>CM029128.1:20654603-21094603 GCA_016859345.1 Istiophorus platypterus | reverse complement strand
GATGAGGTGTTCTGTATTCAGCTCTTACACAAATAAAGAAATAAAGGAGAAAACCCCACTGAATTAATTTCCACTTTCAGTTTAAAGTTTTGTTTTTCAAAAGCATGTTTCATTCATCGATCAGACAAACTGTTCAGCGGCAAAAAGAGTCAGTACAGCTGGAAATACAATAATACCGACAGTACTGCTAAAAGAAATAGACCAGAGCAAGAAGTTCAGAAACTACAATTCCCACATAAGGACCTAATTGTTTTCTTGTCTCACCTCACTCTGTATTCCTGCCTCAGTGGCAAGAAGTAGACACACAGCTGAAGCTCACCAACCGAACACACTGTTGTCCCTGCGCTCAGACATTAAATCAGAAAAAGAGACTATTATCATGACAACGAAGTGTCGAACTGGGACTGAACACAGCAGTGTGTTTAAAAAAAAACAGAGAACATCTGAAGGGGCTATGTTGGTGAGTGCTTGTAATTTCTTTTACAGGTGAGAAGATAAAATATGATCTAGTCCAGTTTAAGGACCAGATCTGTGAACTTGTTTGGTGTCTAAGAAGTTTGAGGGTCACACACCAGCACCCATTGTTTTTTTTATGCAGGCCCTCACAATAGCGACATCTTGACAGACATTATCGTAGGGTGATATGCATCTGCCTATCAGAAAAAGTAGCAATTTCCTCACATGAAATCCCTCAAGTAGAGCATCCCGGTTTCTCTACCTTGATTACGTTTGTCTTAGAACCATATCTGGTGTGTGAAACAGGTGCCAAATGATGTGATGCTGCTGACATGTATTTTCAATCTGGTTTCATGACCATGACAATGAGTTCAATGAACTTCAGTGGCCTCCCCAATCACCAGATCTGAGTCCAATCAAATCACCTTTGGGAAGTGTTAGAACAGGAGATTGGCAGCATGAATGTGCAGTTGAAAAATCTGCAGAAATGATGAGATTCGGTCACGTCAACATGGACCAGAATCTCAGAGGAAAGTTTCCAATATCTTGTGGAATCAACATCACAAAGAACTGGGGCTGCAGCAAAAGGAGGCACTACCCAGTGTTATTATTGTGTTCATAATGAATCATGTTTGATTCTTGTGATTATCACTGTTGCTCTGGTTATTATCAGTACTTATTATTATCAGTGTCATCATCATCAGCTTTCTGCAGACCTCCCTGTAATTTCCTTGTGTCCTCTGAGGGAAAATTAAAACAGATGGAGGCTCACGGTCTATTTGAAGGCAGCGAGCAAGGCCATGGTTTAACTTGCCCCGCTGCTTTACAATGTCAGCCACATTTGAATACAAAGCAAATACAAAGCAGCTACAGCAGAGATTTCTCCTCCCAACATGTTCTGCTCCACTCAGACAGAAAAAAACCAAAGAAGTGATACAGTGTTCAGTGTAGAGCCTGAGGCCACTTCACCTCTAATTCACACATGGAAAGAAAACACATCTGAAACCAGCTTAATTGATCCATGGAGCCTATTAGGTCAGTCAGTGCCTGAAAAGAGATGAAACCCAACAAGTTAATGAACATGGCGCTCTGTGGTTCAGCTGTTCCGTTAGCAGCAGGTGGAGAGTGGACTTCAACCAATAACATGTAATATGCTGTAGGTCTGATATTAGCCAATGAGACAATTCACTTTGAAGGCAACCTCTTGCAGCACAAACATATCTGAAGATACAGATAGAGGTAGAAATTTGAAGTAGGGAGCTGAATAGTAACGTTAGGTTAGTTTCACTGACACTTTGAAATGAATATATCTAATACATTTCACTTCAGTCAAGAGAAAGGTTGGGTTTGACTGATCAGTTATAGATTTAAAAAGAAAAGAAACATCTGTAACAGAAAGCAGTACTAATTAACACTGGTGCCATTAGCTGTGATACTACAACCCTGTCTCCTAGAAATATAATTTATACAAAACTAAACTGCAAAAGCAGATGCAGCTGGATCATGTTTGGGTTCAATTTCAATGTTTTTTTTTTTTTGTTTTTTTTTTTAAATGAATGAAACACTACATTTGTTAAAAGCAGTAGAGTTGAGGCAGATGGCAAACAAAGCTGAGGACTGTCACACGAGAGACCAGGTCCACATCCACATCCACAGCCCCGTCTGAGGTTTACTCAACAAAAGCACTTTGGTTAAAATCAGGGAAAGATGGTGGATTTGGTTGAATGTAAATACAGATGACTACGAGTCACTGTGAACTTCATCTGTATCAAACCAGATCAGGATCTTTCCTGAACCTGAACCAGGAGCTGTGAGCATCTAAACAGAACCATAAACCAGTTTAATGATGCTGGAGTCAATACAAGTGAATATTGTACTGTAAGAATAGATATATTGGCAGAAAACAAATATATTCTCTGTGAACATTATACTCATACGTTCAGCATCAACACATTTGTAACTTGCCAAATACACAAATTAACATAGCATCATTTTGTTAATAAAAACATCATAATCTGGCCGCATTTATATTAATAGCAGATGGAGGAACAGTATCATTTGTACTTGTAACAGCAGTAGTGGCATAGTAAGTCATTATAGCAAAAGCAGTAGTAGCTGTAACAGTGGCAGCAGCAGTAGTAGAAGTAGAAGTAGCTGTAAAGATAGCACTAACTGTCATGGAGATACATTTATTCTCGGTAACAGTCTAATGAAAAAAAATCCAGGGACGGTTGTCGTAGCTGTTGTTGCTTTTGTAACCGAGCAGTGTTTCTCTCCCGGTAAACACTCGGTGTAATGGCGCGGTCCTCCTTCATGGATGGTTTGCCTCTTTGCATCTCTGTGGGAGTTGTTACAGCATGCCTGTAACTTCTGTTTTGTTTCCATGGAGACCTCACATCCAACTGTGTCCTGTCAGAGTGGTTGATTAGTTAATGAAGTGCATGGTGACGCCCGGCCAGGGAGAGAGTATGGAGGAATTTGGCCGACACACACATTTATTTAATTTCTCCCCTTCTCTCTCCCACCATTCTTCTGCCTTCTGCCTCTCCTCCTCCTCCTCCCTCTCAGCAATCAGTTCTGCTGTAATCAATTAGCAGGATGAGGAGCAGCAGAGGGAACAGGTGCAGCTAAATGTTAATGAATTCCTCCGTGGCCATCGTCACAGTAACACTGGCTGAATATTTAAACTGCTTTTTGGCCCGATGACTTACAGTTGATGGAGAGATACACACACCATCACCCTGAGTGTGTGTGTGTGTGTATGTGTGTGTAGGTGTGCTAATGTGACACCAAACACAGACGCATTAATGTGTGTGATACAATCTGTACACGTGTAAGAGGCTGTCTGGTTCTGAGCTGCGCGTGTTTTGTATAAAATGATGATCCTCTTCGTCCGTGCTGTTATTTAAAATTGTGGTAAGACCATAGAAAATACTGGTTTCTGAATAGCTGGCAGGTGTATACCACCATTTTGTGTCCTGCCCCAGGCAATATATCCGAACTTCAACTGGACCTAGTAAGGTTGGACTTTTGACACTGGAAGTTTGTGACTTCCCCTTCTGTCTGTGGCTCTCAACACAGAGCCTACTCATTCCTCCTGATGGTGTAACTCTTCAAAACATTTCTCACAAATGTATAGATTAATTTCTAAATAAGATTCTGTTATTTCCCCTAAACAGCCGATCACTACAGTTTTTCGTAAACATTAACGCTGTGTCGTGTTGTATTCCTGAGGACTGTTTTCATTAGAACATTAATGAACCTGTGATGTTCTTGTAAGTATTAGGCAGCAAGATGGTTTGGGAATGAATCATAGTAAACTATTGTTTAATAATGTGGAGTTTGACAACAATACCAGTTAGTTGAAAAAATTTTAAAACATTGATATAAATTACATCAAAAATGATCTTATGAACATGGGGGGGGGGGGGGGGGGCTCTCTTTAAATAATTTCTCCAAAG
The DNA here is from genome assembly GCA_016859345.1 of Istiophorus platypterus. Lineage (NCBI taxonomy): Eukaryota > Metazoa > Chordata > Actinopteri > Istiophoriformes > Istiophoridae > Istiophorus > Istiophorus platypterus. The sequence goes on along the minus strand of CM029128.1, from coordinate 21,090,686 downwards.
CACAAGCTGTATAAAACTCCACATGGTGCCTTTAAGAGAATTGGTTTACACACTTTGTCTATGAGGCTGTATAAGTTCCACAGGCTGTGTGACTCCCTGCACACATTAAACAAAATCATTTATTTATATGGCTCTGCATGGATCAAATTCTGTTGTGACAAAAAAAGTCTTTCCACTCTGAGCAGTGAAACAGCTATAAAGCAATGAATACATTTTTCTACTACTACTACTACTACTACACAACTAAGAGGAGGAGCCATGAAAGATAAGATAGATATTATACATGATGAAACAAAAAGAGAAAGAGGTAGAGAAAGGTTGGTACAACAGAAATTCTTCTTTGGAAATTTTCTAATTCATTAATCTTTATTTATTAATGCCCACATAATGCACGCACAGACACACACACGCGCTCTCTCTCTCTCTCTCTCTCTCTCCCTCTCACACACATATACACACTCTGTCTCTCTCTCTCTCACACACACACACATAGGGTTATACTGACTATATCAGCAGGATGGTTGATGGCAGCTGTCTCACAAAGCAGAGCTCACTGGGGGCCAAGTAAACATCTGCTGTGTGTGTGTGTGTGTGTGTGTGTGTGTGTGTGTGTGTGTGTGTTTGTGCGTGTGTGTGTGTGTGTGTGTGTTAGTGTCAGAGGTGGGTTGTTAACATGCAAATAAAGCAATTAAAATTCATGCACCACACACCCAAACATACATACAAACACATGCAGGTACACACACATTGAAATATATGCAATTTGAATTTCAACTACCACAGCCTTTTACTGCAACGATTCAATAAAAAACACATGGACACCACAGACCTGTACCAGGAACTGAGCTTAACTTAGCCTGGCTCTCTTGGGCCTCTCTGGCTTCACTGAGCCTAATATTGGCCTCCCTGGATAACCTGTATCAAACTGCTGGCTCAGTTACCTGTGGGTTCACGTATCCAGCTACGAGAGCTATCATGTGAAAGAAGCAGAGGTGTTAATGTGAAGCAACATAATCCGAACCATGAAGGAAGCAGTCAATGTGATTTAAGATGAATAAGCAAATTGCTGCGATGGTAGAAAGTGACATTCAACCAGATGAAATGTAAACAATATGATCATGTAACTAGAATAAAATAAGAGGCTGTAAAAACAGCAGAAATTATTTCCTAATATCAAACTAGGATATAAAGTACTGTAAACAAGTATTATAATCTATACTACAGAGTATTTTCTGCTCTGTTTTTCTTTTTATACGCAAACTGCTCTGAATATGTGGTGCACATTAAAAAGTTAGAAGCAATGTCAAAATATTTTGCTGCCAAAGCAGAGAGGAGATGATAATGAGTTCATGTCTAATTAGGTCTGTCTGACTGAAGTATGAATTTATAATTATAAAGGGAGTGTTTGGTTGACAGATGAACGGAGACCTATGATTGGTGCAGAGATCGGATGGGAATCCTGTCACTGTGGGTTGACTGTGAATTCCATGCACTAAGCTACAGGAATGCCTGTACTGAAAACTGTCGAAGGGTGGATAACCCTCTGAGCATTAATCATGGGAAATATTGAAGAGTTTTGGATTTTTTTCTATTAAAAGATAGCAGAGGACATATTTTTCATTGATGTTATTCTGAGCTAAAATTATTGACACTGTCAGGAATGAAAGAATTTTTAAAGAATCTTTCAATTAAAATGCAGCTGCAAGCCTGGAGCAGCAAAACAATTCCACTGATCTATAAAATATCTATTGTTCTTTATTTTGTCCGTGTCAGGATCCTTTAGGAATGATGATTGATGACTGTTGATAGGTTTTGATGTGATCCTCTGAAGTTAACTTGCTCTGGAGCAGGTTATCCATGCAGCAATTGTTACCATGGTGATATACCCCAGTTAAAAGTGAGCCAGTTTTGTGATGCCAGAAAATCTGAGATAAGCCCAAAGATAGCTTGATAACCTACTAATCTCACATTGTGGTACAGACCCCAGATCTGTATCAGACTCATTTAAGCAAAATAGAAACACAACAGAAGCCAGAAGGTCTTCTCTGCTGATCACTGATCAGATTTACAGTTCCTTTTTTTCCTCTCTCTCACTGTAACACTGATACAATCAGACATAGTGCTGCATTCATGTAATATCTCTGCGATAAAAAATTTTATACACTTTTGATCATGTGTTTGAAGTTGTTCTCATTTAATAACTCTGTGCATTGTTTTTTTGTTTTTGTTTTTTTTAATTTCCAAAACCCTAAATGTTTTCATGACTTCTTTGTAATGAAAATACTCTGGAGATTCATTTGGTGTTTTTTTGCTCATTCCTGGACATTTTACATTTGTACTGGTGAAGGTTTAAAAAAAAAAAAAGGTGCTGTCATGTTTTTTGCCTTGTTAATTTTAAATTTCAAATGCAGTAAGTCAGTCCCGATATAGGCTATCAAATTGAATTCCACATTATCTCTCCTCCAACACGTCTACCATGGGATGTAACAAATTTTATGATGATGAGCAGAAGTGACAAAAAGATGTAAAAAAAACAAAACAAAACAAAACAAAACACAAATTAACCATAGAGACTCAAAACCACCACAGTCTCATTCACTGTGAGGGTCTTCCTCCTATGTAGGACATTTCACAGCAGCTTGTTGCTTCATAATCCACCATTGTCCTCAGTCGGAGGTTGTTTTGAAGTGTCAGTAATTAGCTTATATTTTTCTCTGTCTTAATTGTCTTCCAGAGCATCAAGGTGTCATGGCAGCCTCCTCTGCGCAGTGCCCAGAACGGCATCATCACAGCCTACAAGATCAAATACAGGAAGACCGGTCGGCGAGGAGACCAAGAGGCCATCGAACCCAACAACTTCTGGTACCTGTTCACAGGTGTGGCTCTGCAAGAGAACTTTTTTCTTATCTTTCTTTGTCTGAAAGGGGTAGTTCAGGTCATTTGCTTTACATATTTAAGGTGTTCTTTTTTTAAAGAGGCTTGTAATTTCCTGAAGAAGCTGGATCCTATAGTTTTTATCAAGTGCTATTCAAACAAAAGGACATAGTGCATTGGTTGGGGACTATTTTCAGCAGCAGATTCAGATGTAATTCTAGATATTCTTTTAGGTTTTTAAACAATGAAAGTCAGAAGAGTAACATACATCAAGCTTTTGATGCACAGACACAGTTGTTAGTTGGATCAAGTCATTGATATTTTTGGTATTTGAATGGGATTTCTTTACAATAAGAAACATATAGATTAGAATATCACTAGACTTATCATTAAACATTTTCATCATTTTCTCTTTCATAGAATTCATTGAAACTGGACACATTGGACTTTGTTTTTTGTTTTTTTTGTTCTTCAGTGAAAGAAAATCAGCATTTGCATGAGCTAGGTCGAGGTTAGGGTTAGGCTGTCCACAATGAATGCAATATCCTAATAATGTGTGTGTGCTTCTGTGTGTATTCAAACTGCCACCAGCTATAATTTCAATTTGAGGTTTGCAGGATTTGAATGAAAGTGATCTTCCTTTTCATTATTTCCCACCGATGGTTATCTTCATCTGCCTGTCCGTGCAGGAATTCATTCCCCACTGACAGGTGTTTGTGTGTGTGCGCGCGCGCGTGTGTGTGTGTGTGTGTGTGTGTGTGTGTGTGTGTGTGTGTGTGTGTACGTGTATGTATGGGTTGAGACTGATCCGCTCACTGCAAGCCTCGCTGTTGGCAATAATCAACCCTTTTTACTGTCTGAGAATAACAAAAACTGAATTTCCATGAATAAAATAAAGAATTGCAGCTTCACTGAGGAGACATATTTAACATTGCTATGAATTTACACTAGTCAGCAGACTTAAAAGTGACAAAATTAATAACACTTTCAGTTAGAGGAAATTAAAATCCAAGGGTTTAACCTTGTCTGTTTTTTCTCTGGCTCATTATTTTAGCAAAAAACCTAGAACAAAAGGTTGGTGGGTTCAAGTTAAAAGTCTTCCTGTGAAAATGTGATGTATTTAGGCTCTGCACTTCCACCAAATGGGTTAACAAAATTAATAGAGGAAAACAATGACAACGTAAACTCCTGCCAGTGTGCGATAGAGGCTGTAGTACAGGATTTTTTTAGAGCCTTAGCCACTGGAACTTTGTCCTCCAGCAACCCTGTCTCCTAGACATTAGACATCAATACAATTAAAGTCTTCACAGAAAATATATTTATTTTACACCAAAATATCTTATCTTGCAGCAAGATATCCACTTGTAGTGACTCCAGGACTATTAACCTGGTGTATGGTTCTGTTCAAATGCTCACAGCTCCTGGTTCAGATTCAGGAAAGATCCAGGTCTGGTTTAATGCGGACAAAAATTCACAGTGACACGTTTATTTACATTTAACCAAAACCATCATGCTCTGAACCAAACCAAAGTGTTTTTTTTATGTGACACTTCATTGCTTCAAAGGGAAACATTGCCTCTGAACATAATCCAGCCAGCGATTACATTTCTTACAAAACATATTTGTTGTTGGAGTTTAGTTGTTGGTTGCCATTAGGCAGCGCTACAGGAAAGGTCCTATGGTCATTTCAACCTATTGGTTCATCATCTGGGAAGGTGGATTCTGAAGAAAAAGTTAACACCAAAGATACAAGGCTGCAGCAACAACAATTTCAGGTGACAAGTCCCAGAAACCTTAGCTGTTAAGAGATATTCAGTAAGTCGAGGAGCTTCTCGTTCCTGATTTAGGGGCCAAGTCAAGGCCATCAGGTCCATGTCCTAAACTTTGGGTTTCAGGTCCCTAAAAAGTCAGTTTGCACCCTTCATCAAATAAAATGCCACATTTAAGTTTAATGACAGTGAGACTATAGCATATTTAAAGACATAAGAATGTATTTGATAAATAAAAGAGTAAATAAAATAGACCTTTTAAAGTATTTATTACTTAAAAAAGACATCCAAATTAAAATTTTTCCTCCAAGCTTCTATGCTGAAGAACCTGATTAGTCAGGAAGGATGATGACACATTTTTACCTAATGACCATCAGTGGTACAGTGATCCAGGACACTCCTGTTCACAAAAACTGAGGTTACTGATTGAAATAACTGTTGAAAGAGAAAACTGCAGTGGAGGAAAAACACTCACGGAACCGTCCCTTTTGTGCATTTCTCTGCATTATTAATATTATTATTATTATTACAGCTGCTGCTGTGGTAACTGCACAGATATATCATTAGCAACACAGGTGGATACCTGTAGTATTTACATTTAAACAATTGTAATAGCAGCATTTCAGTTCTAATGGTATTTTCTCTCTCTCTCTCTCTCTCTCTCTCTCTCTCTCTCTCTCTCTCTCTCTCTCTCTCTCTCTCTCTCCAGGTCTGGAGAAGGGCAGTCAGTACAGTTTCCAGGTGGTAGCCATGACAGCCAATGGGACAGGTCCTGCCAGTGACTGGTACACTGCTGAGACACCGGAGAACGACCTGGATGGTAAGATCAAATAGAGAGAGAGGGAGAGAGAGAGTGTAAGTGTGATAGCAGCAATCCGTACGACAGAATGTAAATATCTCCAATGTCTTATCGTGCACATAAATATTTAAACAGTTAAGGACTGAGATGGATGGAGGGAGGGAAGATTTGCCTCAGGGGAGGAGGAAAGGAAAAGGAAGACTGGAGGAGGGGTAATGGAAAATAGAGGACAGGACATAACAGGACAGGACATAACATGATGGAAGAAGAGAGCATAAAAAGTATAAAAGTATAGTAATTAAAAGAAGCATTTAAAAAGAATGTAACACTCTACTCACTAAGCCCCTGAATCATTTAGAAGCAATATTTAAACATTTAATAGATGGTTTAGTGGTTTTTAGATCTTATGGCAAAGTAGATGGACAGATATTTGTATATGACAGTTGTGGCTGCCAAGCAATTGGTAGAAAAAGTAAAGATATAGTCTATGTGTCTGAGAGTGTTTTTTATAGCCTCAAAAGATTACATTCCATTTTATGGCAAATGGTGCTGAAGCAAAGATACTTTGGTTTCCTATATTTGCTTTAGCTTTCAAATAGAAAGATATTAAACTTGTTCTTCCTCTGCTTCTTTTGAGTTATATTGTAAATGCCCACACATGCTGCTCTGCTTACATTCAGATAAATCCCTGGACGATGCTGGTCTCGTGGGGCATAAAGCGGAAAATGAAGACAAAATAGAAAACTAGACAAACATAATGGAGTAAAAAGAAGATTTAAGTCTTTATCAATCTATTTGCCATCTGCTAGAATGCCTCATGTGGACACCCATAAATGGAAGCTGGTGTATAAACAAATAGTGAATGATGATTTAGTAAAATACAGTTCTGATAATTTAGAAAATACCCTTACAAAAAAATCTAGAGATGTTGAGAAATAATGTACATTAGCCACCAAAATGACATATACAAATACATTATTTTAGTTTCATTTAAACCATTTATTAAATGTTAAGATATGCCTATTATACTGCTTATGTTAAATAGAGGGAGGGTATATTAAAGTGTTACCTATTAGAAATAATACAAAATAAAATATTCTGTTGCAAGGAAAGAGTTTAGGTGAAAGCAGGTTGTTAAGTTTCCACTAGGAGCATCATCAGGGGCTGTAAATGACATATTATAAAATATACAAGACAATTTACCATTTGATAATTAAAATCATTCCACATCCAAGAGGATAAACTATTCTGATGTATGACACCACAGTCAAGACACACTTTTTTATCACTTTAGGATACAAGAATCTATGTACAAGAAAGTTGCCTGTCTATTTTTCATTCTTCAGACAGTTCAATTTCTTGGGGTTTTAATGAAGATTACAGTTTAACTGAGCTGCTTTTCAAAATATAAAGAATGAAAGAAGAAAAAAAATCAAATAGTTGCTGAAGCACCATAATCATTCCGGCCATCTGCTTGACTACTTGAAGCAAAAAATCATTCAATGTTATAAATGGCAAGACAGTTTTGCAAAATTTTAAAAGAAAAAAAAACAGCAAAACCAACAGGTCACTGAGTTTTAGTTTAGGTCAGCCTATGTTTTACCTGGGGGGCATTGTTTTCACAAAGTGAAGAAGGTAAAATAGAAAGAAAGAAAGAAAGGAGAGGGAGAAAAATAACCTACAAACAAGTGGCCAGCTCTTTGAGTTTGGTCACCTAATAATTTCTAAAGCAATGATTTGAAAAACTGACCTCAGGTAAGAAGGAAGCTGCTGAGATAAAAACAAAAAAAACAAAAAGGAAACCACATCCATGCTAACTGTGTTTCCAGGCCAGCACAGAGAGAGACGCAAATCTCATTTCAATGGATTATCACTCAATAAAGTGATATGGAGCGTCTCTCCCTGAGGACCGAGAGCCCGCTAATCTGATCTAATCTGATCTAATCTGATGCTGAGGAATAACACAAAGTGTCAGGCCTTATTAGAGCTTAATACACAGCTAACAGGGTTAGCATCTGTTAGCTAAGGCTGCTCTATGCTCTAAGCACCTGCTCCAGGGTTAGCTTCAAACAGGCTACAGAGATACTGAGGCTAGGAGCCATCAAAGCTGCAGCCACCCTGTTGTCTTCTTACTCGTAATGTTTCATTGTCTGTGTTTTTGCAGAGAGTCAGGTACCCGATCAGCCCAGCTCTTTGCACGTCAGGCCGCTGCCCAACAGCATCATCATGTCCTGGACCCCCCCCCTCAGTCCCAACATCCTGGTCCGAGGTTACATCATCGGCTACGGAGTGGGAAGCCCCTATGCCGAGACAGTCAGGGTGGACAGCAAGCAGAGATACTACTCCATCGAAAACCTGGGTGAGGATGGTGTGGGGGGGCACCCGGAGTCAGATGAGAAGACTGGGATCGGTTTCATTTCTGTCTCATCAACCCAAGAGGTGTTTAACCTAGAATAGCACAAAGAAGGAATCACTAGATAGTTCCATCAAAAGAAGCAAAATACACCAGCTGTCTGTTTTATGTTTTCATTACTGTCAAGACAAAAATATTTTCCATGAACATATTATGGAGAGATGTCTCATATTAGTGTCAAAGAGGAAAACAAGTTCAACTTATCTTAAAGTTGTCAACAGATCTGCTGCAGTTATGTTACATATCACCAGCTAGCTAGCCTGCCCTAAGTGGATCAAAATAATTCTACCAGCTTTCCAGACACCACTGACTGGGCTGAAATAAAGTCATGGTATTATGTATTGAAAATGTTTACCAATTTTTCTTGTTCAGTACAGCTTTAACCTTTTACAACCCACTCTTCCACCCATGAGACAATAGCAGTGGATAGAACAGTCATTGAACTGCTGGTGCAAAGTGAGATGAATATCAACATATAATTTATAAAGAGCTGGATAAGACTTGTCTTTTAGGTCAGCATCAAGCGTCATGCTCAGGTCAGGTTTGGCTTTAATTTTGGTTATTTTCAAATATGATTCAGATGTGGCCTCGGGTCACATCTGAAACTTGGAGCCGCAGCAGCTGGGATTTTAGAAATATTGAGGTTATGAGTTGGAGTCCTCCCAAATCCCCACCCAACAACCCATGCCACCAGCACCAAAAAAAAAAGTCTTATGATCATCTGGTATTTACTGTGGGATTTATTTGAATGAAAGAAACTGCAGATTTTACTTCAAGATAATCAGCAACTGCAGACTGAAATAACTTATTGAACTTTGTCTGTATTTTCCCTCTAATTAGCACCACTTTACATAGTTTCACAACATAAAATTTTAAAATCTTTTTCAAAGCCGTCTTCAGGCTGACCGGGATTAAACTCTGGTGGAGACACACTGAATAAAAAAATACTGAAACTTTTTTTTTTTTTATTTTATTTTATTTATTATTGCTGGCAAAAAGGTGCTCCCGTTTTAACTCACTGGGTCTAAACCATAGCCTCCAAACCCCTGCTGACAATGTGCCAATATTGACACAGCGCTCCCTCGTTCCATTAATTCATTATGATGATAAAATCCCCACTTAATTACAATCAATAATTTAAAGGAATTTAATAAGAAAGCTGCTTGAGGTAGAAATCTAATTGTAAGAGGTTGAAAAAGAGAAAACATCTTCTCCAGCGACCGCAACAAGCAATTTGCATGCCAAAGAAGGCAGTAACAAATTGGGTGTATTTTTATATATGAATGAAAACTCTTGTCTCAGGTCTCATAACAGAGTAATAATGAAAAAATAAAACCCAGCCATCGTGTTGCATGCACACATGGGAGCGAGCTCACATATGTACACGGCATTTATAATTCATAGCGATCATTAATTCATGGGGCGAGGCGTCTGGGGAGCGGAGCAGGCATGTTTGTCTAACTGATGTGATCGTTTGACGCCAAAGGGAGGCGAACATGCAGCATCATCACATCAAGAGTGACGAGCGGTGGCGGGATGAGCCGCTGCATGACAATCAGTTCATACGTCTACAGTGATCGCGTCTTCACATGCATCTGCTGTCTTCATGTGACAAAGTCAGGTCAGGGCTGAAGAGGGGAATTCTCATCCTCAAAACCTGGGGGAATCAACTTTCACCATTTCACCGTCAGAGTGGAAAAGTTACAACCTCAGATGATAATGTGTTATGTTGTGCTAAATATAATTCAAAATCTCTCTCTCTCTTTCTCTCTGTCTCTCTCGCAGAGCCAAGTTCGCACTATGTGATTTCCCTAAAGGCGTTCAATAATGCTGGGGAGGGAGTTCCTCTGTACGAGAGCGCTGTCACTCGGTCTCTGACAGGTAGGATCACGCACGTCACTGATAATAATCCAAATAACATTTGTTTACAATTTAGATGGGGCGATGTGCTAACATACAGCGCCGTTGGATGTAGCAGATTTAATAACAGGTTCCACATCAGTCCAGAACAGTGTCAGTATAGAAAACTGAAAAGTGTAATATTCTTGGTCTGCTTGAGTACGATGATGATGTGTCCACAGTATTAGTACCAGCAAAGACAATATCAGTTATGCTGATACTGGTAGCAGCATTATCAGTTGTACTTTTAGGAGCAGAATTAAGCCAGATTTATGTTTCTGCATCTAGTCTAAGCAAGTGGCCAACACCATTGTGAGAATTTATACTTATGCAATGGAGTCACTCTGTAATTACACCGCCGGTGGCATTCATATGCCACTGTGTTGAGTTTCTTCGCCATTGTTTTCCACGAGTTTGTTGGCGCACCACGAAAAAATGGCAATTGAAACAGAGTGGATCCATCTGGCAGTCTTTCTAATGGTGCAAAAATAGGTCATTAGAATGCACATACTTTCTGAGCTCCTCAATCAATCCCTCCTTGTCTGTTCGCACACTTGTATTGAGTTTGAAAATGGTGGCAAAGAAGGAGAAACCATAAATGCGTAGAAAGAAATGTGATGCCAACAGTCGACCAATAACAGTTCTTGTGGTCCGTGTTGTCGCAACATGTAGCGGCATTTAGCCCTGTGCCCTACGCGGTAGGTATGAGGTAGGTTCTACCGCAAAAGCATAAATTGACCTTCAGTGGTAGAGAAAGCGGTAGTGTTAATAGTAGAAGAATTAGGTGGAAAAGGTAAAGGTAGTAGTGTCCTCAACAGTTTACTGTTGGGTAAGTAGCAGCAATAGAAGTAATAGTAGAAGCTAACAGCAGCAGAAGTAGCCTAAGGAGTACTGTTAGTGGTAGCAGTAGCTTTATCCCATCAACATTAGCTGTATTATTAGCAGAAATAGTAACACTAACAGTAGACATGGCTTTGGCAGTAGCAGTAGCAGCAGTATATTCAGCAGTAGCAAAATTAGTAGGCTAACCTATCAGTAGCAATAGATGCACTAACCGTAGCAGCAGCACTTAGATATATGCATTGGTGATAGTAGGAAGAACAATTGCTTTAGCATTCGATGCATTAGATTTAGCAACTAATCCAGCCAGTATTAATGACAGTACAAGTGTTGCAGGGTTTTGGGGAAATTATCTTGTAGTACTACAAGTAGCATAAGTAACAGTGGTATTAGTTGCAGCAGTAGCCATAGTAGCAGTATTAATGACTACTGGCATTTGCTGTATTAGCACATGTGACAGCAGGAGTAGCCTAGGGTACATATAGATGTCCTGGAGTACTGTGTGTACTATCCCTCACAGCTGTGTGTGAGTTAATATTTGTACAGACTTTAAAAGGTTTGTCGTAGTAGTTTTGATTAAAGGGAATAGATTTTTAAGTGACCCTAAGAGTTACACCTCAGTCCGAGTCCAACAGCAATGAGTCCTGAAATATTTGTAATGAGACACATCAGTCACAGTCTGTCTATGTATGAGCTGTACTTAGAGGTGTATATATTTATATAGCCTATGGTCTGTATGATTGCTCAAACTCATTGCAATTATTGTATGTGTGTGTATGTGTGTGTGACTCATTAGCGCTTCCTGCAGACTATGAGCTGTAGAAGTGAGATAAATGAAACACATCCAACTCTCAGCCAAGTTTCATCTTATGAATTAAACAGCCGACCCTCTGCCGCTCACCCGGCAGCCTGCAGCTGACATAAATCCTTTATAACTCTCATAAAAACGTCACATTTCTGAGGTTTTTCAACCCTCATCATGGGATGATATTCACGGGAAAAAACCAGCAGCAGAGACCACTCAGCTCATCACAATTTTTTAACCTTCATTACCGGATGTATTCATGGGGAAACTTTTCAAACTGAGGTGATTTTTTTTTTTTCTTTTTTTAGCTGATGCTTGTTGTCATTGATGGAGGTTTCTTTAAAAATTAAAAAGCAAGAGAGGGGAGATGAAGGTTGGATATGGATTCAAAAGAGAGACATACTGGTGGGGGTGAGGTGGAATTATGAAAGAAAATAAAGAAAGAAAGATTGGGACTGGAGCTCTTAGAGGTGCACAGATTTTCTACATTTTTCTTTCTGCTGAAATACCTCATAAGGTTCCACCTTCACACTGAGCAGCAAAGGGATCAGACCACAGGATGTCAGCTTAATGACTGTTCTGGCAGATCCCTCATGGTTCATTTTGGAATGAACTGAAGAGCCACCTTTGTCCTGGCATCATGGTAAAGAGATGCACAGATATTAAAATCTATAGAGAGACATGGCCAATAGAGCCAAAGCCCATATGTAAATTTGATAATGACCAAGTTTCTGAAAATACATTTTTTTGTATTGTATATTAGTGAAGTGCATGGTAAGTAAAGTAAGTAAGTAAACCTGTAGTTGTGTAAAGTCATCAGGACTGGTGGTGTTTAAATGGACGAAATCAATGTCCATCAGTACAAATTATAACTGAACAAAGAACAAAACATAGGGACAGCTGTTTAGATACAGGGGGTTCTACAGAGATCCAAAGACACATCTGGAGCAATATGGAATATGTAAATGTGGAGCTCACATCCAGGGTTAAATAGAAATATACAGTCACAACAGGACATACATAGACACATCTGAACTTTTGTAGGCATGCATACATACATTGATTGTATGTTAGTCAGTTCAATAGAAAATACATGGACACATCTGGAATTCTATAGCAGTACGTAAACCCATCTTGAGCTCTACAGGATTATTTTGGCAATTAAATTCTAATGAAATGTGTGGACATATCTCAAATTTGGAAGAGATTCTCAAACACATCTGGAGCAATATAGAAATATGTAAACAAACCATAGTCTAACATGGGGTTGGAGTGTGACAGTCAGGCGTTGATAAGCTGAGACAAGGTCATCATCAGTGACGCGCACACACACAAACACACATATACACACACACACTTTCCATCTTGTCACGCACAAGCTAATTTCTCCATCACTTTATGGTGGCAGGCTGCTGCAGAGTTTTTTTATGAGAGCTTTAAAAAATGGCTCGTTAACGGTGGGATCCTCGTTAATAGACTGCCTTGTCCTCGCCTCGTTGCGTGCACAATGCGGAGACTGAACCGATCCTCAACCAACCGCCAAACTCCCATTTAATCAATGACCGGAGGACCACGGAGTGAGAGGGAGACAGAGAGAGGGAGATGGGGGAAGGGATAAGACCAATATAGGGTAAGGATGCAGGATGGAAGAGGGGGAGGAGGAGAAGCAGAGAGGAAGTGTAGGGGCGTAAAGAAGGAGGGATTGAGGGTTAGAGTAAGAAAAAAAGGAGGAAGGGATCAATAGAAGGAGGTAGGAGGGGTAAGAAAGGAAGGGAACACAGGAGGAAAGATTGAGATTTGCAGGATGGGGGATGATGTAAAAGAAAGAGGGAGAGCAAAAAAATGTGGAAAAGAAGAAGAAAAGACACCAAATATAGCAGGAAGACCAATAGAGTGAGAGGATAGAGGGAGAAGTGGGTGGAGGCAGGAGTGCAGTGGAGAGGGAGGAGGAGAAGAAGGAGGCGTGTTTTTCATCCTCATCAGTATTCTGTCCTGAGCAGAGCTTAATTGTGATGCTGGACGACAAGTTAAACCACGACACCGCCTGCTGCAGCTTGCCCCGCAGCCCCACACACCTCCTTCATCAATCTCTCTCTCTCTTGCTCTCTCATCAGTCTCTCGCTCTATGTTGGCCTGCAGCTGTACATCTCTCTTCAACGGCAGCACATTAGATGTCAGTGTTGATTCCCTCAGTGGTCTGGTTTACACTGCAGACACAACAGGACGAAGCGTCCTCATCTCTCAGAAGTGAAGCTGTCGTCACATTAACTTATCAAGTCCACAATACTGTATGATCTTTGTTCAAATTGGGTTTACAATGTGAAACACAAGCAATTATACAGCAATAAAAATGAAGAAAAGCTTTTCCACTTTGAAAATTACACAACACATGTGAAAGAAACAATGCAAATAAATAAAACACACAAACTAAGAAACACTTTCACCAATTTGACATCAGCGAGATGACTGTAATAATCCCTTATGGAGAGAAATTATACCTGTAGCCCACTTGGGCCCATCAACAGTTCAGTTAGTGTAGGTGGACTTGAGGGCTAATGACATGGAGCTAGAGGAGGCTGAGCAGTCTGTTCAACTGTAGAGTTAGAAATGACTTATTCCAGTAACACTTCTGAAATCTGTCTATTTGTGAGACTGAGAGAATATGTGGATAAAGGCACTGAGATGAAAATAGTTTTTAAAAACCTATTTTTCTGTTGCAGAGACACAGACAGACATCAGCTTCCTCTGGTCTCATTTCTGTTCAGTTTTCTTGAAAGAAGTGAGGACAGAACCAGAAAAAAAACACTGAACTGAAATAGCAAGTGTTTCTTTTTTTTCTGTCCACCTTCTCATATTTCTTCTTAACATTATATTCATTATTTATACATTTTATGGTTTCATTTAATGTTCTATTGCATTAATCTGTTCCATTGTTTCTATTCAATTGGTTATATTTTTACTTATTTAGTTGTGGTATATTTACATTTTATTCGATTCTTCCCTTTTTTTCTACCTTCATGTATTCTTGTGTCAGAAACATTTTGGGACAAAGATTGAAATAATCAGTAACAAACCTCACTGAGGTTTTCCTCAGCAACTCTAGATGGTCTTTGGGCTGTCTTATTTATTAAATGCTAAAGACCAAAAAAATAAATGTTCAGTTAAAATTTATGTCAGTAATTTTTTAGTGAACCAGTCGATAATGCTGTTGGCTTCAGAGTTGATGTGTGTTGATCTAAACTATTTCTACCACTAACTGTTTTTCAGATTCCAGTAGGTTTGCCTGTCAGTAGATCAGAGGATACAGAGCTGGAATAAGCAGAGTAGCTTTTATATCTTATTCTTCAGTTGAATGTTTTCATCACTGCTCATTCCAGCTCTCTGTTAGCACCTGATAGAATCTGCTAGTGAGTGTTTCATGTTGAGCTGCCTTTAGGTGCTTCTTCAGCTTGAACCTCCTGGTTCTGAAGTCACACTTAAACCTCCTGTGAGGCATTCAGGTGCTGCATGTCGGAAACTAAGTAGATACAAATTTGATCACAAAGATTAAAAAGTAAACACAACGAAATAAGGTAATAACTACTATTACTTCTTGTGATGAGCAGTTTCGCCACATGAAACGAACCTGAGATTTGAAACTTACATATATTTTTAAATTTCGGTATCTAAAACATGCGCCGCAAAAACCCTTAAAAGGAAAATTATTATAGCTAATTGATGGATGGATGGATGGATGGATGGATGGATGGATGGAAACCATGCTCAAATGTTTAGCATTTCTGAAAGCACCTAAAGGCAGCATCTCTGATCCTCTGGAGCCATGGGTCCACAGAGATGGGTTTAATTTGTTCAGATGTGCACAAGCCAAAACGATAAATTGACGCAAAGTCTGAAAAACAATATCATGTTTGGTGAAAAGCTTGTATCTCTAATGCGGTTAGTTTTTTTTCCATACATTTCTCAGAACCTCTTTAAATAGTGACACCAACATTTCAAATTTCTTTTTGTTGTAAGGATTTTTTGGTTCCTTGGAAAAACTGGAGTTTATTACAACCTGAGCTTTATTTTGTTCCTCAGACCATTGGTTCTAAAAGTTATCATAACTGTTATCACGAAAGTAATGCCTGAGATTGTGTAACGTGTTGACATCAATCAGTAACAGTTTTTTCTTTAAAATTTGAATAAAATTGATATTCAGGCTCTATTCTTAATGTTACAGCCTTTTAAAGTCACCATACTGGCAGAAAGAAAACCTACAAGTCCTCAAAGATAAATGACAGTATACCTAGATCATTCCTCTCTACCCCGTGATGTGACCTATAGGAGCGTTAATGGAAATATCGCCCTTATAGCAGCCGGAGATGTGCCTCAGATAAACTGTTAAAAAATTGCAGTTGAAAAAAAGAAAAAAAATGAATAGCAAACGCTTTTTTGATGTGACAATGCCAAGTTTAGGGGTTTTGTTCAATCTACGGGATTGTCTTTTATGGGAGGTCAGTTCTCAGAAGAAACACTATTCTCTGTCTTACTAGAATGACGTGAGACAGTCGCATTGTGTAAAAAAAAAAAAAAAAAAAAGTGCACAAACGAAATACCAAAACCTGAGGTAAATTTGATCATATTTTAGTTACTGGCAATTGAAGATGATATAAAACAAGAGTAAACCATTCTTAGTTTTAAGCAAATAAAAAATTTCTAAAAGTTTAAAGATTTTCAGGTCTTCAGACCCTGAAATGGTTTTGGCTGGTAGCAGTCTGCTATCTTTTGTCCTTTAGGCCCTACCCCTCTCTGGATCTGTGGCTCTACTTCCTGTTTAGAATGACATCTTTTGTCTCTCACTGTCTTCTTACTCTTTGTTGTTTCTCCCCTCTTTTCTCTCCTGTTTTCACTTCCTCATCCACCCACTCCTCTCATACTTCCCCTCAAACAAACATTGCTTTCTGCTGCATTAAACTTGAATATCATTTTATGTAATCACTACTATATGTTTCTTTTTCTTTTACATATGCATGCACAAAACTATATTAATCCGATTATATGAATGTATCACTCATGTCCCCAATATATAAACCTCCATTTTCACACATTCACTACACTGTATGATTTCATTAAATATTCCCAAACACCCTGGTTACCGTTGACCTCCCCCCAGACCCCATAGACCCATCTGAGGATGACCTTTTCCACCTCTTTGATAAATACCCCACTCCCATGCCAGACACCAGCACTCCCATGATCCCCCCGGTGGGGGTCCAAGCCGTGGCTCTGTCCTCGGATTCCGTTCGCGTCTCCTGGGCTGACAACTCGATGACCAAGAACCAGAAGGCGTCTGAGGTCCGGTACTACTCGGTCAAGTGGAAGACCAGCTACTCAACCAGTGGAAAGTACAAGGTAAACACAGACAGTCAATCTGTTACGTTCATGTGGAGCTATTCTACATCACTGCTTAGTTCAGTTTTGTCTCTGCCAGAGGTGCCAACATGACCTGAACATGGGTAAGACTTGAGTCATAAATCTGTTGACTTCTGACTGGGCTTAACCGATTCAAAAAGACCAATGACTTGTGACTTTAATTGGACATTTCAGTTGGAATGACTTGATATCCTCCCCCAAAACATAAAGTATGAACATTATGTTATTAAAAAAAAACTGTGCAGCACTTTAACACCTAATTTTCCAGGCAACATATACATTTAGAATCAGTCTGACAGCCACCAATCACACTGCACAGTCAGAAGCTATAGGTTTGTTTGATTGTACAGACTAGCAACTTAGACTTGACTTAGTACTTCTATTGGGTATTACCCATCTTAATTTGCGGCTAGACTTGGGACTGGTTGCCCTTGACCTTGGACTTGGCCTGCAACTTATCTTTCATGACCTCAGGCTTGACTTGGGACTTACCTGTGTTGACTTGTTGTTCCAGACTAACAAAGCAACTATTCTTTCAGCTCTGTTAGAGGCTCAACATTTACAAGCTGTCAGATGATGAAATTATAGTTTGTGTGCAATGAAATGCTCAAGTATTTACACACATGTATATTATGCCCCCCACTTTATGTCCTAGTTCACCTTACTACTCCTTCTGAACAAGAAATGTTGCCACCACAACTCTGCCACCCGCAGCTGTGTCGTACCTGCCATCTTTTGTGCTGCCTTGGGTCATTTAAAGCAGGTTTCCTCTCCCTTGCCAATATGTATAAAGTAGCTCACCAGCAAAACTAAAGGGAGCACAGGCTCTGTAGAAAATTATGAGCTGAAAACACTGGAGGATAACTGAGCTCTATATGTGTTTAGTTTTGTTTTTTTTTCATATTCAGAAGCTATTACTGTTCAAGAAATATCTTTAAAATATTCTCAGTTGACAAAAACAGCTTTGATTGTTTGGCAGTGTGCTAGGAATCTCAGAGTGAACAAACTCTAACCTCAAGTAATTTTGGTTGTTCTTAAAAACAAAAAAAAAGACAAAATCCTTTATTTTTTATGTCATGTTCTCCATTTCACCTGGTGAGACTTCTTTTCTTCCAACAAAACTCTGAACTTAAGAAAAACTTCGACAACAATCTATAAAGCAAATCTATACGAGGGCAGACAGTGTACTCACCCTAATTTAGCACAGATGGAGAGCCGCAGAGAGAGGACTTCTTTATTTCTTTCCATCAGACTCAGAAAATAAGACATTTTATTGGTGCTACAAGGACAAAAAGAAGTCTCGTCGGTAAGTGAAAACATAAGTTTATGCAGCCACTGGTGTTTGTCAATATTCACTAATGTCAGCATCTTAGAAATAATCTTTAAAGTAAAAAACAAGGTCAGGCTAACTATTTCCAAACCAAACAGAGGGACAGACACATTTTCACAGACACATTATATGTAGAGAGAGAGAGAGAGAGATAGAGAGAGAGAGGCTTACACCAATCTGTTACAGGACAAACAACAACAACCCCCAGTCAAGTTAACCTGCATGTCTTTGGACTGTGGCACTGTGTGAGTGTGAGTGTTTGTGTGTGTGTGTGTGTGTGTGTGTGTGTGTATGTGTTTGTGTTTATATATATATGTGTGTGTATGTATGTATGTATGTTTGTATGTATATGTATGTATATGTGTGTGTTTTGTTTTGGGTTTTGTTTTTGTTTTGTTTTTTTTACCTTTTCTCTAAATTTTATCCTAGAAACATCTAAATTCTACAAATGTATGTGTGTCCAGTCTGCAGACACCACAGCACTCAGCCATACAGTCACGGGCCTCAAACCAAACACCATGTATGAGTTTGCTGTCATGGTAACCAAAGGCCGCAAGTCCAGCACATGGAGTATGACAGCACACGCCACAACTTATGAAGCAGGTATGTTTCTCTTAGACACAAACATGTGTTTGTACCTATGTCCCCCAGCCCTACCTCTAACCTAAACTTAATTCTAACCTTAACCCAAAACCCAGGTCTGAACCAACAAAAATCTCAGCAGCAAAGAGTGGACTTTTTATATCATAAATACCCCAAATCCGCCCAAACATGCACTAAAAAACTACAACATTACAGTTAGTACCTGGTTAGAACATTGTGGTTGATTGGGGAATCAGAGATAGCTGTATATGAACATTAAATTTTACTTAAATCAACAGTCCTAACGCTTGGTACTTAAAGAGGTAGGTTTGGGATCTGCAGGGGCAGTAGAAAACTTGGTTATGATGGCCATGCAGTACACCTGGTAGCTAAACAGCTGGTGAGTAATCCAAAGATGGGAAAGTATGAATGAAGCAGCTACTTCTGAACTGATGCTATCCACCATTACCTGGGCGTTAAGTGTTTTCTTGTCAAACTGTTACCAAGATAAAGGATTGACTTTTACACTCAGGATTGTGTTTAGTTGTAGAGTTTTAGAATAAGTGGGTTATTCTTACTGTTTTGGCTTTTTTTTTCAGTTGTAATACAGTCTTCCTCTATCACTTCCTTTTCACTGGCATCTAAAACGCTTTGCTGAATGCATTAAGTTCACGGTTTTCTCTGAGGTGTTTCAAAGTCATTCAGGGGAAAACAGGAATACACTGAATGAGGGCCGGTTCAGTAAATATGGGTTCACTAAAACATTATGGGTGCCAAATTTTTTTTTACTTTCTTTCCAAACCAATCAGCAATTACTTTTAATAAGTGTCATAAAGAAATTCCACACTTCCCCACAACAACATGACAACTGACTCCAACAATGAGATCTAACCACAGACTGAAATCAAAATGTCAAGGTATCCCTTTCAGGATGTTTACAATCATGTTTGCCGGATTTGTCATCCAATTATGTGTGAACAGCATTACCACCGCTGGCTCCCCGGGGCCTGCTGGAATACATTGACATTCATAGTGAGCAGACGGACTGAGCCCACTCAGTCCCTGCAGTGATCCACCAGTTCTGGACACACAAACACTGACCACATTTTTACAGAAAATGACTGAAAACTGCTTTTGCAGCAGCTCATAACACCTCTAACATACTATTAGAGATAATCACCCACTGAGTCTAAAAGAAATCAGACATTATAATATATGTTTAAGTTTACATATATATATATATATCTATATATATCTATATATATCTCTATATATATATATATATATAGATAGATATAGATAGATAGATAGATAGATAGATAGATAGATAGATAGATAGTTATGGTGTAACTTTTAACAAGGCCTGAGACCTTAAGACATTAATTACCTTGTTAGAACTATAGCTTGTTCATAATACTCTTTAGGAAATATTTAGTTATGCAAATTTCAAACCTTATAGACGCTCTGACTTCTCAAACTTTGTCCCAACAATCAAAAAGCAGCCATGAGCTCCACTAAGCAGTTCTTAATGAGATTGATGCCCACAAAGCAGGAGAAGGCTGTCAAAACATAGCAAAGCTTTTTCAGGTGCCATTTTCTCAATACATAATGTATTTAAGAAATTGCAGTTAATGGTGGATATCACACCCCCAAAATGAGCTGCAAAAGATCTTCAGGAAGATTTAGTAGACTCTTGACTGGTGGTGTACTACTCTACTGTGCAGGGAAATCTTAACAAAGATGTCTTTCATGGAAGGGTCATCAGAAGGCCACTTTCCATGCATGCTCACCAAAAAATTCCGCATCAGAAGTCAAAAATAAATAAATACTGACATGAATTGCCCTCCTGCCATTTTGGGCAGCTTTATACAAAAAATGAGTGAGCAAGTTAGCAAAAAAGTTTGACTTAGTTATTGACCCATTCTTCTGGAAGGCTATCACTGTTGATCTGCTACCTAGCACCATTGTACAAATTGAGCCTTTGTGACTGAACGCTGGATTCATTTTTTTTGGAGGCGATAATCCCTTCCTAACCCCAGTGCACTGGTTTTGAGCAATCAAAAGCTTGTTTTTGATGAACTATGAGTTGTCAGCAGTGTCAAAATGACTTTGAACCAAAGCCCTTACAAGCATTCATAATTTTGAACATCAACTATGGCTGCTGTACTGGAAAAGAATGTCTTTTGACAAATTTTGCTTTCAGTGCCATGGCCTCTTCTGAGATCTGATATTCTAAAAAACCAACAGGTCTTGTGCATTAAATGACAAAATATGTTCTTTGCACCTGTTTTTCAAAATAGGTCATAGGCTTAGAAATGGAAAGCATCCCACTAACATCCACCATCCATATATGAATGCGTGTGAGATAAGATCGAATCCATTTGATGGCTGTGTACCTGTCACTAGTGGCTCTTAACTTGAAGAGTTAAACTATGGCCATCATGTAATTTCCAACATAGCTCTGCCCCCCTCCAATCTGTCAAATCAGTCAGAATACTCTAACAACCCTGTGTGGGTGTTCAAGGCTTTAAATTGATTCTAATAAGAATGAGCTTTGTTTTGGAAGAGGTCGATTATCTCATTGGAATCGAAACTTCATTTTAAAGTTAAGGTTATTATTTTGGTGATGCAGATCAGGATGGCTAGTCAACCATTCAGTAGCATTATTTATAAACTGAGGAAAGTTATAATCATTTCAACGTCTAGTTGAAAAATCTGAGTCTGAGTGGCCTCAGACTTTTGGACCCCTGAAGCCTCCCTCTAGATTTATGAGAAGTGTAGTTGGTTAACATCATTAGCCATCTTGATTGGAACTTTTAATTTCCCCTTGCACATTGTGTCAGTTTTAACAAGGGTTTCATTAGCCAACACTTGGGTTTGAGCTTTGAGGCCTTTCTTTCTTTAAAAAAAAAAAAAACAACTTGTCATGAATCATATCTATAACCAGTAAACACACAGAGCCATCACATACTAAAGCTCTGATAGGCAGTCACTTAGTTCCCATGGTGACAGTTGAGGAGAAAAAAGCCTGAGTCTTGGTTGTGAAGGTGACAGTCTGACAACAGAAAGTGACAAAAATTACCCTCTCCACAATTTTCAAGTTCAAACAGTACAGATTACTGGAATAAAAGAAAGTCACAACAGACTCCCAGAGCACCTAACTACAGATTGATTACCGGCAGCTCAGGAACTTCAGGTAAAGATCTACAACCAAAAGTCGTGTTTTTACCACTGAAGAAACGGGACTCCAGCGACAGATATGCAGCAAGAGCCTGAATCTGAGTTCATCACCAACATCAGGCTAAACTGAAACTATTAAGTTTGAATATTTAACTTGTTCTAGAACTCTGGCTTTTCTATTGAGCTCCATCGATTTTGGCCAACAAAATCAAAGCAGGCATTGCTGCTAATGCCCTCCTTTGAGACAACATGAACTAATAATAGATAACATTAACTGATAAACATCAATCAAACCAATCAAACCTGCAGGTTTTGTCAATGTAGCTTCACTGCAGTTTGATGCAGTCACTGTTTTTTCTGTTTGTGCACAGATTAAACAAATGAGACAGAAAAAAGAAAAATAGTTCAAATATTGGGCTTACAAGTGCTAAAGGGACTTTAGCCACAGCAGTGTAAGGATCGTGATGTTGGTCTGTGTGTCGACCCACCTGTATAGGTCAGACAGAAATTTCCACAGCTATTGGATGGTTTATCATGAATCCTATTGACATTGGTCCTGACTAACTCCAGCTTCGCCATGAGGTTCACTTACCTTAACAACTATTAGATGGATTGCCATAAACTACAGGCCTATTATGGACCTATGTAAGTGTTGAAATATGGAGAAACCCCACAGACATTGTATGTGTAGAGATAGGCTATCATACTAGCCCCCATACAGCTTAAATCAATGAGTGACTTTGTGGTGTCCTTCTACTTGGTGTAAAATTTGTTTGGGAAGTACACAGGCGTGACACAGAGCCTTAAAACAGGTGTTTCACACCAAAGCTCTGGTTAACTGCAACTAATAAAATATGTTATTAAATCCTTTTTTTACTAAATTTCAGCAAATAATCTACTGAAGTTGATTGCACCATCATCTCATCTATCATTTCTCACATTGATATTTTTTTCATTTCTCTCTGTTTATACAAAATTGACAGCTCCTAGCTCTGCCCCCAAAGATTTAACAGTGATCAGTCGCGAAGGACGACCCCGCGCCATTTTAATCAGCTGGCAACCACCAATGGAGGCTAATGGACGGATCACAGGTACGTGATCACACAAAGACACAGTATTGCCACAGGTGTACCACTCTACATATCCAAAGTCACACTCACTATCCACCAGAGGCAATACTTATTTTGATTTCCAATGACCCGGCTGATTATTCTTCACTAAATTAGATTCATTTCTTTCGAAAGACTATAGTAGAGCAGAAAGTCTTTTCTCTCAATATTAACACAGACTACAAGAGTGTGATTGTAGCCCTGTGTATCTAGAGTATCTTGTGTATCCCAAACACACAGACACTTTCTTCTATTGTTCTCTCTCTCTTCCTTTGGGCGATCAGCCTGGCTGTAAACCCGTCTGTTTTAACGAGCTCGGCTGCTGCCGCTGCGTCCCCAAGGATGAATCAAACGCTCCCTGCAGGGATAACAGCAACACACAGCACAACATACACAGGGATCAAATATTTTTAGATTTTACACTTTCATATTTTTTGTGGAATTCCATAAAAAGTGTTTTTTTCTTTTCTTAAATTTCATACACCAGTGGCTGATCAAGCTGGATACTACCTTTACTTCTACATTTACGTCTGTCCGTTTTTATTCTGTGATGAAACGTCCTGCATGACAAATCTTAGCGTTTATACCTTCTCTGGTCTCATATTATAACAGTATTTTTTCAACTCCAAATCACACCTTAAATAACAATATGGGTTATTTTGTCCTTAACTCAGCACATTAGTCACATTGATGTGAATGAGTAGAATCTTTTTCCCATACATGTTTAAGGTTTTTCCTAAAGGGAATCTTTATCTATATCTATATCTATATCTATATCTATCTATATATCTATATAGCTATATATATCTATATCTGTATCTATATATATACACACACACACACACACACACACACACACATATATATATATATATATAGATAGATAGATAGATAGATAGATAGATAGATAGATAGATAGATAGATAGATAGATAGATAGATAGATAGATAGATAGATAGATAGATAGATATTAGGCATCATCCTGTTCTGCATAAGAACATGATCTTTTTTTTAAACCTGTTCACCTTATTATTTCTTTTCTGCCAGGTTACATCCTGTACTACACGATGGATAAGAACATGCCGATAGATGACTGGGTCATGGAGCCCATCAGTGGCGACCGTCTTACCCATCAGGTCGTCGATCTGAACTTAGATACAGTTTATTACTTCAGGATTCAGGCCAAAAATGCCAAAGGAGTTGGCCCGCTGTCTGAGCCTGTCCACTTCAGGACCGTCAAAGGTCTGTCATAGCGTGTGTTTCTGCATGTGTCTGTGTGAGACAGAAAATTGAGACTTGCTTTATTTGTAAATGCATTCCTTTGTTTTATATTTTGAAAGTTTTCTGATTCTCTCTCTCTCTGTTTCTTTTTCAGTGGAACATCCAGACAAGATGGCCAATGATCAAAGTAGGCTCTTTCCCTACTTACACATTTGTCTGTGTGAATTTTCAGCCATGCATCATCTGAAATGATCTACAGTTTTACAGAAATCTGTCATCATGTCTCAGCCCTCCTGTAGTTTCTTTATTGGATTTTCCATTTATTATTAAATTATCATTATAGTTTATTATTATGCGTTGATTTTCTCATTAGATTTTCTATGAGTGTAAATACATGTGAATGTCATTCAAACGTCATTCAAATTCATATCATCTTCAAATAATCTCCAATAATCTGTAATTTTACAATTAACAGTGTTTCATTTTAAATTAGTCATCAACTTCACTTTCATCTCAATTTCTAGTCATGTCTGAGAAACATTTGATCTCAAATTGTCTTTGATCTTAAATTCATCAATGTTAACAATCATTTCTAATCTTAAAATGATATTTCATCTTGCTGTTATCTCTTTTTCATTTTACCTTTCCTCAAACATTCAAAGTTTGGCTACAACACCCTGTGACGGCCCAGTGCTCCCAATATAAATGGTTAGAATGGCTGAAAGTAACTGTCTAAAGTATCCTTTAAGTGTCCAGTTTCTGCTACTCCAAGTGGTAGAAGCATGAATTCAAACTCTTCACATCAATTTAAAGGAAGAGATCTGAAACATGGTAGGTGTTGTGGGTGTAGCGCTTCAGTCTGTAAGGAGCAGCAAGTTAAAGAACTATTGAATGCAATATGCACTAATTTTGGTCAAGATTGGATTAAATAATATGTTGCAGAAGATGCAAATAGATAAATACACAAAGCACTATTCATTTATTCAGATCCATATCGACTGGAAATTTATTTTTTCTCCACCAAATAGCTTGTTGTAGTTTAAGAGGTGATGTAGATATCACAGTAAAAAGTAGGAGCCTGATATACAGATTTTGGAATATAGTTACCAGCCCATGCAGGAGTATTATAGGGACAAAAAAAGTGTAGAAGTCGAATCACTGTGCAAGTAATTGCAAACTTTAAATTAACTGACTAGAAGCTGACCTCACTGAGAAAACCGATCCACCACAACAATAAATCCACTTGCTGGGTTTAATGTTGTGGTGGATCGGTGTGTTTTTCCCACATTAATCTGATTTCTAAACTATTATTGTCAGAAAAAAATTAAATTAAATCATAATGTGATTATCACTCTGTTTTCTGGTTCTGTTCATCAGCTGCACAAAACAGGAAGCAGAAGGGGGCACAACACTGATGAACAATCTAAACTTTTTTTTAGTTTGCTTCAAGAAACTCTGAAATCTCACAGCAGCTCGGAAATCATGATGGATGATTTTGTAGCTTAAATTTTTAGTTTCTTTTTTTAAAGTCTTTGAATTCAAAGTGTAATGAGTGTTAGGGAGTGCAACAGAAACTGTTACACTTACACTTTTATGATGTCAAGCACAGAAATCATCATCATGTAGTTCTGCATTATTGTAGTGTAGTGTTGCAAACTGCCCCAGTGCATGCTGGACTTAAACCAATAGCAGTACATCATCAGCAAACAAGACTAAGAGTCTACAGTCACACAGGTGTAGTCTTTACAATGTTCACCACCTTCTTATTACTTAGCACTAACAAAAAACAGGTTAGGCTGACAGGAACGTCTTAAGTTCTGCAGGTACTAGGTCTTAAACCAAAGTACTGGACAAATTTAAATTTATAACCAGAAGCTGGTGCTAGATAAAAAGTTAAAGATTTATTAAAGTTGAATTGTCAAAGAATTACCTTGATAACTCACCTGGTAGAGCCCGGGCCCTTTGCTGCATGTCATTGCCTTTCCTATCACTCCCCACTGTTTCTATAAAAGAAACGTATAAAAGTATAAAAGTATAAAAGCATAAACGCTCAAAAAGATAATTATCAAAGTTATTGGAATTCATCTTGTGGAGAACATGAGTAGCTGAATTTTAATAGTAATCCATCTAAAAATTATTTCACTTAAAACCACAAATGTCAGCCTTTTGGCAGTGACAGCGGAAAAGCGCAAGGATCAACAAAATCTTTAAGAAACATCATCTGGGCACCATGAATGTCTCCACTGAATGTTGTGCCAATCCATTAAGTATATATTGAGCTGTCTCATAGCATCAGTCAAAATGACTGACCCACTGATTGTTTCATGGCAATCTTTCTTACAGTTGTTGAGATATTTGAGTCTGGACTAAATGGCTTGCATCAAAAGCCAGAGCATCTCATATTTACCCACAAGATACACTGAAGGACAAAGTCTAAGTCTATATCCAAGTCCACAATGCTTGTGTCCTGGGACCTGTTCTTCTAATTCTTGTGAATAGCTAAGTAGCTTGATTTCATTGTTCATAGTATGACACAAGCTTGGATTTTTCAATTCTTAGCTATTGTCAGGACAAATCTTTAGTCCAAACAGATCCCAGTATATAGTTCAGTATAATATACTGAGCTAATATGGGACCTGCTGCCATCTACAAATGCATTCTGTGCAGCTGGACTGAAGTGCAGTGAAGCAATTCAAGCGTTAAGACACTGAACCAGAGGGACTCAGCTTCAGTGTCAGAGTGTTAAATGGCGCTGTTTGTCACTGACAGATGTGCATGTGTGCATGCATGTGTGCGTGCGTGCATGTGGTATGTACACATGTACACGCTACGATCCCTGTCCATATAAATCAGAGGTGTCGTCGGGGGGAAGGGAAGATTGATGTTCAGCCCTGTCACTGCGGACCTTCCACTGTAAACACAAACATACACTCACTCACACATAGATATACACACTGTTTAATGCACATACAAAGCAAAAACTAGCTTTAATCATACTGGAATCTCTAACTTCAAACTGCAAAAAAGCATAAAATCTGTTTTATATTTAAAGGCACCAAAACTCACTGCAGCTGATGCTGGATGAAGAAAAAAACAGCTATCAGTTTTAAAATGTGGGAGAATTATGTATCACATTTGGCTTTCAGTGACTTGGAGATCTGGGGTCTTTGGATTCAGTTTTCTGACAGGAACAACAGTGATGGGTTTTGAAAATCTCTCACATCAGTTTCCAGGCTCTGTTCTCTGACAGCCTCTGTGGTGACCTGCTTCTGACTTCTTCTACAAAAACCCTTTTCAGTGATTGATAATAAATAAAAAATTAATATCAATCAACTAAATACATTTTGCATAAGAATACACAGATGCTATATATAGCAATCATAACAAATGAGACAGTTACTTCAAAATGGACACAAAATATACTATAATGCTAAGAATAATAGTAAGTAAGAAAAAGATGTAGAACCCATGGTACTGATTTGGCCTTGGCATTTAGCCTGAGGTTGTGTTAATATTATCATTTTTAATTGTCTCGTCCTGAACAATCAAGTGATGTAGCCTTGCCATTGATGTCATGTTCACTAAATACAATCTGTTGATTTAAGAGGGGTTTTTTTAGAGGTTCCTCTGAAGGACAGGGCCACAAAATTGGATAGTAACTAATTTAACAGGTTTTTTTTTGTTTGTTTGTTTTTTGTTTTCATTGCAGTGCAGCACAGTGAGTCTCTGAACATTTGGGCCCCTGTAGGTCTGAGGCAGTTGTTGACTTTAGCTTTCTGATGGTGTAGGTGCCCACAAGTCATGGTACTATGGGGACCAAATACCCAGTGATGGTCTCCAGACAGGTCAATAAAACCTGAAGGCTGGACTAAATGCACTCTCAGGAAGGAACAACTAACACACAAACAGCACACATACAGTGTGACATGTGTGTGTAAATGCACCATGTAAAGTTAAATGGCTCTGACCTTCCCTCTCTTCTTCTCTTTTTTCTTCCCTGATGTTCCTGTTTATCTCTCATCTTGCAGGTCGAGGGGGAGACCACGCCTACTGGCCGTCTGACACCAATCTAATAGACAAGAGCAGCATCAACGGTAACACTCGCATAGACACATACGCTTCTTGTCCATGACTGAACCTGTCAGAAAGAAATACATCATTATCATCAGATCATCAGAGGAACCCAGTTATTTTCTTTGATCACTCAGCTCAGTTGTGCCTAAACTTCCTTTAATGACTCGCTGCAACTCGCGAAAGTCTGCTAGAGTTAACGCAGCTTCCTGTTGCCGTTCACCTCCAGCAGGGAAAAATTAATTATAATCAGTATCTTAACCATCAATCTTTTTTTCTCACAAACTGGAGAAAATAATCATCTTTAAAAAGAAACAAGATTAAAAGATTGTGGTGGCCTTGTACATTTGTAAGAGTATCAAACATTACTAGCATGAATCTGAGGATGATAATGAATTATTCTTAATGAATCACACTATACATAGTTTCATCGATCAGCCAGAACATCAAAACCACTTACTTGTTTTGACGATGTAGTTGAATTATGTATATATACATTGGTTTACACGAGAGCATCTCTATAGAGATATTTATTTTCCTTTTAACTATGATTTATACTCACTTATTGAGATGTATTAATCCTTAACAACTACCAATAACATCTAAAGAGAGGGGCATACTCATACTATTACTAATATTAGCAATAATTGAAATGTTACCATAATATTGCTCGTGATAAAACTCATAACGTTGGTACTGTTTATGCTAATTCTAACACCAATATCACTGTTATTGCTAGTAACGATATCAATACTAATCAAAAGTCTAATACTATTTTCATTACTAAATGTAATACTCGTGCTAAAACTACATTTATGCTAATCCTAATCCTACTGCTCCAATTAAAATTAACAATTATTAAAGCTAAAGCTAATCCTTAATCACAAGTATCACTTGTTTGATGATTAGCTTCAGCTAACTATTAAAAAACATTAATTTGATATTGAAGCTCACATTAACGATAATTGTACTTACACTAATCTTAGTATTGTGCTAACGGGAAGAAATTTTATTACCAACATTAAAGCTATTCATAACACAACTAATCCTGAAGTTAAACTCTTTGTTATGCACAACATAAGACTTAAACAAATTTTGATACCAACATTGATGCTAATTTTAATACATTCACTGATTCTAATGTCGATGCTTATTATGATACTCAAGCCATTATTAACAGCAGTACTAACAGTAATGCAAATATAAAGGCAAAGGTAAAAATCATCCTGGTGCCATTAATCTTAATACATATACTCAGTTAATGTTACTGATAGGCTATTACTTAATATCATGATAATATCATTGCTAACAAAAAAAGTATACACTCATGCTAATGCTAATATAAATGCTAACAATACTTTCAGTAATGCCAATGGAAATATTAAGGTACAGTGTATAGTGTACAACTGTTGGCTAATAATAATTCTGCTACTATTAATAACAGAAACTACTGCTATAGCTAAAGCTATGGCTAATACAAGCCTACAAATCATGGTCTTAACCATAACCATTTCCTCTCATTTCTGCTTGAAGAAAAACTGTTCAGTTACACCACAGAAGAGGTCAAAGGTCATGGTCTGTAACTGACAGTGATTCAGTGTCTCATTGGAGGACAGTGAGGCATATTGGAGTGTGTGTGTTTGTGTGTGTTTCTGAGGATGGACTCTTAACGTTTTGTCGCCACTGTTGCTGCTGTCGGAGGCGATCATAAATCTGCCCCGACTGACCTCCGCCCTCCTCTGGCTTTATGGTGGGTCGGTGGGGGCGAAGCCTCGTTCATCAGCTCAACAGTATTTCATCTTTAACGTGGTGTCGGCCTTTATGTCGGAAAGCTTCCTCTCACTTGAAAAACGACCTAAAGTGAAGATTCGCCTCCATCTCTCTCCCATCAGGTCACAGCTCTGTAGGTCTCTACGTTTACAGTCTGTACTCAGGTGATCTGATGAAGCCTGTTGTTCTGATCCAGTGACAGTATATGAGGAGGCTGGAGGTCCAGGGTTAACCAGTCTGACTGCTGAGACTAAAGTTTCTTTATTTTCACTACATTTTCTCCAGAGAAAGTGAGTTCAGCTTCTGACAGGGCTGAGAGCTTCATACCACTCTGAGCACAAAGCAATTAAAGTTAAAAATATCTCAGCTCTGAATCAGAGAAAGAGTTTTTAATGGAAGATATTAACATCTTGAACCCTCATATTCCCCAGAAACCTCACTTAAGTAGCTTGACATTTTCCTCTCTGTATGGCATCTAACCTTACAAGAAAAGCCACACATTTGTAGAAAAAATTGAATGTTATCATTTATTACATCTGTTTAATTTTAAACAACATAAACTGGTACAAACCAGATACAAACCCGCTGTGAACCAGACAGAACAGGGCACAGCTGGGTGCTTCATGGAAAAGAGACTGAATATATTATTAGTGGGAGGAATACAGAATCAGCAGGTGGAGTCAGGGCAAGCTTCAGTAATCTGCAATCAAATGAGCTTCTCTCAGTCTGAGGTTGATCTCCATGTATGACCTGAATATCCAAAATGATACTACTACTACTAATAATGATGATCATTATAATAATAATAATAATAATAATAATAATAATAATAATAATAATAATTATTATTATTATTATTATTATTATTATTATTATTATTATTATTATTATTATTATTATTATTATTATCATTATTATTATTATTATTATTATTATTATATGCACAATATGTAAATATCTGTAACTAGTTTTATCTGAATTTAAAACAATTACATCAAACAGAGTTGTTGACATTGCACAGTAGCATGGGATTATGCACACTGTCTTTATACATACTTGTTTACAGACTATCTGAGGGAACAGTAAGGAAATGACAACAAAGCTTGTAGACTTGTCCAATGACCTCTGTGATCCTGGTTTCATTCATGTAAGATGTCAGCTCTGCAAGCTTCTCTTTAGACAAGGTGGGCGATGAATGCAGCACTGAGAGCTTTTTGTGGAGAACAACATCAAAGAAACACCCATATGTCTCTTTTAGTGATGTGTAAGCTGCTTCAGGAAAAGTTCTGCTGAGAGTTTAGCCGGATTTCAGAAGGCAGAGGAATTTCAGCCTTTCATTTGATCCAAACCTTTTATGTAGTTGGGACACAACTGTGTCCAAGACATCTCAGTACACTGGTGAACTTCATGTTCAGTGCTCACAGAAACCCTGGATTCCTTGGCTGGGTTTTCAGCTGATTCCACACACGTGGCAAAGACAGCATGGAACTCACCTCGCCTGCCCTTCAGAAGCTCTGTCACTCTCCTCACTTCTCCAGCATAGCAGCCAATGTCCAGTGACGTTGGTTGCAAAACCCTTGACAACACATCAGTGTAGGAACCAGACTTTTCTCATCTAATACACTTGTTTGCTGGAAAAGCTGGAAAAGAAAATCTTGCGAGGTTTACTCCTGATGCAAACCTTCGAACGTTTGCACAGCAATCCACGAAGGTGGCAGGCCATTCCTTTACATTGGCCTTCAAGCATCTAGATTGTTAGGTCTACTCCACCGATTTCTCTACGCAGTCCATCTGATCTATGAAATCAAAGACATGCTGAGACAATGTAGCGGCAGTGCGCTTCTCACTCATACTCACACTGAGGAGCCCGTGAAACGCTCCCTCTTGATGTCTACCGCAGCACAGTTGACAGCTGGGCTGCGGTACACATGTCTGTCACTAACTTAACGTTTGATCCTGTCGAAAATTGCCATGCTAATGGCATTGGGTAGTACATTCTGTACGTAACTGGACATACCTGAAAAGACAGCTTGTTTTTCCCAGAGTCCTGGCTAACTCTTATCATACCTCCTCAGACAGGTTAGCTCCAAGTAGTTGTTGTCTGTTGACAGAAGATTCTCCCTCAGACTGCAAGTTCCTGACTCCCAAAAACCGTTACTATATTAATGAGCATCTGTTCCCTGTTATTTTTTTTATCTTTTTAAATGGGCTATTAGGTCATGATGTATGTTGGTGCAGGAGCTACTTGAATATCCAATTAGGTCCACATAAGTCCTCTCAAAAGTTTTAATCAAATGCTTTTGCTTAAAACTTTTGTTAAAACTTTTGTGATATGAGCCAGAGACCACTCGTGTTTTGCATGCTCCCATGCAAATTTCCTCTTCATTGCAACCTCTGGGGTTCCATCCCTTTTTTTTCATTTCAGAGTAAAATGCATGGCCAGCAACTTGTGCTAAGTTGACCAAGTTTTTCAACTTGGAACAATTTATTCAATTTAGCACACCCTGTCAACCAAGCTGATTTGTCATATGTGCTAATTTGAAAATAACTGATGTAGCTTGCACATGATGAAATTGTATTATTGTTTTCTTTATCAAACCCGGCATGGTGGGAGTCGGTCGTCCCCTGAAGATAATCTCCATCTTCTTTGTGAAGACGCAGATGCACCCTAACTCCTCGTCATCACACATGTTGACCAAGGGGGTTAGAAGACAACTTATCTGATTCAAGATAATAAATCACTGTGTAACTTGCTTGTTTACTTGCTCCTGGTGCCTCTTAATGCTTAGGATGAAAAGTCTGTTCAAGCAATTTTTTAATACCCGAGTACAGTTTCCACTTACATCTGCACATATGTATAATAGTCCGCACAGTATATCTGATCTCGTCTCAGTGGAAGCTGAGTCATCGGCAGTTTGACAAGCACACTTGTCTGTAGCTGGACATAGCTGGTCACCTATCAAAGATCCCAGGATTATCCACAATGCTCATGCACAAGCATCACAGGAAAAAAAGGTACTCTCCCCTCTACTTGACAAGGCCCAGCCTTTTGTCAATGGACAAGGTCACGCTCCCAAAACTGACAGAAAAAAGCCAAAAGTTTACTTCAGCCACAAATGGTAAATGTTTAATGGACTGCACTTATACGGCTTTTTTCAAGTCTTATCAACCACTCAAAGAGCTTTTACACTACTGCCACATTCACACCACATTCAAACTGTGTTTTTCTACACATACAGCACTTTCTACATACACACACAAATTTACACACTGATGATACAACAGGGACAATTTGGGGTTCAGCATCTTGCCCAAGGACACTTAGTCCTTGTCCCAACCATAAGTTTGGGGGACGATCTGCTCTACTTCCTCAGCCACAGCCACACAAGGCAACACATAGGGCAGCATATTGCAAGGTGAGTGCAAACAGGCAATATCAAATCCTTAGTGGGATAGAACGCTGTTATGATATCAGATGTAAGAAGAGATATTGCATCTACTTGTCTGTATCATTTTAACTGATGTCTATTTTTAGCGTCAAGTAGTCAAGCACCACGTCCCTTGGTTGCCCTGACAGCAAGCCACTTGTATATACACTGTATATATGAACCATTCCACACTGTATGTTTATGCAATATACACTGTTACAAGATTAAAACCAGTAAGTGGTTTCATTGTTGTGGCTAATTGGTGTATGCTGATGCTTTCAGCAGTAGAGTTAACAGGCAGCTGATGTATGTTGGTGCAGGAGCTACTTGAATATTCAAACCACCCAATCCAGTGTCTGAACAATTAGGTTATAGACTAATATATTAACACTTTGCTGTTCTTCTCTTCCTCTCTGCATTTTTTTAAAACACTGAGCCAATTAGCAAAAAACGTTGTTCTCATCCAATTAATGTAGGGCGAATTCAAACATGCTTGTTATCTAATAGTTCAATATTTTATTCAGTTGTGTAATTTTATCTTATTTCCACACCACTCCTGTGTAATGATATTAAAAATATTAATAATAATTCTTACTTGTCAGATGCCTGCTCAAAGAACGCTCTATTGCAAATTCAAATTTATTAGCTATTAATTAGAAACACATTGATAAAACTAATGCAGTATAACAGAACACAGTCCTCCTTTATGAGAATTATAAGGTTAAGTTTTTTTACTGAAGAGGATGTTGATTTATCTTAATGGACATTTCAGATGCTTTAATTTGTGGTGCTGTTAAACAGTAGTGGTTTATACTGAGAGGTTGATCTTGATATTCTGTCCATTCCATTTTTATGAATTATGGCTGACAAAATATTAGGAACACGTTTTCATATAAGTGTGCCTAAAAGTGATAAGTGAGGGTAGTAGTAACTCTTTCCCTGAACTTTCCCTGACTTAAAACTTAAAATGGATATGGCATGGATTTATTTCATCACTGGTGCAATATGCAGTTAAGAAAATAAGTGGAAGATGTATTTTTTGAATCAGTAAGGAACATATTTATAATGATTTACAGACTTTAACAACAGTCTGTAACAATAGGAAACAGAAAATGTACAACCACCAAATAAAAATGTTAGATGACATATAGTGTAACATTATATTACCATAACAGCTATAACAACAGTCTGAAGACAGCTCTGTTGGTGATGATTTTGTCATTCAACCTGGAATCTTTAAGCTTTCTAGACATAATGTTAAGAAAACAAAAGAATATTTCTTACTTTTAGAGCCTGACCAATCCTGTTGCTGTGTCTAGAGATTTAGATAATTAATAAAGTTATGCTGCTGTGCTATCCATGTGTGAAATTACACACACCCCCCTCTCAAATCAGAGACTGTAGTTGAAACATTCGCATCATTTCTAATGAAACATTCTAAAAGTCTTTGTAGGCAGCTCAATCATTTCACAGAACAACCATACTGACATTTCCACAGAATTTGGGGTCACCAAGTACATTAAAATATGCATTTTGATACATATATGAATCTTCAATAGTTGAAAAAAGTGTAGCAAATGCAAAGTGGCCATACTACCATAGAAGAGAGGTTTTTTATGTTTTTTTATTCTCGAGAGGCCCGTGCGTATTAGTGTCTGGCAAGTAAGTCTACGAAAATTGGCTTGTGGCTTTGTTTGCAATATGAGGCTGCCAGCATGCTTACAGTCACAGTGATATTTAGAGCTATAAAGTTTTCCATGGTCCCCTTCTTAGCTTAGCATTTTAGCATGAAAACATTCCTAACTAGCATGCAAAACAAAATACAGCTAAGTAACACAACTGTAGCTCCAAGGCAAGGACTCAGATGCATGATTCAAATGCAAAAAGGGTTCCAAAAATTCAAGGTCTTTACTTAGAGGAATGGTTCAGTGAACGGGCAGGCGCAGAGGGAAGGGAGCACAGAGACTAAATACACTAGGAGAGAGGGCAGTGAGACACAGGGGAAGGGTAGACAATCACAGTGGCAGGAAACACATGAGGACAGGAATCTGAAACAAGAGGGGAAAAAAGGTAAGTGAGCCAAAATAAAACTGGAACTGAACACAGCTGAACGTAACAAAAAAAGAATAAAACACAGGACCTAGGTTTCAGAGCTGGTCAGGACACTCAAGTTAATGGGGATGTCATTGGTTTCGCAGTTGTTTGGTCATGAAACAAAATATTGGGCAAATTGAAAATTTGAAATGATGATTGTACGACACTGAAAGGCAAGGGACTACCAAAGTTATCACAGTTCTTTCTGAGGGGGTATGAGTCTTTGTACCAATTTTCATGGTGGCCCATCCAATAGTTGAACTTCATGGTCAAAAGGGTAACCTCATCGTGACACCAGAGGAAAAATCAGGGATCACCATTGTCAGTAGGAGTCACCTCTGGCAACCAATAATGCTTGCACTAAATCCAGTGTCAATCCATCCAGTATTTTTTGACATATTTCAGTCTGGACCGAAGTGGCAGAACAGCTAACCAACAGACTGACATTGGCTTCCTTAGAGGCCAAGTATGGCTAAGAGTAGGCTGTCACTTTATTTTGGATATGGTACAAAAAATAAATTGTTTAGAGTACAGTCCTATCCACAGTTAATGATCTTGCTTGACATTTGTACATTATAAACATTATTTAATAAATAAGAAGGTGTCATTTATAACATAAATGATTGCATTACATTTAGTTGCTGCATTTCCAGATCTACTTATATGCATGTTTGCTTGGTCTTCTGAGTGTCCTGATTATCTCCCACCCAATTATCCAATCACGATGCACCCTTAAAAGTATGATTGAAAATGTCAGGCTTATGCTGATAATAATTCCATTATTAGTGTCAGACGGAGTTGATCGTTTGAGTTTTAGAATACTGTGCACTGACAATATAAAGTTATAACCCTCAGATGTGAGTTTAATTACACTGGCATCCAAATGTGTTTGGTTCTCAGGCACTTCTATGTTATTATGATCCAAGTCGTATTTGGAGCTTTCAGAAAAATCCATCGTTTCAAGTCAGAATATGACTTCGATATTGATGTTAATGCTGTTTAAAGGTTGCAAAATAAAAATTATGAAAACTCCAATATGATGTGAATACAGCATCAAGTATTACCTCCTGTTTTGGGCATTGTTGAAGAGCTGCTGAGGTTGCAACTAAGCTTTTTTTTCTGATCAAAGACTGCAATTAACAAGGGTTTTCATCAAAACTCTGCATTACTTGGGAATTTTCTTCTTTTGTTCATATATTTCAACCCTTCAACACCACTCTCTCCTTGGGATCTTATCGAACCTGTTACATATTGAAGTATAGTCACTGAAAGGAGGGTGCAGTGATAGTTCTTTAAGCTAGACGTCTAAACACTTTTCATTGTAGACAGCGATCAGTCCAAATATCCGTTCTTAACAGTGACACCGTATTCAGAACAATTTGCAGCATCACATACATAAATAAACCATTGGATTTGTTTCTACCAGAAGACTGGTTTCATATTCCATCAGCTACCTTATTAGGTGTAAATCTGTTGGAGAATATTTGTGCCTCTTAACATCCACAGGAGTCATTCAAGAGATTTTAATTCTTAGGAAAGGCTCCTCCATGACAGCTGGGGGGAGAATACTCAAACAGAACCTCATAGTGGGAGTGTTTTTTATCTGCCATTTCTTTGATTTGTCCCTTCAGTGATATGGGGCTCCACATGCCTGTGTACAAAGAAAAAGTATATAGAATGAAATTTGTTGGAATCACCAGCATTTAATTATTGTTTGTGTTAGTTTCTATGTAGCTAATGAGCTCTTTTTACCTGCTGGATTTCTGGGTTTTGTGAGGATTTTTGCACATCCTGTTGCCTTCATGTTGATTTGTCGATGTTGTTGGGGCTTTAATGTGCTGAGAGCTTCTGATTTATTCCACACACACTCTCTGGGCTGCTGGGGTTTCATTGCCTTGCTCAAGGGCATCTCAACTGTGGCTGTTAAAGCTTCTGTTGTTATCAGTAACACACGTTTTGCTTGTGAGTCAGTTTTGATGACCTGTCTGTCTGTTGCTGCTCCCCTCAGTAGTTGTAATGTAATGTCTTTTTTATAAAATGGTGATTATTGTGTGTATATTATCAGTTGTTGCTGTGATTATATTTGCCATATTTGCACATGCTATATTTAACTATAACCTCAAAGAATGGATCTTTCCATTTTTTTTTTGTCTTCTTAAACTTCCCTAGGAAGATATAAGGAAATTACAGGAACATATAAAGGTTTTACAGTTTTATTTCCAAACAGGAAGACTGTTTCAAATCTTTTTCCATTCTTCCAGAAATAGAATTCTGA
This sequence comes from Istiophorus platypterus, assembly GCA_016859345.1. Classification (NCBI taxonomy): domain Eukaryota; kingdom Metazoa; phylum Chordata; class Actinopteri; order Istiophoriformes; family Istiophoridae; genus Istiophorus; species Istiophorus platypterus. The sequence continues at coordinate 21,052,815 of CM029128.1, read as the reverse complement.
TACAGAAATACTGGATCCAATAATTATTTATGAAGTTTAGGGTAAGAGTTTCAAAAGTGGTTACAAAAATCTAAATACATTATTTTTGGAGAAACACTCTGCAATTTTAACCACCTTTTAGCTGTATCCCAGAATATACTGTATAAAAAGGACATGACCTCAGTGTCCTCACCTTCCCTGTTGCTGAACGTCAGTAGTTTTACAGTCAAATCTCAGTTTCCATTCACTAACTTTAGTGACTTCATCAATGGTCATTTGCTCAGTGGTTTCGGATCTGTGGACATGCAATTAAAACTTAACCATGTAAATTTTTTTTTTTCTTAACCTTAGAAGCAATACAATAATGACAATAATTAAGTTTCATGCATGTATTTATTTCTTGATACAGTCAAAATTTCTAGTCAAGTCAAGACAATTTAATTTGTATTGTATAGCCCCAAATCATATTTAGGCTTTACAATCTCCACAGTATATGATACCAGAGCTATTATTCTGATAAGGAAAAAAACTTACTAAAATAACTTGATTTGAAAAAGAAACTGTTTTCTAAAAATTTAAGCACCTAATGTCCACTGGGGGACTTGTCCCCATCACTTTTGGCCTCAGGTTGGTTTTCTTACTCTAGTCTCCCTGTATAATGTTTTCCCAATGTCCTGCCACTTTTTTTTTCAAATGGGGAAGATCTGAGTTGATAAATGTTGATACACTCATCTGAGCCACCCTCCGTTATTAAAGAGCCTTCTAAGCAACAAGTTTAATGAGTGCTGTGAGTGGTGCAGCCAGGGCTCACAGACGTGTTTTGCTCCAGGTCTTGCCTCTCAGGCTAATTAGAGGCTGTCCTACCTTATTGTTGGAGGATGTTGGGGTTGCATGTAACCTGATACAAATACCTGCAGACAGTACTCAGGGCTGAAAAATGGTTCTCTAGACTAAATATTCCAGGTTATATGAACGTAAAGCAAAAAATCTATTTTTAGTCAATTTGACTAATAACGCTAATAATATTTTTTTTTGTTTTTTTCTTTTGATTTAACTTTCTTTACTCCATTTATTTCCCAAGAGGTTGAATCTTTTTTGATTTTAATGACCCTGCGAACTTTCTTGAAGCAAAACCTTGAAACTAGGAAGAAGCATCAGAATGGTCAGACTGAAATAATTTGAAAACCCTTCTTTGAAAAAGGGGAAAAAAGCTTTAAGAGGGGAACATGATGAAATTTAACTGTAATAAAAAAAAAGAAACAAACAAAAATTGACTAATGCTGGGGCTTCTGCTGCAGCTGTAACCTCTGATGGATTGTGGTTTTCATTGAGAGTGACAACTAAATGTAGAGAGGAGAGCAAGAGAGAGAGAGAGAGAGAGAGAGAGAGAGAGGGTGAAAGAAGTCTCATACATTTTTGTTAATCCTTCTTACCTGCATCTTCTTCCTCCCTCCTCTCCATTCTGCCCTTTCTCTGTCTCTTACCTCTGTCTGTCATCTTCTTCTCTCCTTCTCCACCTCTCCGGTTTTGCCTTCTCCTCCTCTCTCTTCCTTTTAACAGACTTCCATCTCCTCTCCATCCACACTCCATGCTCCTCCTGTGTTTCCTATTTTCTCTCTCTGTGCTCCAAGGTCGAGTTAATGAATGACAGAGCATGTCATCAATTCCCCTTTCTCCCTTAACACCTGTCATACACTAACCGCACACACACACACAGACACACACACACACACACACACAAACACATGCATACACACACACACACACACACACACACACACACACACACACACAAACACACGCATACACACACGCACACACACCCACACACACACACACACACACACAGTGTATTGATTGAAGCAGCAGCAACAGCTTTGTTTTCAATCTAGTAAAACCACTCATTCATTCTGCAGGCTTTTATTTTGTAGCTGTGTGTCTTTACTCAAATTCCGAAAAAAAAAAAAACCCAAAAAACAAAATCTTTGTCTGAATGATTATATTTATTTTGCTTACGGACTGATTATATTTATCAGAAGACTTGATAAGGTCGATAGTCAAGATTAAATGTCTTAATTGGCATATATTTGTGGTTCACTCAAATTCTCTTCCTCATTTCTCAACATTTCAAAATGAAAAACATTTGTCTAGATAGATAGATAGAAAATAACACACTTAAATGTTAAGGCAAAATGTCATAACAATAAATATACCAAAATACAAGGATTTCTTAATGAAAGAAAATTTTTTACAGAATCCACTGTTCACTCTAAATATGGCAGTGTTATATTTAGGGATTCACTGAAAGTTATTTGTAAATGAAGTTCCAATTTTTTATTTTAATTAGGCAGTAATTGGGACTTTTAAAACATGAAAAATTGGATTTAAAACATCTTGCACAGAAGAATGAAATGTGATGTTTTATGTTCATATTGGCCACTATACACTTCAATTATCTTTTGGCCCTAAGTTTGAACAAAGAAGAATTCATGATAAAAAGAGATAGAAATGCTGTGTATTTCATTTATTTCATTTTCATATTTTATGTATTTCAGAGTCTCCAATCGGTCAGATGCGTCCGCCTCACGGCAGTGCCACACCTCAGAAGAACAGTAACCTCCTGGTCATCATAGTGGTTTCCGTGGGAGCCGTCACCGTGGTTGTGGTCGTCATCGTGGCTCTCATCTGTACCCGGCGCTCCTCGGCCCAGCAGAGAAAGTAAGATGTTTCATTCCACTGTGTGATGGCAGAAAATGGCTGTCAGGGAAACGAGGCAGGTGGTAAATGATCTGTCCATGTTTTTTTTTTTTTTTCTTAATAGAGACTGAATCTCAAATCGGCGTTCATCCAAATTTATTCTTTTTCTTTAATCCCATTCAATCAAAAATAATTGGGAACTGATTTCATGTTGCACATGATGTGAGTTCTTTCCAGTTCCAGTACTCCCTTGCAAAAAGTAAAAAATTGGCTGCGATCAAAAAATGCTAAATAGAACCATTTATTATTTTGTAGATGTGGATAAATAATAGCAGTCAACACTAACCATAGTAAAAATACACCACATTTCCTTCACAATAAAAGCTACAACTTGCTTTGCTGGGCGAATGCTTTTAATGTGAAGCAGTAGCAGTAGGATAATCTGTTGTCATTAGCGGTAACTGACATTAGCTCTGCAGTGTCAAGAGAGTGAAGCTGATAGCAGTGAGACAAGATGTGGTTAAGTGCATGTATGTCTTCTTTTTATCAGATTCAGGGAAGGGACTATAAAATAAAACCAGCTTTATACAGGAATGACAGAATGACTGAATGGTTAATAAAAATACCAACATTGCATAGTATTAGAAAATGGTTTAGAGTTAAAAACAAATCTTAAATCAGTGTTATTTCATAATGCAGTTCACAACATTTAAATCCCACTCATTTTGAAATTAACGTGTTTTTTCAGTCAAAATTAGTTCAAAATCCACTTTAAGATGTTTCAGATGTTATTATTTCAAAAAATGGTTCATGACAGTTATTATAATTTTTTTATAATCCAGTTTATGAGGTCATGTCAAAATTATTTTAATCCAATCTAACAGGTTTCACTGGGGATTGTTTGACTCGTATTTTTTACTCCACCAGGTCACAGGCGGTATTATTATTACTCAGTGCAGAGTCCCTGTCCTCCTCATCTTTCCATCCAGCTGTTGTTACTACTGTCTTCCTCTGTAGAATAAATGATTGCGGCAAATGTTATGATGGATACACATTTCTGTTGTGGTACAAATGAGCAGGAGTATTCATCCTCTGCTGGGATTTGAAGGGTTGACTAGTGACAGATCTCTGATAGCAGTCTACACATGGTTCAGAGTGATGTCCACCTACATCGGTCACCGACAAGGTCATTCTTTCCCACCTATTTGCTGACTCGCTCACTTGTGTGTTTCTTATCCTCTGTGCAGGAAGAGAGCGAGCCACAGTGCTAGTAAAAGGAAGGGCAGCCAGAAGGACCTGCGACCACCAGACCTCTGGATCCATCACGAGGAAATGGAGATGAAGAACATCGAGAAAGCTCCCAGCGTCGCCCCATCCGGACGCGATTCACCCATCCAGTCCTGCCAGGACCTCCCCCAGGTCGCACACAGCCAATCAGAGAGCCAGATTGGCAGCAAGAGCAGCCACTCAGGTACAGACTGGATGTTCATTCATTCACTCTCCCTGATTATTTGTAATTTAAATGATATCTTTATAACCCTTTGTGTATTTAATAACTTAATTTTATTTACTTTTAAAACTGTTTTATGGTATGACATTTATTTAACATACAACAATGTGCCTTCTGAATTTTCATAAAAACAAAGAAATGTTTGCTTTGTGTATGAACTTTGAAATGTTCTGGTTTATCTTTCTTGTAGAGTTACTGTTACGGTTCATCTCCATGTTGCCTGACAATATCAAAATATCCAAAGTATTTAGAATTATAAGAATTAGAATTGAACATTGAGATTATAAATTTCATTTATAATTTGTGTATATCTGCACATTAAATGTTTCCCCTTTTCTTCAGTTCTATGGTGCAAACTGATTCATGCATTATTAGTCAAGATTAAATTAGCTGTATGATTCATCATGAATTTTAAAAACCCAAATGTATTAAGTAATAATATATAAATAATTGCTCCCAGTAGAAAAACTGTTATCTGAGCTCATTATTAAATTGTCTTTTCAGAACCAGAACATTTGTAAATCATAAAATGTTTTAAATGTTTTTGTCTTTGAATGTTTTATTGTTTCAGGAGCGGATGCTGACGAGGCCTCCAGCAGCATCTCTACTCTTGAACGCTCCATGGCTGCCAGGAGGGGGACACGGGGCAAATTAATGATTCCTATGGACTCACAACCAAGCAACACACGTAAGTAATGCCAACCTGTGTGGCTAAGGAATTCCTTTAACTGATCTTTTCCTTTTATTTTTCATGATCAATTTAATTACTCGTGGGTGTTGTGATTGTCTTGGCGCCTGTATTTATCAAGCAGTTCAGAGTAGGGAATTTGTCCTCTCTGTACCTTTCTGGAGTCTTCACTGGTTACAAGAAATAGTTTAATATAATAAGCCATAAAATGGAGAACTGTTGTCGAGATATACAACGTGCTGATTAGTGTAGTGTGTTAGTTAGTGAACTATAGAGGTGCTGATATTGTAGATAGATTTTGTCACCATTGGATATAGCCATGCTAACTGTTTCCTCTGCTTTTCAGTCTTTGTGCTAAGCTATGCTAACTGCCTTGCACAGTAACAGACACACACACATTGTAAAAGTGGTACTGGTCTTCATAAATTTCTCAGCAAGAAAATAAGTAAGACTATTTCCAAAAATTTTAAACTTTTGCTTTTAAGATTTTTTGCTGCCCTGAATGAGTCCAGAGATTTCTGAACCCCAGTCCGCAATCAACATAAACTAAATGTATACATTATTCTCTGTATGTCTTAGCAATGCTGCTGGGCTGCAGAATGGGCTGTCTCATTGTGACGATGATGGCCAGAGGGTTTATCTCCTGCTTCCTTTTTGTGTTTCCACAAAAGGAAGGATGTAAAAAGTCTTCCTTGAAGTTGAGAAAAGAAAGAACACACACTGTACACACACTGAAAAGCACAAATTCACCTACACTTAGTCACACAGATAATTAATACATATGTTCCTTCAAACCAACTCAGAGGACAGAGGGAAAATGGAGAATATCTAAGGCCGATCAGATGAGTAGAGGAGGTCAAGCACGGGAAAGACAGAGAGAGAGAGAGAGAGAAAAGGAAGAGTCAGTGGGGAGATGGAAGAGAGTAAGTGAAGTGTTGCTCTAAACCTTCATTACATTTCAATTTACAGTGTGTGAATCGGTGTGTGTGTGTGTGTGCGTGTGTGTGTGTGTGTGTGTGTGCCTGAGACTTTTGTTTGACTCCTGCAGTGACTCTGACTTCGTTCAGTGACATATGAGGTTTTAAATTTGAATTGAGCAGTTTGTTAACATGTGTTTGTCTCCACTGAAAACACCTGTGATTATTGATGCTTGACAAATGAGACTTTGTTTGAAATTTTGATCCACTTAGTCCAGGGTTCTACAGTCCAGGGTTCTTACAGCTTGTTAATGTAATGTTTACCCTACCAGGTAAATTCCAAACAACAGACAAATTCAAGATTTTAACAAAAGCTCCATATTTACATTGGCATAATAAAGGAGACAAAATTGCAGACTGTTTTTCATAGACATACTGTTTTTTCAAACAATTACCTAATCCAAATGTACGTTCACTGGATGGTACCAATGGTACCACAGCAGGAGGCCTAGAGGACCTTCATCAATATGGAAACAATGATAAATAGTTAAGGTTGTGGAACATTCACTGTTTAGATTTAGGCCAAAAAATTACTTGGATAGGTTCAGGGAAAGGTCATGGTCAGTACTACTGAGTGAGGCGACCTAACCTTAAGATGTTCCGCTTCTCTAAAGGCATGTTAAACCAACTGATAATGTATTTATATGCAAAAAGGTTCCAGTTTCTTTACAATTGTATTTAAATGGTACTGTACAAGTTATTATAAACACTGTAAATCGTGTTTACTGAGGAAGTGATTTTCCTGGATTAATCCAGAATTCGTGGTTTTCCAACCTAAAAAAAATGTGACCTGAATCATGTAGATCCTTAAGACATTTTTCTGGAGAGGAAGGAGTATGAGCTCAACATCCCCCATTCCACACCTGCTGCGTATCCCCACATGCTTGTGTGTTTAAGGTCAGTTGACAGGACGATCGCCATTAGAAAAATTGGATAATTTTGGGTATGTCAAGGTCATATGTCTAGTGTATTTCTAAGATGCAAGACTAATTGGACTTTGGTGTCAATTGATCAATCAGATGATCACTTATTAATTGATTTCCACTTGACATGGTACGTCTTATTTCAAAGAGTTTATGTAACTTATTAGCGTTGGCTTATCTGGCAAACTTAGCCTGCTAAGTTAATGAGCTAGCCAGCTGATAGCCTCATGTAACACTTCACTGAAAAAATAGTTCCAAGCCGTCCTTATGTAAAAGGTTATGGCAGGTTTGGATTAATATCTCGGGAATGTTTAGATCTTGGAAAACCATAATCCATGAACGATAAAACCATAACCATAACCTAGCATTAACAGCTAAGTAGCAGTTCAGCCACATATCAACAGAGCCCCATTAATGGTATTAGCAAAGAGTTGTGTTGTCATCTGTGTTATTAGTTAGAAACAAAATCCCAATGTAAAATTTTACGTTCGATCTAAAGATAGAGACTGTCAGGAAGTTAATCTTCCTGTTATAGCAAAGATGGTAAGTGTAGAAATTTTAAGTGCTGGATGTCACCTGCATGCGGTCCTGTCTTTTTGAGGAAAAACCCATGTTAAAATAAATCTCTAAAGTGACCTGTTATCATGTTGATGCGAATATACATAGGAAACCACTTGTTAATATCAAGGTTACTGTGATCAGCAGCATATATGGATCACAAAGCTTGGGACAGAATCATTCAAATACAGCTGGGGTTAATTTTTCTATTAGATTATAATAATCAAGTAGTCTGCGTAAAGTTTACATTTTGGGTCTTTTCATATATGACAACTTAAAGAAAAAAATTTAAAACTTGGACTTTTGATTTCTGGACTAAGACTAAATAAACTAAAATAGCTGAGAAAATGAACACTACCAACATATTCATTGGCCTTCTCTGTACCAGCTGGAGTTATGATCAAATACAGCAGTCGCCTGGAAAAGTCTGACTGTTTTCAAAGTGCTGATCGTAACACTTGATCATTTGATTTTTTTTCTTTTTGAAGGAAACAGAACAGTCTTTTCTTGTACAGTCTTTTTGGCTTTAGTGGTATTTAGACTACTGCTGTGTATAAAAGCAACAGTCAAACCTCACCCATGTTTCAGCTGAGATTACGCAGTGGTAGACTCTTAGTCCTGGGGAGCCAGAACTCTGTATGCTTTCAATCATAAAATGAGCAGGACTGTGGTTCCCCAAGATCAGCAGTGAGGGACTGAATAAAATGTTTTTCATTTGGCTCGAAAACAGATGTAGTTAATTCTCATCACTCTCCTGTCCTGTTCAATCAGACTGCTTAGGTCTATCATCTCCCTAACACCCTCTTCTCATCGATCACCACACTTTTATTTCCATTACACACATCAGGGCCTTTTCTAGTTCAAATCTGAATTCAAGTTTATCTGCAGCTGTGCAGGTTCCTTCCAAGTTAACTGGTTCATGAGCTTTAAGAGTAAACCCCAGACATGAAGTCAGCTTCAGATATAAATGACTCCTTTTCTGAGAGGGATGATGAGTTTAGATGCGTTTGTTCATGTGAAACCCTTACGAGTTATCATTAATAATTTATTATTATTATTTACTTAATTTTAACATTTAGGCATTAAAAATACATTGAATATGATCAAATACACAACAAAATTAAAATCAAATAGATTCCCTGATAGAAGGAACCCTTAAAAGCAAAGGGTTTTTAACTCCTGACTGTTAAAAGCCTGTTGACATTTAACTATGACTTTATGATGGAGATTTGTAATTTGAGCAGTAAAATTAATGCATTGTACTTGCATCCCAAGTACATATTAACATGGCCTGAAATAATGAAGAATTTTACATTTAATTTGAACAAGTTAATCAACTAAAGCTAAATCATTTAAAATAAGATTGTGCCAAACACCCCTGCTAAAATTTGGTCTTCAAATTAAATTTGTTTATTTGAACACAATTTAATATAATCGTATTCACTCATGATACTCACACTAGTCATATAAAAACATCTTAAGTGTGGAAAGTGGAGACATCATGTATCACAATGTAAAGCACTCTGAACAATAATGTGAGAACACACATAAAATGGGAGCTACATCCATAACTGTATTTCCCCAGGTCGTGCTGCAAAGCTTCCCAATACAACTGCTGCAATCACATGATCAGCACTCAGCCAGTCAGTGCAATGGATGGTCTCACCTCACTACTTGTGTTTTTCAAAATAAAATCACATTGTTATTCAAGGCAAGTTCATCTAACATCAACAAATCAATCCTCTCTCTGCGTTCCAGGAACCCACTTAGCTACAGTGTATTAGCCTCCATCATGTCTCCCAGCAGCTCCATCACACACTCTTCAATGCTGTCACACTGCTGTCCTTTCCACCACACACACTTTAACTAGACCTGACTCCTGTCAGCTCCTTGTTCCCCCGTGGACTCACTTACTCCTGTTGCACTGTTTTATCTGCATCACCTTCATGAGCGCCATCGTTCTCCTGAATGTTTTACAGTCATATTAGCACCCTGACACCAGTTCTGTCACACTTTCTTCACCTACTTAACACCTCCTGTTCATGCACACACTGTGCGTGGAGTTCATGGTGGTTGTAGTTGTCTGTAAAGAGATCCACCCATCTGTAGGAACCTGCTTTAGGACTGATGTGGGACATCTGCAGTCTCACATGTGACACCGCACGACATCCATGAACCAGTTTTGTGCAGAGGCAGATCATCTAAATACCACCTCCCCTCTCTCTCTCCCTAGAGTGTGTGCGCGTGTGCGTGTGTGTGTGTGTGTGTGTGTGTGTGTGTGTGTGTGTGTGTGTGTGTGTGTGTGTGTGTGTGTGTGTGTGTGTGTGTGTGTGTGTGTGTGTCTTTGTGTGTGTGTGCTCAGCTTAAAGTTTCATATTTTAGGTCTCAGTCCAACCGTGTATCTTTTTTTTGTCCTCCTCCCTCATTTTTTATTCATCCTCACTTGTTTTCTTTTTGTTTAGTTCAGCTGTAAAAATCAGGTTACGACATTGTTATTTCTTGAGAGTGCGAGTCAGCAGGTGACTGATAATTTTTTTTGCAATGTTATATTCACTACTGTGTTTTTACATAAATGTGTGAAATATGTGTGTGTGTGTGTGTGTGTGTGTCTGTGTGTGTGTGCTTCTGTGTGTGTGTGTGTGTGTGTGTGTCTGTGTGTGTGTGCTTCTGTGTGTGTGTGTGTCTGTGTGTGTGTGTGTGTGTCTGTGTGTGTGTGCTTCTGTGTGTGTGTGTGTGTGTGTGTGTGTGTGCGTGTGTGTGTGTGTGTGTGTGTGTGTGTGTGTGTGTGTGTGTGTGTGTGTGTGCTTCTGTGTGTGTGTGTCTGTGTGTGTGTGTGTGTGTGTGTGTGTGTGTGTGTGTGTGTGTGTGTGTGTGTGTGTGTGTGGGTCACCATAAAAATGGGAAAACCCTTCGGGCTTCCTCTGCCAACTCACAGACCTGTCATCTATTCTGGTCTATTTTTCAGTTTAGGATTCAGTTATGTTTTATGCCCCCCACTTTTATTTTATTCCATCTTTTTGTCAAGGTTTGGTCAGGAAGGTTTATTCCTCCCCCCTTTTTTCTGCCACCTGAGTTGGCTGTGTGGCTCTGTTCAGGATTTCCACTTTTTTTGAAAAAAAAAAAAGTAGAAATTGAAAGTGTTCAGCAGATATTCAGTCTTGCTATTCATCATTTTTCAGAGGGATTCAACTTTAATCCAGATTTGGCTCAGACAGAGGGTCTGTGTCTAATGTAAGGAAAGTAGACCACAGTTTTTCCAGGTTGTATATGTTTAAAGATTACTGAAGATATGTAAGGTCTCCTCTTCTTATTGACATATGTATGGTTATCTATGCAAGGGAGGTACACCTAGCTGACCAACCAGAATGGATTTAGTCGCTCGTGGATAACTATAAGAAGGATAGTTTGGTCTGTGTAAGATGAAATAGGGAATTGCTGTTTTATCTCCTATTATTAATGATCAATAATAATAATATTAACTTTAACATTTCCAGAGTGTTGATTGATTTCCCTCACAACTTCTTCTCCACAAGTGTTTACATGAGAGCAAAATCAACTTTCTGAACAGAAGAACAAACTCATAGATACGATTTAGACAAGTTGTGATTTTCAGTTTTTGTGCTTGTTTTAGCCAAGTAAGAGGAAACATTGTGGTCATTCGGATTCTTTTTTCCCCAGTGTACTGTTTTATCAAATGCCTACAGTGACATTTCATGAAGTACCCAGATTTTGTATTCTAGGTTTGATGTGATTTCACTGCCCTTATAATAGTGGATCTGAGTTGGATTATTCTTTGAGGAAATGTGGATGATCAGTGCAGCACTGGTACTATGTACTGAAAAAGCCTTGCTATGGCTCATAATGCAGAATAGAGGCTTAGAAACAAACTTTATATCATAATCCACAGGGAGCCAGCTGTTACTGTTCACCTTAATTATTGAGCCCCTGGTACAATAAACACAAAGTTATAAAGAGGTAAAGCAGATAACAAAAAGCCGTACAGGCCACCACTGTACCGACACAATACTTTGTCTTAATGTCACTTCTCTTTCACTTTTAATCGTTTTGTATATTCTCATTGACTTTTTGAATCCTGGCTTTTATATGAATGTGAAAAAATCAGCATTTTATCCTTCAAATTATACAGTGATTAGTTTAGGCCTGAGCTCAGAAATCCTTAAGGTTTCCTTCCATTGGTGACATTGTCACCAAGAACTACAGACAGCTAATGGTCAAATTAAAAATGATCAATAGCTGACTGCATTAGTATTATAAAACTGACTCTTCTCCGATTTTTGTTTGAGCTCGTAAGCGTCATCTATCCCCCAGTAATGGGTCTTTGGAAAAAGATAATTAAGTTTGAATCCAAAAAATTTCACAGCCTTCTCCTGATTTGACTTTTTGACTTTATGGGAATTTGACAGAATTGCAGCCTCTTGCAGTTAATGTGGGATTAGTTAAATATGCATTAATTCTTAAGTTCCTGCGGGGTCTGTACTGTTTGTCTTTGTTTCTGTTTCTGTCTCTTTGTTTCCTCTGAACTAGCTCCAGGCTTCGACACTTTCTTTATCCTGTCGCTACATCTCTGCTCTGCAGACGACAGACCTTCTGATCTCTTTATCTACCTTCTGTTTTTATCTCTCTGTCTCCTGTCTGGTTTCCTTCTAACTGATCCCCTCTTTCGATCACATTGTTTCAATTTCATCCCAATCTGTTTGTGCTTTTTCTATCATTTTTGTTTTTTTTCTTCTTTGATCAAGCTCTTTTCCACTTTCTTTCTTTGATCTCAGTTTTGCTGCTTTTCTTTCTGTATCCCTCTCTATTGTCACTATTTTATCATTCTTAAGTCTGTGTTTGCTCTTCTGCCTCTTCTCTTGTCACTGTTGTTTTTCTATCTCATAGTCTCTTATCTGTGTTACTTTCTCGTTTCTCCATTTTCATCTCTTGTTAGATTTATCTCCAATTCAAAAAAACAAAATTTCTTAACCTTCATCTGTATTTCTCTCCGTCTCACTCTTTCTCACAGGCACACACACTATCAAACACATACAAACCTCCATTAACCTGCAGTTCGCTGCCTCACTGCACCAAAGTCATCAATATTCTCAATCAGTATCAGCATTGATCAGACCTGCTCATCTCTAGTCATCTCGCTGCTGTAATCAAACCCTGCTTCTCTTTAAATGATCACAGGACAAATACAGTAAATAACACACACAGGCAAACATACAGCTTCTAAAGCTGCTGATCACAGTCTTGCTTTGTCCAAACTATCAATATTTTCTAATCAATCCTGGTATTGATCAGGCTTCAGTAGAATCAGACCTCTTGGTTCAAAAGAGAGAAAGGCAGAAGAAAACCTCTCCTCCCCCTCTGTCGTCTTCTCTGTCAGTCAGAGTATTTATTTATTAGAATGTTTGAAACTGCTTCAATGATGTGTGTGTTACATGAAGAAAATTGCAAACATTCAGACAGTGTGAAGGGAAGATAATAAACAAAAAAGAAATGACAGAGCCCTTTGTGCAGCACATGTCATAACAGCATGATATGGACTTCACAGGCTTTATACACCAGACTCAATGCATCTCATGCAAGTCTGAAAGGACATGTACTTAAGTTTTAATCAACGTCGTCTTCACCAGCATAACAAGTTGTGATTATTTGCACAACTGTGGTGCAAAGTGTATTTTTACGCATCAGCGCGATTGCTGAACACATCGAATATGAAACTAATGTGTTAAAACAAAACTGAAGGAAGTAACCAGCCAAGACATAGCTCCAGCCTCTTGCTCTCCAAAAAAATCACAAATTGTTTTTTTTTTTAATTATATTTTTTTGTCAAATTAATCAAACTATGTAAAGACATAGAGCTTTAGACTTGTTGACAGATTTTCTTACTCGCTGTTCTTCTCACTGATTACTGATGTTTGATTTTATGCTAAGCTAAGCTAACTAGCATCTGGCTCTAGTGAGGTATTGGTCTTTTCATCTAACTCTCTGCTAGACAGCAAATTTGCTTATTTCCCAAGGTGTCAGGTTGTACCTTTGATAGGCCAGAGAGCTATATTAGTGAATAACTTAAATCAGACAAAAATCTCTGAATAAACATATTTATTGTATAATATGTTGTCTTCCTTCCTCCCCCTGTTTAGAAATGGGACGTAGGTTACAGCGTTCACATAGCTGCAGCCAGGCATGAAAACAAACACATAATGAAAGAAAACACCCAGAGGTCTGTTCAAAAAACTGGGTTTTACCAAACTTTTTGAATACTGTTACTTTTCCAGTATGATTTAGTTGACGTTTTATCAGATGTTTTAATTACAGCAGGTTTACTAGACTTTATTTCAGTGTCAGGTGAGAAATTTTCTTACAGCTGCAGCAGGTGTAGACAGCCTGTATGTTTACTTTTGATAAAAATTTTAATTTTCATTAAACAATTCGCAAACATACATCATCATTAGTAAAGACAACACTGAACGTGTGCATTAAAAAAGGCAGAGAGACAGAGAGACACACAAACATGGGATGCATGCACCCACACACAGACACACAGAGGGGTGCCTCTTATCTTCTAAACAGGCTTGAAGTGAAAGTGTGTGTGTGCGTGGGTGTGTGTTGTGTACCTGAGGCAGTGTAATCAGTCTCAGTGAGCTTGACTCCCTGCAGTTTCCTCTCAAGGTCACGATATGAGCTCTGTCTGCTCTGACTGCTTTGCTGACTGTGTCTGCTCCTTTCTGTTAACAGCATCTCTCTGCTCTGGCCGACTGCTTTACCGTCTGCTGCAGACTCTGTTGTGTTCCCTGGTTTACCGTCTGTGTGACTGACTCTCACGGTTGGGTGATATGACGATTCATTCTGTGGGAAGATAAACATTTTCCACAGGCACAGATTTCGCTGTACTGCTTATACAGAGATATACTGTATCTCCCATTAATATCTCTGGGTATATGAGGCCGTTGTTGGCAGCGCTGCAGGACTCAATGACCTTTTTATATGATAGTAGGTTTCCAGACACTGTACTATATCACTATATTGTATGTAGTGATATTATGATTTCAAATTACATAGAGAGGATTCTAAGTCTTTTTTGTTCTTTGTTTCAGTCTTTGTTTCAGTTCCTGTCAGTCTGCCTTGATTTTCTTGTTTACCGATTATTTTCTTCTATGTCCTTCTGCTGTGTCGGTGCTGTTCTGTCTTGTTTTACCGACTGTTTTGTCTGTGTGTTTCAGCGGTGGTCAGTGCCATCCCAGTACCAGCTCTGGACTCCTCTCAGTATCCTGGTATTCTGCCTTCACCTTCCTGCAGCTTCACGCACAACAAGTTCAGCCTGAGACCGATGCCTTTCCCCAGCCTGACTGTGGACAGAGGATACACACCAGGTACTGCTGGTATTAAAAGTTCTACTGAACAACATGGCCATCAAACAGACAACGGTTACATTTGTGGTCCCTGTTCATAAAAGTCATTTCCATACATGAGGCTTCAGTGGTCGACAAAACAGGACACAAAAGCTGTACGAGAAATTGAACCAGGAAATTTCAGAACAAACTCAGAAAAGGTTTCTGAGAGGTTTGTCTTTTACTCAGATTGCATTGTGGTGGCACAGATGTGCTAAAACACCCATTGCTATTGTTTTTCTATGTAAGTGTCAGATCCCTAATGACCAGGATGTGAGCCAGCAGTTCTAAAGCCATAATGATATGAACAGATTTTGAGTCCTGAAAACCACAGACAAAAGCACAATTCTTGAAACAACAGCTTTAGATACTCTCTGATCAAGAGCGTCTATGTTGTTAACATGGTTCAGCTAACTATCATTATTAACATCATTAGCAGACTTCATTAGCTTTCAGGATTAAAAGAAAAACACCCCATTTATCTTTGTCATGGTCCTAGACATCGTTCCTGGACTATATTAGAGTGTCTATAATGTTATAGGCTATGCCTTGATTTTTGTTGGCTTTAGGGAAGATTAAATGTCACCAACCCCGAATATGTTACCAGGCAGTGTCACAGGTGGCTCTCAACCTAAAAGCCTTTTCTCATGTAATGTTAAAATTGTTCTGTCAATTACAGAGATAACAGCACCTAATCTACTCTAACTACAAATGCTTCTAGAGATGATGGGTACACACCAAGTAGCTACAGCTACTTATATACTCTTATTACTATGATTACTATCATTAATACATAATATTACCATCAAGCTATTGTTACAAGCACTGCAACTGTTATTAATAGAAAAAACAGTTTTAAATATTAATATAGATTTAACCTTTTAGCCTTTAAATACAACAGGGCTGACACTGTAACGTCTTAATCTTCCCAGTTCTCGCACCACTGCCCCCCACCCTTTTGTATTAAAGCCCCATTTTGCGGCAGAGCTAAATGCTAAACGACATGGTGGGGAGCAGTAATTCAGTAATTGGCTAATTCCTGGTCGGCTTGTATCAATGATTTAACAACAGCAGAGAGATGTGGAAAAGCTTCAGAGTCATTGAATTAGTCGACACAGTGGGAGGGCTGATCACCGCTGGCAAAACACACACTCACAAGTTGACAAAGGGGCGGGGTGGGGCAGCTAATGATAGAGTGAAGTGGCTATAATGAGAGAGATGTGGAGGCTGTTAATGAGGGAGATAACATCAACTTTAAAGTCATACAAGAAATGAGACACAACAGTGAGCTTCTCTGATCACAAATTCAAAGGGACGAGATTGGGTCGAGAAAGGAGTCCATTACAAGTCCCAGAGAGCACTGTTCTTTGGAAAAAGAGACACCCACTCAG
Source organism: Istiophorus platypterus (assembly GCA_016859345.1). Classification (NCBI taxonomy): domain Eukaryota; kingdom Metazoa; phylum Chordata; class Actinopteri; order Istiophoriformes; family Istiophoridae; genus Istiophorus; species Istiophorus platypterus. The sequence goes on along the minus strand of CM029128.1, from coordinate 21,036,692 downwards.
AGAGCTTCAGACTCTGTGGCAATGGACGGGATGACGTAAGACACTGACAACCATTGAAATTTTTGGATGAATTCCTATGTTTTAATCAATTCATTTGGATTTTGGACAATTCAAAGCGACCATGATAAAATACAGCTGTGATTCAGCAGGTAGACTGGGTTGTCCAATGATCACAGGGCTGGTGGCTCCATCTTCGGCTCCGCCTGACCACGTATTGAAGTGTCCCTAAGTAGGGCCCTGATTTCGATGAGTAGTCCTGCATGTGACTCTATGTGAGTGTGTGTGTGTGTGTGTGTGTGTGTGTGTGCGTTTGTGAATAAGAGACAAATTTTGAAGTGCTTTGAATGAATTACCATGAAACCATGGAAATGTGTCTATTTACTGTACTGTGATTACATGGCTCTGGATGGAACTTTCTGTGTAGCAACAGCTCAGTCACATCTCTTCAGATTTAATGCACATTTTATATTACAATTAACTTGAACCATAAATTTCAATCTGAATTAAAATCCAGTAGAATTTTTTTGTTTAAAAAGATAAATTAATAAATAGCCACCATATTCCACATTATTCAGGCCCACAGAACTTTAGTTTAAATTCTAGTTGAAATCCCAGACTTTCCAAAAATGCTAACTATATATGGCAGGATTTTGAAGAAATGCACTTAAAATTATGCACAAGACATGTTTAATATTAGCTTTGGATGAAATTGTGCAGTCTTAAGAAACATTCAGTGTGGGATTTGAATACTGCACTCAGTGTAAATCATATATAGTAACTTCAATGAAGAGCTAATACAACCTGCGCGTACATGGCTTACAGGAGAGCATGGACAGCTCGTGGCTTTTGCCAGTTGGTTAATATCAGGTTGTTTGGGGCAAATTGAGAATCATGGTCTTTAGCTTTAAAAACTATAAATTATGTTTGGCACTTACTCTGGAGAGATTCTCCCCATCAGGGATTACTGCTTCAGTGTTATGTGCCAAGCACCAAACAGCAGATAGACATGGGTAAGAAGTTGCTTGGGAAGATGGTAAAGCATTTAGCAGCTAATGAATTGGTGGAGACCAAAGCAGAATTTGTTGAAGAGTGGATTTGGACGTATATTCCTCAGGTAGAAACTCCAATGTTGGGTTGGATGTTGAATTAAATTTCCCAGTTTTTAATCATTGTTTTAAGCATTTTAAAACCTGTACTGTTACATCTGTTAATGGTCAGACAGTGGAATAGTGTGATACAGAAGGAAGTCATAGAGCCCCTGTTCCAATTGGCAGATATAACCAGCCTTTTTTCCATCACATTGGATGATCTGATGTACAAGCCTGGCTAGCAGCTGATGTCTCTGCAGCTTGTTTTACGTCTATGTCTTCTTCTGTTTCTTGTTTTATGGCACTGGGCCCTTTAATACAAAGCAAAATATACCTAGGACCTCTCCTCTAGATGTTAGTTAAAAACGTCTAGAGATTATTAACTTTACATCAGTAGTTATAACAATAAAAACTGTAAAGCAAGCTAGCCACAAATTAAGAGAATACACGTGGATGAATAGCATTTATGGACTACAAGCACAACAAAGTTTTATTGTCTTCACAGGCTCTCACCCCATTCCCTTACTGCTACAGATCATTCAGTGGCTAAACTGATCAGGGATCAGAAAAATTCTTCGACATCTTTGTTCTAATTGCTGGAGTCTTTTTTTTTTTCCTTGCTGTTGCTTTATTTAGACCATGACTGTCAGTGTAACATCAGTCAATGTTATCCTGGTGTCAGACCCTGGAAGTGCTTGCAGACATGGCTATACATGAGAAGGTGAAGAGGGTCCTTGTTTCTGGGTCAGAAGGCCTCATTTACAACCTTTCCCAATTTGCCTAGAATCAGATCACATTGGTTTTGAATTGATACATTTTAGACTTTGTTGTGAGCAGTTGAATCAAAGGCAGTTTTTCCTTAAAATTAGATCATTTTAAGTGTTCTTGCAGCCCCTTATTGGGGAACTGATCCATCTACAGTCACCACGGATGTGTAACACATTACCAGCTCCCTCACACATGTGCTAGTTTAGCTCAGAATACAGACATTTGCACATTTACACCAAAAACTGAACGGGAACAATCGAGAGTTTGAAAAAATATGATTTAGTAATGTGTGATGTTTTAACACTGTTGAAGGCTGATTTGCTGCAGGATGATTGAATTATCCAGGAGTCTCCCTTGTTTCTATGCAGAGGCCCGTTTAAGTGAAAAGTTCTGATTTGAAAACACATTTCTAAAGTCTGTTGCTGGCAATTTTTGTTCCTTTGCAGACACTGCAAATAAAAAAACAAATTAAATGAACTTCAGTATTCTACTTCAACATCTCTAACCAATGGATTTGTTATCTCTTGTTCCACCTATAGTTCTTATGCTGTACTATCCATTCAAACTCTCAGAGTAAGCAAATAAACAACAGAGATGTTATTTAAGTGTTATTGTAGCCTTCAGTCACTGGAGTGATGAAGATTAGGTTTGTTGTCAGATATGAATTGTGATGGAGAGGAGATAGGTAGGCAGTGCAGATGGAGGGCAGAGGAGTGGAAGAGCATACACATCCTACTTTCCTCTGCCATCTCTTCTATATTTATAGCCATTTCTGGTTGTTTTATTAATTGATTTATTTTTGTTATGCTTTGTTTTCTTGTCGTTCTTCTTTTTTGGTTTGAGGGATACCCTTCGTTGTCTGGAAACTGTCATAGAATCTTCCAGACTTTTACTCTGATATCTAGATCTGGATCAGAGTAACAGTCTGTGAAATGCAGTAAGTGGAGGACTAGTCTGTGGTCCTCAGGTTGCATTCTACACAGAAATGTAACTTCTTTATACATATGTTAGTTCTGTTCTTGTGATTTCCTTCCACAGCAAAATTAGCAGCAATCCTCTGTGGTGAAAGTTATTCTTTCCTTTCTTAGGAAATTTGGGGATATTTTCACACATTAGCCTGATAATTAAACTGATTTTTTTTCACTTCATTCATTCAGCTTGATATTGTGTTATTCTTGCAGATTTATAGTTTAAAGGGATGATATTTTATATTTTAATGCCCTGACTCAGCAGGGCTGATGTATCCATCTTGTCGCTAAAGCTGCAGTAGTGGTTGGTAGAAGCGGTTAACTTACTGTTTTTCCAACATTATCCTCCAACCTGAACGACTGTACAATATATGTCCTAAGTCCCAACCCACTGGTACGACCAATAGAAGCTTTCCCTGAAATAGCACCCCAATGTTGGTAAAGGCTGATTTATGCTTCTGTGTCAAACCAAAGCTGTAGACTGATGCACACCTCCAAGAAAAACTACACAACTAAACTACACATCGCGGCAACACAGGCCACAAGAACTGTGGTTGGTCGGCTTGGTAGCATCACATGTCCAGCTTCTCCTTCGTAGCCACCGTCGTACAGACCATCTCTTCAAATGTCTTCTGTAGTTTCTGCGTTGTGGTAATTTCAGGAAAACTAGCTGCAGTTCAATGTCTATCAGCCTCAACTCCATCAAGATACGCTTAGTTTTGGTCACCCTTGTTTCAAAGTGCGCCAACAAACTCGTGTAAAACAGTGGCCTCCTTCGTAGCCACCGTCGTACAGACCATCTCTTCAAATGTCTTCTGTAGTTTCTGCGTTGTGGTAATTTCAGGAAAACTAGCTGCAGTTCAATGTCTATCAGCCTCAACTCCATCAAGATACGCTTAGTTTTGGTCACCCTTGTTTCAAAGTGCGCCAACAAACTCGTGTAAAACAGTGGCGAAGACACTGAACACAGTGGCATATAGACCCCAGCGTAAACTAGCGGTTTGGCCGTGTAATGCAGAGCGCCACCGACGCAGAAGTAGAAACGCTCAAGACGGCGTAGGTTCTGCTTAGACTTGCATGAGCATTAATCCCCCCGTAAGTTTACTGGAACCTTCTCGTCATGGTTACAATAATAAATGCACAAAGTGATCGTGGTGTACTGGACGTTTGTTGTCACAGGGACAAACTACCTACCTAGTTGCTCAGGTTGGAGGACTGTTTTAGGTCTGTGGTTGTTGCTGTGTCCCGATCTTCAGGCTTTCAAAAACCTTTCACTTCTTCCTCTTGTTTCCTCACCCATCGTCTGCTCTCCACCCCCTGTCTTCAAGTGGCTCTCACTTGCCTCCTCTTAGCTTCTCTTCTCTTTTCTTTCTCTCTTCTCATCTGGCTAATAACACTGCAACTGAACATGAAATTAGCGGCTGTCCTTACTTTCCCATGTTCTCTCTGATCAGGCTGCCAGCAGCAATATGGGGAGTTTCATCTCTCACATCACATCTGGGGCATGTTACTGCACACTGTCAGGAGATTTCTTTTCTCTTTTCTTAGACAGGAAGCTCCTCTTCTTTATCTTCATCTGCCTCTTTCTCTCACATCTATCTCTGCAAAGATGAAATGGGATTTCTTAGGGAATGAAGAAATTTAGCCAATAAAGAAACACCAGCAAAAAAAAAAAAAAAAAAAGAATCACACTTGAATCACAAAGAAAAAGAACAAAATTGAAAATCTGACTGAACTCTGGGTTTTTATATGCATGAGGAACAGATTGATGTTTTAAATCAAATTATTACATTGTATAGTTGAGTTTTAATAGGTTTTAAAGATCCGCAAGCCTTTCAATGCATAAATGAAAAAATATGACTGATTTTGCTTTCATGGAAGGGAACCAGCTAAAAGCAAAGACAGTAGACAAGCATGACATGTTGGGAAGGAACAGAGGTAATCAAACACACAGTAGAAGGTCCATGCAGACAATATTTGCATTAACATTCCTGACAGAAACACATTTTCTGTCCCTCTGCCCTCCTGCAGCAGTAATTTAGACAAGAGTGGCACATTTTCTCAGTGAATTACTGCTGACATCAAAGCAGAAACTGTCAGAAACGGAAAAAAACAAAAAAAAAAAAACGTTGAACCACTTTTTGAATTTTGTTTGAGAATATTCATGTTTGAAGGTTGTTTTTTATGTATGTTTTTCTGTCTTTTCTCCACATAAATGCTCATTCTTTACAAATGACTGTGACTCAGACTAATTAGATGTTTTGCCTTTTGTCCTTCCCTCTCTTCATTCCCATTCTTTGATTCTTCCCATCCCCAAATCCCCGTCTGCATCTTTTATCTACTTTCATCCTCCCACTGATTGTTTCTCACCTCCTTCCTTCTGTCCTAACTTCCTTCATCTCCTCCTCCCTCCCCCAAGCGATGCCCACAGACACTTCCACCAATCCTCTCCTCCAGCAGCAGCCTCCACCACAGCAGGCTCCTCCCCTCCTCCTCGGCTCCTCCGCCCCGCCTGCGGAGCATGTTTCCGGGGTTGGCCCAGTCCCAGGTGCTCCTGCTGCTGCTGCCGCAGCCGCTGCTGAGGAGGCCCAGCCAGGGAGTGGTCGGACCATCCCAACAGCCTGTGTGAGGCCAACCCACCCCCTACGAAGCTTCACCAACCCACTGCTGCCACCACCGATGGGAACCATTGACCCCAAGGTTTACACCTCCATGATGCCGCAGTCCAGTGAGTACAGCTGTTTGTCAGATGTCTTGTGACACACAAATCAATGACACCCAGGTTTTTTTTAAACCCATAGGTCAACTAAAAACTAATATTGTTGTGTTCCTTCATATGGTTAGTGTTCCATCACCCAAGTTCAAGGAAGCAAAGGAGCTAATCAATATCAAAACATTTTTCCCCAGTTTGTAATATTTTTCTTCCTGCTGTGCATTTTATAGTCAGTGGCTAAATTGTGACATCATGTTACATAACATAACCTGGTGTGTCATGGCATTTGTGCCATTCCTCTAATGTTTTCTAGGTGTTCCTCCAAGAGAACTGTATTGAAGTGAAAAATAAAGCTCTTTACCTCAAATGCACATTTATCTGCTTTTCAGTGGGCCTTGCTGGCAGTTGCACAGAATTGCTGCATTCACTTTCCATGACTTAATGTTAGCCACCCTTAACTAAAGTGTTCAAGGTTGTTAAACACTAAAGTGTTCAATCTTTCAAGTTGCGCGTCTGGTTCCACTTCTCTGTAGCTGTTTCTGCTGTTTCTCTAGTTTGTCACTGATTGTTTTGGTTAAATTCCAGTCCCTCTTTAAGTTGGATTCTTTCCACTGAGTGACTTCACTTTGTTTAATATTTTATTCAGGGAAGCTAAATGCATTAGCCTCAGGCAGCTCCACAGTGTGCGTTTGTCTTTACAGTTTTTGTGTGTGCGTATGTGTGTGTGTGTCTGTGTGCGTGTTGGTGTGTGTGTGCACGTTTGTAGAAGGATACTGTAACTGGCCTTGACATTAGCCAGAGGGTTGCATCTGATCTGGACTGACCTCTCCGTGTTCTCTCTCTCTCCCTCTTTATGTTACCTGTCTCTATATATACACCTCTCTCTCTCTCTCTCTCTCTCTCTCTCTCTCTCTCTCTCTCTCTCTCTCTGTCTCACTTTCAAGGACCCTTATATTGGCCAAACATCCTCTTCTTCATAGAAACCATCTCTCCTCAGTTGTCTTTTGTCTTTTTGCAGCTTTGCTGGAGGACTCTAACTGTGGCATTTCCACATGATCCATGGACTGAAATATCTCCACAAATATTAGCTGGATCACCTTGAAATTTGGTAGAGATGTCCATGGTTTCTTGACAATGAAGCTTATTGACTTTGTCAAGTACCATCACAGAGTACAAATGTCAAAAATTTCAATAAATTAGTTTATGATAGGGTAACTAAGCCTGAGTTCAAACCTCTTTACCACAGCCCACATCCCTGCATTGGCTGGAAAGCTCTTGACCAGAGCTTTGGAAGCAGTTCTAGAAATGGTGAACCCACCAAAACATTGGTGAAAAAAAGATAGCAAACAGAGACACAAGCACAAAAAACTGATGCTGTTTTGCAGTGTGAAATTTGTTAACCTGCAGACTGAAAAGTGCTCAGATTTGTTTTTCTATGTTAACTTATTCTTTTGTCCTCCATATACAAACTTATAAGAAACATCATTAAGTGTGTTGGTAAGGACTGGGTCGAAGGCAAAGACGGCACTGGAGGGGTGAACACCGTGTTCCCTCATTCCCTCTCTTTCTTCTTCACTTTTCTTCTTTTTCCATTTTTATATCCTCTCTTACTGTCAGTCATTTTTAGATCCATCCTCCACTCGCTCCTCTCCCTCCATGTCTCATCCTGTCGTTCTCTCTCTGAACACCTGCAGCAGTGGGAACAGAAAACGCAACATTCGCCTACAGTATATGTGATCCCTGGACGGTGTGTGTGTGTGTGTGTAGGGTGTATTTGTTGTGTCTAATGCCTTCTGTAGGTGTGTATTACTTCAGTGTGTTTCTGTGTGTGTGGGTGGGTGTATATATATAGTTCCATTATGGTTCTGTTTACAAGCCCAGGTGGCCTCAGATTAACATTGATTTTCAGCTCCTGGAAACCTTTTGCTCAGAAATAGTGAGCCTGCGGCAACAATGGGCTCAACTCACAGAGACCCCCCGCTCACCCTGTAACCCCCCCCCCCCCCCACCACCACCACCAACCCTCCCCCCAGACCCTCAGAGCCGGGCAGCGCTACCACCATCAGCTCCCCTCCTCCCCTCCATCTCACCATCAAGGAGGGAAAAACAGACTTGTGAGCGATGGTGTTTGATGTTCATTGTTGTTCTTGTTTGTGTGTTTATCCAGGCCTGAATGACTCCCTCGGTGTAAAGAATGAGATGTTCTCATGGTTTAATTGGATTGTTGTGGTGAAAGAGAAAAGAAAGAGGCGGAGAGAGAGACATTGGGCAGAGGAAAGATTGATACTGAAGTTAGTAAGATGGATAGAAAGCTACACATGAAAGAGTGTGACCTGATACTTGTTCTCCCTCTAATGTACCTAACGTTGGTCTGTAAAAAACTGGGATCTCTAGGTTCTGTTTCAGAAGAATATGGATTATGTCTTTTTGACAAAATAATCAAGAATATTTTTTTGTGGCAAATATGCGAGACTTTCACTGTCCAAGTATTTCATTTACTTTTTTACAATACTTACTACTGGGAGCTAAGCCTGATTAATGCTTTTCCTTCTTTTTAAGCAAGTCAAAGCACTGAGTCAGATGTGAAATGACTATTTAAAGGGGCAATTTTTTAAGTATTTTATTTCAAAACAGTCAGATATTTGATGTTTTGTCAAAGACGTCTGTGTGTTGCAGAAATATCTACTGAGTGAATGTCTTTGTGTCTTGTGATTGGGGCTGACACCCCAGTTTTCTGGTAATATGCTGTCCCCTATTTGTTTGGAATATGAATTAGACGGTTGGCCAATTCTCACTCATTGCCCTTTTAAAATATTTACGAAGACCACAACCGTTCTGAAACCTTAACCAAGTGTTATATGCAAATGTAGAATCTGTACACTGCTGATATTTTGCATCCAAGCTCTGACCTTGTCACTCTCCACAAGGAATTACTAAGAACAGCACAGCAGGCAGTGGGGATTAATGATAACAACGTCCCCACAGAGCCAAAGAGCCTACAGGTGGATGCAGTGGTTGAGGTGGGACTATGAAATGCTGTGTTAACAGCAGCAGCATGAAGTGCTCAGGCATGAAAAGCTTGGGGTGCATATTATATTCTTCCTATAAATTGTTTCTCCATTAACACCCAAAAAAAAACATGTATGAAACTTATTTGCAGTAAATGTCCTAAACTTTTTCATCCAAGATGCTCATGTTCACACCATTGAGTGTATTATTTGTTAAGGGCGCATTCCACTGATTTTACTCATGAAGGTCAGTTTATTCATCAAGAGGACATCTACTCAGACTATGAAAACAGCTGCATAATGTTTTATGTTGCTCTGGAGGGAACTTTCCAAAATATTAAAATATAACCCTCATGAAGTCATCAGTCAGGATAGCTCAGCCTCTGATGCTCAGCATCTTTTAATTAGTCTCTAGTGAGTCGAACATCGTTGCAAAATACTGTGCACATAGAATTCACTGGTTTAATGAAATCCAGGGCAAACATGTCGTGAAGTGGATTTGTAATATTTTCGTAATATTTCAGCTCTAATTCCAATGATATTTTTTTCTGCAATAATCAGGGCATGAAAATTTATGATGAGCATACCCCAGGCCTAAACTTAACAACAGGTGGGATGCTGACTTATGAGCTTTGTACATCCAGCCAAACCCCCCTACGTCCTTGATACGGTTTCAGTGTTGTATATGACAAGAAAAGCCAAGATTAACATCCCATTGTAATCCAAGCATGTACCACGAACTCTGTTAAATTTAAGATACAGTGATTGAATGAATTTGAAGTGGAACAAATCAAGCTCCAATTATGCTGCTGCTGTGAAAAGAGATGAGTTTGAATCAGAAATAAATATTATCACCAACTTCTATTTCTAGCTTTTTTTCTTCTTCACCAACCACAGAAACCTTCTTCTCTTTTTAACTCAACCTACAAAGCCAATCTGCAGCATAAAGTATGATGGCAAGCAGTTACTTGCTTAAGTTGCCCTGAATGTGCAGTTTATTGCTAGAATCTGTAATGGGATTGTCTGCCTCAATGTCTGATACTGAGAAAAGACATTTCAGCCACAGCTGGAGGCAGACGCAGAGCCAACTGTGACGGATGTTTTAAAAGTGTATGCCTTCATCTCGCCTTAGAGGACACACATTATTACCATTGAAAAGCTTTACAATAGTTTAAAATGGTTATCGGTAGTATTTGGATTACTTTCATTCTCATTCATACACTTGACTTTTTTCTTATTTTCTAGAGGCTGCAGTGTTCATTCCCCACACTATCCAAAAGCCTTACCAGTTTACCGTGACAGTGACACTACGAGAAAGGTCAGGAGGTCACCAAAATCATTAGGATTCATCAAGAATACTTTTTATGGCCAAAATTCAACTGGGCTAATATAAAAACAAAACAATACAAATACACAAATGACCTGAAAACATGTAGTATTAAACAAAATTATCAAATCACTGTGCTGTGTATGGTGAACAGAGCAGCAGGTAAATCCAGGTGAAAGCTCTGATCTCATATTCATGTAACCTGTTAATACCCACATCATGTCAAGGAAGTGTGATGGGAGATTAAGGGGAAAAAAAGAGTTTTCAAAAGACTTTAAGTCCTCAGGCATGAAGTGAAACTGGAGCTGTGGAGGAGGACGGTGAAGGGTGGCATTGATCTTCAATCTGCAGTTTGATCAGACATGGTGGGCTGGTGAGACTGAGGCCTTAATACATCAAAGCAGACTCTGTACTCTTGTTACACCATTCAGATCACAAAGTTTAATGTACTTCTATTACCAGTTTTACAGAGGCCCATTTCTCCCAGGAAAAGATGAAAGATGAAAACAGGAATAACATTAAAAAAAAATGTGAAGCAAAATTATGGGAGTAAACATTTTACTTACTTAACAAAGCAGGTTGACATATTAGGAGACACTAAATCTGAGACAGTAAACAATGTTTATGAGACTAGATGGTATAACTTGCTATATCATATTGTCAAACATACAGTCTATGTTATTTAAACTAGGTGGATTGTTTATAACAGCAGCCTGTGTTGTACTGGCTAGTGGGAGAATAATAATAATAATAATAATAATAATAATAACATACAGTGCTGGTTGAACAGTTATGGTATGAAATGCCAAATCAGATGGTAAAGCAAGATTATCAGATACTAAATCGTGATTATGAGACAGATAGTAGAAAAATTCAGTTATAGTAATAAAAACACATGGGTCTGACAATACTTTTCTCCTGTGAACAACCATTGGCCAGTCTGCTGAACTGTCATTGGTCAGGTGGACAGGCGCACAGACAGTTAGACATCAAACGGACAAGCAGACAGACACAAAATAAAATCCAAAGACATCATGTTGACAAAGAAACACCACACTGCCGTGGCAGTGGGATGAGATGCTGGCTGTCTCCCTCTAGAGACGTTTCCTCAAAGACTCTTTTCATCTTTAACTGTATTTACCTCAAACTGTGCTGAGGATCAATAACCCCGCCCCCTCCATCTTAAACCTCTTATTGCTGTGAATCTCTCCGTCTTTGCCTTCGACCCAGAAACAGACAGACACTGCTGATGTGACCCCCAGCGGGCGTTTCGCACCTCCACTCCAGCTTGTCTGGTAAATATATCCACCTCTTTGAGCAGAGGAGCCACCATTGCCCCCCAAACCCACCCCCACCCCCTTTTTCTGACAAACCCCTCGAGGGTAAGTCAGGCACCGTGAAACCCTCTTTCATGGCTTTCTTCACTGTGGATGTGTAACCTTTGCTTCAGCTCTGTACTGCTGCAGCTCATTGTTTTTCCACAAAATGTGTTGTTTTGTTTTTTTCTACTTTAACTGAGCTCAGTTTGGATTCGGTCTGACAGCGGCGTGCTGAGAAGTCACACAAACACATTTGGTTCTGCTTCATTTTGAAATGAAGCTGGCAGGGATGTCTACACCACATTTACAGAATACAGACATTCAGAGCCACACAAGGTCAGTACCACTGCGAAAATAAAGTACTGGGACTGAAAGTTACAGACAGAGAGACTTGAGCCACTCTAGCACACTTGTAAGGTCAACAGGAAACTTGGATGGATCAAACATTGTGAAAAAAACATACATATTCTTGGATCCTTTGACAGTAAAGTCATTCTGTTCTATTTTTTCCATTTGGTGGGCAAAAATACAAAATACATCCCGAGGGGAACACGAGAGAGGAGTTACCTAAACAACGACCCCATTTATAGACACAATCAGAACATGAGTCAGTCTGAAGATGGTGAGGTTCATATTGTGATTAAATCACAACCAAGTGTAAATGACATCTGTGTACAGTTTGGTCACGTTCATAAGAAAGAAATCCACCCAACGAGTTGGAAGGTCACCCTACTCTTCTACTATCTCAAGATATTTTCGAAAAGCTACAGACTCAAAAGAAAAATATAACAAATAAGTGGACGCAAAGGAGCACAAACAAGCTTTTCTTCCAGCTCTGATCACCTTCTAACAGGATTGCACAATAGCCGAGTTGATAAAGTGTCTAGTTTGTGAGGCACTGTCGCTGAGAAGCTAGCTACCTGCCAATTAGCATGCTAGCATGGCTTGTTGGCTAACTGGAGTTTACACAGTTAGTTCAAGTGATGGAATTTGTATCATGGACGTCTGTCTGACACCTGACTTCAGACTATGTTGCAGTGCTTTTGTGGAACACTTAACACTCTATAAAACTTGAAGCTAGTAATTAATACTCTATTTTTGGCACTACATCTTCTCAAATGTCAGCACTGTTGAGACTATTTGCTATTGGTTGTGAAGCAAATTTGAAATATAAAAGCTCTGTTCAGATTTAAACTGAACACAGTGATTCCACTTAAAAATTTCTGTAGTTAATGCTTGTGTTAATATGAAATTTTAAGCAATTTTTTAGCATGCTACATTTAGCATGTTAGCACGCTATTTGACCATGATTAGTGTCATAGCATAGTGGCTTGCTAACATTCTGCAAGTTCAAACTAGGCAATTCAAGTGTGTCATTTGCAATGTAGTTTCAGGTTTTTTTGTGATAGAGTCCAAATGATATGACTTCAAAAGCATTAGATTTAAATGATAATGAAGCGATGCATTGAGATGGCGTTTGCGTCATCAAAAGGAGGAGTGTAGTCAGTCTCTAAATGTGATCTCTTTTAAACAAATTTCCAGTCTCTGGAAGTTGATTTTCATAGAAATCAACTTAAACAGAGGAAAAAAAGGAAACTTATTGTACATATAACATATCTTATTACTTGAGCTTTCAACAGAAGAAATCATATCATTTTCATAGATAGCAGTAATCACAGCGTATTGCATACAAGTATAAATATATACAGTTTAAATATTGCCAATATACAGATAAACAAAAGCAGATGAGGATTTCATCTTTGTGGGGAAGACGTGCTGAAATAGAAGTATTGTTTTCATTGTTCTCTGGTGGAATCCTACAGTGGACTTTTTTCTTCCTTTTTCAGGCTATTTACAGCAAAGCAGAGAGTAGCAGAAAGAAATCATTTTTCTCATCAGGAGACAATGAAACAATTTTTCTAAACTGTGTTTCTTAGGGGAAAAAAACAATCTAATTTTAAAAAAGATTCTTCTTTCACTTGGTTTGAAGGGGATTTCAGATTTGAATTTGCAAGGATTCTTTAAATTTTTGAACCATTTAGAAATAAGCTGGTTCTTTTGTCCTTTTTGTTGTTGTAGCCTGATGCTCAGACTGAAGTGCCATTTTATTTCACTTCATTGTTCAGTCTGAATAAACCCGTACATCCATGCATCACACCTATGAATTTTAATCTCAAACAAACTGTCACTTGTTAATGATTTGATTGATTTTTTTTTACTGTGTCATATGTACTGCTCTTGAAATTGTTGGGGACCATATAGGAGAAAAGACTAAATGACCTTTTAGTCCTTGAGTTGAGTTCTTGGTACTATCTGGTCAGAATGTCTAAATCGTTCATATTGATTTAAAAGTTCAAATTTTGACTGACAGTAAAAATTGGATCACTGTTTGCGTTCACCTATCATAGAAAATGCCAACAGGACAGAAGACTCAGAGACACTCACAAACGTTGTACCATTTTGACAGTTTACAAGAAAAAGACTGAGAAATCTTTACTGTTTAAAAGTCTTGTCCATGTCTTGTCCAAATTTAGACTATAGCTTGCAGGTGTAGAAGCATGACGTCACAGACACAATGAGAGCATCAGTCGACTCTTCATATGATTGAGCGATATACCTGACAATGACCTCTTTTCTAGTCTAGACTGTAAGAAAAAAACTAGGATGAACATAGTTTTGAGGCATGTTTTTTCACAGTTTGGGAGTCATTTTTCCATTCTGCAAAGACTGTTGATGTTAAAAGCCATTTTGACTTTTTCTTGTTCTCTAGTGTAATCCACTGCTATCAAAACTGTTCCAGGTGTTTTGTTTCTCAGCTTGGAGAATGGATGTTATTGATCAGGAATTGAAGGAATGTACTGCAGGGAGAGAATGTGGGTAGAATATGCCTCAGGATATGTAAGACATGAGAAGGCTGTTCAGGGAACCAGAGAGGAAGGAGAAAAACTAGACATCCCTCTTTTGTCTCCTATGTTTCCTCTTCCATTTTGTTTTTCTTTCACCTTCCTTCTGTTGTTTAGAAGAAGAAGCATCTTGAATGCAGTGTGTATTGTGGAAACAAAGCAATTGAATTTATTTATTGATTTTTTTTCTTGTTCACTCATCTGTCAGTCCTGCTTCTTGGATCTGTGTTCTCTTTTGTGTCTGGTCAGTTTGTCTTTCCATTGTTTGTTAGAGTTTTTGAACTAGTTATCCAGTAACTGAATCAGCAAATTGACAAATGTATGGAAAGAGAGGTGACTCGTTAAATGACTTGATGATAAAATAGATGAATGGATGCTAAATGAATACCATGAAGTGGAAGATGGATGTATGTATGGATGGATGGTCAGACCAAAGACTAGGATCAGACCTCAGATCTGTTTCCTGTGCAATGGTTCACTTAGTTGCATGTGAACTTGTCATTTAGATCAATCAATAGTAGCTCTGTGTTATCAGTTCACACTGTTGGACGTCAATATTAAACAGAAACAAGTGTTTCTATAACTGGGAGGATGTTAACAGGAAGTGAATATATAGTGACCCGATGATCTCAGAGTAAGTTGTCCCATTTTAATGGCGGGTGAGGGCTCGATACTAACTCTTCGCCTGGTAGCCCTAGGCAACCCTATTTGAAATTGATGGTTTCCAACTGACAAAAATTAAGATAGTGAGCAAAAGGAAAATTATTATTTCCTTTCTCCATTCTGTCTGTCTATTTTGTTCACAATTTAGTCTCAGAAAATCTAGATGACGCTCAAAAAACCTTGATATGCTCCAGGTTCTACTTGGCCATTCAACCTTACGCTTGCCATTTTCTGAAGTCATCATTTGGTTACATAATTCGTGCTTTACCCTCGTTTGTCTGTCAACCCTGGACTTAAAACTCGGTTACAGTCTGAGTTTGCTCTGTTTGCTCAGCAGTTCTGCTGTTAAAGAACTTTTATAAAATCAATCATTTTGATTTTATAAAAATATTTAGATAACTAAATGCAAGAGAAAGCAAGGTGTGAAATGATCAAGTCATTTTCTAGTCCAAGTATAATATTTTGAACTCTTCCTGCCCAGGTGCAAGCCTCCCAAAGCCCCAGGTGAAGACAGCCTCTTTGGGTCAGGCCGGTAAGGCTCGGTCCCCTCTGCTGCCCGTCTCGGTCCCTACAGCGCCTGACTTACCAGAGGAGGGAGGAACGAAAGCCGCCGAGGATTCAGCCTCTAATGTAAGTCCAGAGAGACTATTGTAGGAATTCTAGAGGTGTAGAGGTATATTATAGGGTCGAGAATGTTCACTTAAAACATTGTCCCATTTGGTTTTGGATATTCCATAATGGTCATTCCAGTGTGCACAGGTTTCCAAACATGAAGCAAGAAAAGTATAACTAGCCAAAGCTTGGGTTCAAAACTTAAATGACGTTTAATATTCCTTTTACATAACTGGATTTGTCACCTAATTAGTAAAAGCTAATATTATATTTAAGATGACGGTTTTAGATTGTCTGTCATTCCACTTATACCTAATAAACTGAAATGTATTCTACTGTGTGATGCATTTGCTACATCATCATTTCTTAAGATTGTTTGCCTTCAACTGTAGCTGCTTTTTGTAGCTGTTGCAATGGGAATCTTGTTATAGCAGTTGTCTCTGAGCTTCTGTTATATTAAATGCAGACCAGATATCTTCAAGGTTTTGTATATTCCACAGGAACTACCTTACAATCTACTTGGAGTTTCCTCAGTGGATGCAGTGAGCCCCAAACTTCACACAACAAGCTGACAGCTTTTCCAATTATTTGGGGCTCCTCTGCAGTGGAGTTTGATCAGGGATGGATACAGAGCTCATGGGTGTTAGAGATCTTGATTGGCTTTTGGATTTAACCTCAAAGATTGAAGTCTCAAAGGTTGCCGCTGATAATAGTTTAGACAAAGTAGGTGAAGGAATTTTTTTAATCTTATTTTTTTATTTTTGTATTGATTGATTGGTACCAAAGACATGACAATAAAGGACACTATAATTTTCTACAGCAGCCAGAATTTTATAGAATGAACCTTTAATACTCATCATTTATTTAACATTTTAGACTTTTTGGAAGAATAATTACTACAATCCTGCTAATTTTACAAACCGATGAATTCACCGAATATCAAGTTAATAGCAACTAGTAGTAGTCTTAGTAACTGCTATAAAAGTATTAACATAGGAAGTTGTAACAGTAGTAATGGTAAAGTAGTTGCAGTAATAGTTCTCCTTCAGTCAGCCAGCTCACGTCAAATGGATGTAGACGTACAAATTTAATATTTGGAGTTGAGGCTCTGACCTTGTCACTCCCCATGCGAAAACACTGAGCTCAGCACAGCACTGCAGTGTATGTGTGAGTGTGTGTAAGCAGGGGGGGGCAATAATAATGAGACAATAATAACTTCACCCCTGGGAGAATGTAGACTCAGCCTGCTGGTGGATGTTGGGGTGAAGATGTTGCTTTGGAATTTAACATGAACTGCAGCAGCTGCAGCAAGTGACAGCATCACTTTTAGGTTGAGGAAAGCGTGAACAGTGACTAGTCATCATGGCGCTCTATCAGAGGTTCTTTGTTCCTTAAAAAAAGATATTTTACAGCCATAACATCTTAACTAGAATACAATCATATTTATCTCCATCACAGGTAAAATGTGAATGTCTAAAGTAACCAATAACGTCTCAAATAAAAGCTGGCATTTAAGTAGTAGCATGGCCAGTATGAACTAACAAAAACTGATAAAACACATTTAGGGGATGGAAACACCTATGCTATGGTAGTAAATTCAGCACATGTACATGTCTCTAAAATTCAAAACACTATGGTACAGCCTCTAACCTGTGGTTCTAACCTGTGGAGTCAGGACTCCTCTACTAATCACAAGATGAATGGAACAGGATGAATCAAAAACAAATATTAAATATCCTACACAAAAGGATATCTATTTTTTCACTAATGGTTTCACTTTTCACCATGATAGATTTTTTTTTCCTCTTTGAAAAAGGGATTGTATTGCCCTGCCAGGTCTAAAATTATTTGATAAACTGCTCACATTTAATCAGAATCTCTTTCATTTGGTTATTAATGAATTGTGACCAATATACATCAACAGTGGGACACTTTACAGTACAAAGGAAACTTGTCTGCATTCTTGGGTGGGCAAACTATGTAACGGAGAGACTGTATAGACATAAAGACATTTCAGTACTAACATTTGTTGTTACTTCCCAGCCAACACATACACTAATACCAATATGTGAATCAATACTGATATAGATACAAATATATCAGTCCAGCCATATTAACACTCCAGATCTGAACTAAACAGAGCTAAAGGACACAGCTGGAGTTGCAGTGAAACTGCCTTTAAATATCGAGAACATGTTCCGAAATTACAAACAGAAGAAAAATAGAGCAAGATAGAGAGACAGAGAGGTATACGTATACCCCCACTCAAACACACACACACACACACACACACACACACACACACACACACACACACACACACACACACACACACACACACAATAACATACTGAGAGCTTTGTCACTATACCTGTTTTCTTCCCTCTGGTGTGGAGGTGGCTTTTCAAATATAGAAAACAACAGAGTTCATTAGTCACTGAAAGTGAGGAGAGGAAAAAAGGAGAGAAAAAGGAGGAGGGGGTAGAGTAATAAGAGGAAGAAGAGAGGGAGGGAAAAGGGAGAGAGAGAGAGAAGGGGTGAGGAGGCAGAGAGGACAATGAAACAAGGAAAAAAGGAGGCATTGGGAGATGAATAAGAGCTGGAAGAGGATAGAAAATGAGAGGATGAATATAGAAAAAAGGAGGGGAATGTACAAGCAGGGGAGGAAGAGAGGAGGAGACTGTGGGAAGGATAAATGGAAGAGTAGAGAGGTAAATAAGAAAAGTCAAAAGGAAAGGGTAAAAAAGGAATAGGAAAGGAAGGATAATAGGGAGGGGAAGACAGGAAGAGGGGATGAAAAATTGAAACAGAGGGGAGGAAGAGGAGCAGAGGAAGCAGGGGGTGACAAGAAGGATTGAAAGAGGGAGAGGAGAGATGAAAATAAGGCCTGGGGAAGGAAAACATAGGAGGAGAAGGGGTGAGGAGTAAAGAGAAAACATAGGAAAAGGTGAGGAAGGAGAGGTGGAGACTAAAAAATGGTGAAGGGAAAAAGAAGAGAGAGGAAGGGACAGGTGGAGGCGAGGGTGGAGAATTAGTAAATGGAGGGAAAAATAGGGAGAGTGGAGGAGTGAGGAGTGGAAGGAAATAGATGGAGAGGGGAGAAGGAAAGGAGAGGAGGGAGGGGGAGGCAGAAGGGGACAGGCAGAGAGAAAAAGACAGAAGATGATTTGGAGGGACGCTGGACGTCAGGACTTGTTAAATATTCATATGTTACTCAATGACAATAGGACAGGAGGAGGCGTCTCCAAGGTAACGGGAAGAGAGGGATTCTTCAGGAGGGACAGATAGAGAGGAGAAAGAAGAAGGAGAGAGAAGAAGAAACAAGGAGAGGGGAGATGTAAGAGAGGAAGACGGCACTAAAAGGTAGAGGAGCAGGACGTGTCGCCCTAGCAACAGGAAGCAAGAGAGAGGGAGGCTTCAGGAGGAAGATGGACAGAGGGAAAGAGGTCGACAAAAGACGAGACAAAAAAGCAGAGGATGTGGGGATGAAGAGGGGAGGGACGACCATGACAACAGGAGGACAGGGATGCTTCAGGATGGTCAGACATAGAGGAGGTAGAGGCAGCAAGGGGAGGAGAGAAAGGAAGAGGGGATGATGGGAGAGGACACGAGAGGAAAGAAGGAGGGAAGGAGGCAGCTACAGAAGATGAAAGGAGGAGAGACAAAGAAAATCATAGGACAAGCAATGGAACTGATAAGGAGGAGTGGAGAAAATGAGATGGAAAGACGGTGGAGAGGAGAGTGAGAGAGGGTGTTAAAGGTCAGCAGGTCTTTCTCTTCATCTGCTGCTCTATCTCTGTAATTGATCTAGTCTTTTCCCATCAGCCCCCTGGCCTATCCATCACTCACACACACACACACACACACACACACACACACACATACACACACATACACATATACATACACACACACACACACACACACACACACACACACACATACACATATACATACACACACAAACACACACACACATCCTTGTCTTACAATATTTGTAGGGACCCAAGAGCTAATATATTCCTTGACGGCTCTGGCTCAGGCTGAACAGCAGGTCGTCCACTAACTGGAAAGACCGTTCGATACCGGGCTCCTCCAGGCAAATTTTTAAGTGTCCTTGGGCAAGATACTTGCACCTATCATCGGTTCGTGAGTGTGTGTGTGTCTGTGTGTGTATGTGTGTACAAAGCATTGTATGAATGTATGTATGAACGGGGGGATGTAGCAGTAGTGTAAACAGCTTTGAGGGCTCGATAAGACTGGAAAGTGCAGTCCATTAACCATTTATCCACCTACGCTTAACCTTAACCATTACAACTAAATGCCTAACCCCAACCCTAAACCTGGTTCTACCCTGAACCCTAAAACCAAGTCTTTATCCTCAAACATTCTTTTAAACTCATAGGGTCCAGCATTTTGGTGATGATTGGACTTTACAGGAAGAGACTGTACATTGCAATCATTCAAAAGACATTGTCGCTGTTTGAAAAAATGCTCTGTAATTTTGTCTGCTCTTTTTTCCATCGACAAGAATATGGTAAAGTTTGATATTTTTCAAACTACATTTTAGTCTTTTTTCATCAATGATATTGTGTGTTGATATACAATATTTGTTGACAAACATATTTAGTGAAATACACTAATACACTAATTTTTTCTTCATGCTTTGTGCTCCAGCAAACTCAATTTGAAATAAAACAATCAATACTTCATTAAAGTGCCAAATCTCAGCATTAATTTGAGTAGGTTTCCATTAGTATAGAACGAACTGTGCAGGAGATATAGACTTTTAAACATACAGTATAGTGGCCAAAGTTTAGTGGTTCTGAAGTAATTGGACAGATACTTGTGAAATTTTTAAAAAATCATCATATTTAATATTTTGTGAAAAATCCAGGAGTCTTTGACCCACAGACGTCAGCAGACTCTTTGTATCTTCCCTAGTGATCCTCTCCCAGAGTTTACTGCAGCCTTCTTCAGCTCTTGCTGGGACGTTGCTACTCTACCTCTTCACCCCAAAAGCTCTGTGGTTGCTTTGGTCATGTGTTTAGGATCATTATCCCGCTTAATAATGAAATGTCACCCGTGAGTGTGGATGCATTTGATTATATCTGATCACACAGAACGCTCCAGTAAAACTCTGGATCCATCCTCTTGCTTCTTGCGAAATCATCAATAAACAGCAGTGTGCCAGGTCCATTGGAGCCACACCTGCCTGAGCATTAACAGAACCACCACAGTGTCTGACTGCTGAGGTGGTGGCTTGGAGTCATGAACTGTTAAACATTCCTCTTTCCATCATTTTGACAGAGGTTGATTTTTATATCATCCATCCATGGAACTTTGTTCCAGAACTCCACCGGTTTCTTTTTGTGTATTTTTGTCAACTGCAGCCTGGCCTTTCTGTTTTTGAGGTTTACCAGGAGTTTGCATCTCATGATAAATCCGCCAAGGTTCTGGTCAAGAAGTCTTCTGTTGATCATTGACAAGGAAACATATCTACGTCATGAGAAGCCTTCTTGACGTGCTGTGAAGTCATAAAGAGTCATAGATTGTCCAAATACTTCCAGTCAGGACCATATATATCAGCCCCTTTTCCCAAGTCCCTTGGACCAGTTCACCAGTTCATTGCAAGATAGCCAGTGCTGTGTCCTGTTACCCTTTTCCTGCCCCCCTGCACTCAGCTACCTGTGTTTAGACCTCTTGCCAGTCTATGACCTGCCTTCCAACCTTACCCCTCAGGACTTGTCAGCCTGATTTGACTGTTACTAATTTCCAAAAAATGTCCTTACTACAAGTCTTACTTATCGGTTCTTTTATAAAGAGAAGAAATAACATTTATCTATATTTTATATAACAAAACACCATTCTAGTATAGAAACAACAGTTTTTACAGCAGCAATTTCATTCAATAATATCTCCCTGGAAAGTAAAAATCTAAAATCATAATAATATTCTTTATATCAAATAACTGACTAAAGTTTAAACTGCACAGAACACAGAGAATTATTTCACAATTAAAACTTAAGGAAAGTCATGGCTAGTCCAGACTTTAGGAATGTGTAAATCAGCAATATAAACAGAAAGTCACTGAGCATCACATAATATAAGAGTCTTAACATCCAATCCTTTCTAACCTGAAGTTGTGATTTTAGGTATGCCTTGTTATTTGTATTGGCATGGACAGAGAAATATGTGTTTTTGAGTTTGTAGTATTTTAGCAGGTCACAGTGAATGGAAAATATAATAATAAGATTAACAATACATTAATTCATCTTGATGTTCTTAGCATAATATTATTGTTATTGGAATGTTTGTAAGTAAAATGGGTTAATTTTTGTGAAATATGTCATTTGAACTCTTCTCTGTTTAATCCATTAGGTAACAGAACTTTGATCAAGTTATAAATATTTTGACCATATTTCATATTAATTCTTTTGCTCTTCACTTAAAACGGCTCATACATCAGCTGATGTTAGCTTTACCAATTTATCTACTTTAGATAGCTACATAGCAGTCAGAATTAGTTCTGGAGCAACGGAATTCAGCTGATCGCTAATTTACCATGCATTCTCATTCAGAACCAGGTTTTCCTACAGACTAGTTATTCTGTATTTTGAGCCTTCACTCAATGCAGCAGAAAGCCCGTTGAACAGCTCCTGTGAATTCAGTTCTCTCTTAAATAAGACCATGAATGTATAAACTTTCTGTTTCATCCAAGCCTCCCTGATCTCTCAGTAGTAGTAGTACTTACCACTTTGGCAGTTCAGTGGCAAACTTTTAGGAAAAAACAGAAGATGGTGCAACACAGTTTTTTAGATTTATTTCACACTGTGTCAGTGTGAAACATGTGCTCTGCTCATTCCATTGTGTTGGGATGAATCTCTGACTATTGAGGAGTATGAATCCAGGTCAGCAGGCTGACAGAGATTACAGGATATCAGAGAGAGACACCGGGCATCAACAAGCGTATTATCCCATCGATGAAACGTTTTCAGGCTCTGTGAAACTCTGCTGTTATGGGTCAACAAATGAGTTCACCAGGGTTTTGTGAGGTTGTTTATACACCCTTATGACTGTTATAAAAGCCTTTTTGTCCATGGAAAGTGGAAAATACATGGCAGTGTGTGGCTTATGGTTATGGTCTCATTCAGAGTGAAAGTGGAAGGTCAAAAGATCACACCCTGGGTTTAAGACAGATAAAAGAGAACCTTAACCATGTTGATTGTCCTTTTCCTTCCCATAATGTGAATCCCCAGAGTCATTTAACAGAGATTTATGGCATCTGTTGGAAAGGAGAGCTTAAAACTAAATTTATAAAAAAAGTTTTTTAAAGATTCTGAAGTACAATATTTGAACATTATTTTAGCCAAAATCTGTTAGAAGCAAGATTTTGAATAGAAAAGATCCAGCAGCCACCAGATGGTCT
This sequence comes from Istiophorus platypterus, assembly GCA_016859345.1. Classification (NCBI taxonomy): domain Eukaryota; kingdom Metazoa; phylum Chordata; class Actinopteri; order Istiophoriformes; family Istiophoridae; genus Istiophorus; species Istiophorus platypterus. The sequence goes on along the minus strand of CM029128.1, from coordinate 21,013,894 downwards.
GCTCTAACATAGATTAAGTGATACTGGCATTGTCAAAGCTCACAGAAGGCAACATAATACAATAGACAAAATTTGGGCAGTAATACATTATTTAGTAACTTTTTTGAGCAAGGAATAGTGTAAGGGATTACCTTATTACAGAACAATTACTAATCCCAGTAATGCCTCATTCCTTGATATTTGGGTTCCAGCTTTTTCACTGTCTTACTAGAGTTAAGGTGAGCATTGATATCAGTTTGGCCTTTATGTTCAGTGGTGGTAGCCTCAACCAAAGGAGGTGAAATGCAAATTTTGTGTGCTCTTGCTTGGTGGATGTGGCAGATTTTTCCTCCCCAAAAACAACCATATAGGTCGACTGTGTAAGTAGCTTATGCATTGTAATTCTATCAGGAGCAAAAGAGGAAGTCAGGTTATGTAATATAAAGAGCAACAGAGTCCATGTTGGGAGAAGGTTGGGTTGGATGGATGGGTTGACAAAACACTGACAAAACTGTTAACTATTGTAGCATGTAAATGAAGTTCCTCTAAACTTAAAGGTGTACTCATTTTAACCCAAGCTACAATCTTTTCCTAAACCTCTACCAAGTATCTTTTATTCCTAAAGTGAACCAAATTGTGACTGTTCAGTAAGATTGGCGTCTGCTGCCCTGGGGGGGGTTGCTTTTTCAGGTAGGGCTCCTATGGGTTGCATCAGGTGGAAGAGAAGAACAGCCTATATGGTCCTTTAGGTTAGAGAACCTGGGGGTAAACTTTAGCCAAAGGAATGCAAACATTAACCTTTTTTAGAGTGCTGTAGAGAGTGTGACTATGCTCCTGAGGTCAGGATGCTTGGACACCTATGGACATTTGCCAAGAGTAAGCTAGTTGCTGGAACGTCAGTAAATCCTTTTTAAAATTAAAGGGCTTTCTATATATTAAACAACCGAGACTTTATTGTATCTCTACATCTGTGAAATACAAAGGATGCAGGTTTGTAGTTTTTTACAGACACCTTGGACAAAGCTGACAGCTGAGTAACTTTTAATGCAATTACTTTTTCAATGAGTAACTTGTAATGAATACTACTATAGCCATCCTAGAGGCTCTGTAAGGCTGGACTGAGACACAGCAGTGTTTTAAGCTAAATGCTAAAGTCAGCCTACTAACATGCTCACAATGACAATGCTAAGAAATTGATCTTTAGCCGTTACATTTTTAACATGTTCATCATATTAGTGTGGCACGTTAGCATGCTAACATTTACTAATTAGCACAACAATTGGTACTGTATTTGGTCATAAAACAGAGTGTTGGGAAAAATTACATTTTGAACAGGTATCAGGTAACTACACAAAATAATTCCAATTTATCCTGCAGAGGTTCATGAATACCTGTACCAAACTTAATGCTAGTCCATTGAATAGTGGTATATCAGTCTGGACCAAAGTGGTAGTCCACCTGCTGCCATCCCAATTAAAGATATAAAACAAAAACTGGTTGTTAGGTGTGAGTTGGTAAACTGGCTGCTGGTGGTTGATTCAGGATGTCTGTTAACGGAAAGGTTCCTGCTGTGACTGGGCCCCACTGATGTTTTAAATGCAGGCAATATAAAAATCCATATATGACTAGAGGGGGAGTTAAGTTGTCCTGAGGCAGAAACCGGTCGAACGCTGATGCAACATGACTCTCTCAGGTCAGGTTAAAAGCTTTAACTGGACCAGACTGATATCTGGTTTTTGATTTTTGAAATCTGGATCAGCCAGGTCAGGCCTCTCTTGTGGGAGATATACTCAAAAATTAAATGTTATAGAACAGAGATGATGAACATGTTAATCATGATTCATCTGCTTTTGTCAATAGACTTTTTTTCAGGACTATTCATCACAGGCTACACAGATTATTTTACATTTTATGGTAAATTATTTACATTTTCTAATTATGAGAACAAATACAAGGTAAAGAGCAAACCAAGTTCATGAAAATTGATAAATTAATTGCAGATTTTCAGTACAAAGCAGGAAATTATTCACCTCATTAAAACACATTTACACAATGATGATTAAACACAAATAAAACAAAGGCTACAGATGTAAAATGTTACTTGTTACTTCAGGAGCATTTTTATTGTACCTGCACTTAGTGAGTGACTTTTTCACTGGAGTGATCATATTTATGCAGGATCATTGCATAAAAGAAAGATTTGACTTTATACATCAGCAGTGCACTACAATTACAAGAACATTGGGCATTGACACAAACCTTTGGTTTTAAGTGTAAGAAATGTGTGGGCCTTTGTTGGTTTTTCCACAGCACTGAGGAGAATATTGAATATTTTTTTCCAACTGCAAGGACAAACTCTGCATGAAGGCCTCGCTCAATACAACACACTGAGAGGGTGTTCAGTATATGTCAGAGATGTGCACTTGACTGTCCCATTCACGTGCACACACACAAAAATGGAGGCACTTAAATGGGCCAGCTCAGAGGTGACACTTTGTATAGCCAGACCAAATGCGCCATTACACTGTGATCACAGACTATCTGCAGGACTAAAGTGCAGCCGTTCACACTGCGAGTGTATCCTGTCCTTTGAAACGCCTGCAGACCAATGACAGTAACAACTCCAACGTTTGATGTGGTCAACCCAGAGGCCCACTGTTATCGAACCTAATGTGACAGTTTGTGAACTTGCACATTATTGCTGTGCCCCATACACTACCTGTAAGTCCTCAGTTCAAAGCCTTAGATTGTCATCGTTGATGTGAAAGCACCAGACTTCTGGGGATGGTTCAGCAATAAACCCTACCCAGCCACAGGGCATCTCTTCTGCATCACTGCTAAGAGCACTGCCAGCTGAGATGCCAGTCACATATGACAGCAGATGAGCAAGCGCTACCTGAGTCTGGTTTAGGAGTAGTTCGGCCATTTTCTCTAGCATTCACCATCAGAGCTAAGAGCATCGTAGCAGCAAGTGTACCGCTTTTAAATCTTGCAGCTCTACACTCCTTTTGTATTACTCTTCTAGAAATTCCATTAGGAATAGGTTTGCAGTTAGTTCATTTAAAGACAAGATTAGGTTAAGGACTAGGTTCATAGTTAGGTAGGCTGTGATCCTGTATTGTTATTTGCTGCAAAAAAACCCCAAAGCTTTCCACTTTCAACATGAGATTTGAGGCAGGGCTCCTTCGATGGTTTTAATCATCAAACTTTAGGGTACTGCCCTGCATATGACCAGTGTTTTAATAGCGTTCCAATTACCCTTTTTTAATGTGTAGCTATGATCTGCCTCACACCGAAATGTCGTTATTGAAATTCTGTTGAAATAACGGTGAAACGTAACTAGACATCCAAAAGACTTTCACCTTTTCAACTAGATTTACTGTGGGTTTAATATAGATGTCTTTAGGTTTGTAAATCAACAAATGTACTGGGGAGAGGAGGAGACATTTTCAAGGGCTTACTATGTTCAGGTTTCAGTAGTTTATTAGTTGCTGTGGATGGTAGGAGTTTAGCTTAACTTTTATGTTGTGAGCCTCAGTTAACAGACAGCAGCCTTCCACTGGCAAACAACTGAAGTAGCTGAAGTAGCTGCCGGAGCTTTGTCAACCAACTAACAACCAACTGTTAACTCATTAATCTGTAGAGATTGGTCTGCATGTCATATATTGGTCTTTTCCAGTTTTTATCACCACTGCTGATGCCAGTGAATGAGGTTGTTGATCAGGAAGAATGGTAAAAAAAAAAAAAATACAGTTACCGTGAATTGGAGATGTCAATTTCTAATTTCACTTAGAACCTTTTACTTGAGTTAAGCTAACCTCTTAACATGCTATTCCTATTGTATGGTTAAGCACTACCATGATCCCACCATCATGGTATTGATTTCGGCTGCTTATGACAGAGAATGGTGCAGGAAGTGAACTATAAGGATAGTCAAGATTATGGCAAACAGATTCAACATCAGAACAGATGTAGAGGGAGGTGAGCATTAAACCCAAACTACAGACTTCAAAATCTTTCCTCCAGAAACCTCTGAGTTACCAAAATGACATTCAGGCAGATTTTTATAAAGCTTATGGCCTCTGTAACCTCTACTTTTTGTTTTTCAGGTTTACGAGCAGGATGACCTGTCGGAGCAGATGGCGAGTCTAGAAGGATTGATGAAGCAACTCAATGCCATTACCGGCTCTGCCTTCTAACCTCTGGCCCCCCAGCCCGGCCCAGCCCAGCCCTCAGCCACATTCCAGTCTGGAACCCTTCTTCAAGCCTCGATCTCCCCTGCTGTCCATTCGCTAGGGGTGGAATAGGTCAATCTGGGTTTGAAGATGCCTCTTTGGAACCTCCCTCTTTGCTGTGTTGAGTTTGTCTGGTTTCTACTGGTTTCGGCTCATGTCTCCTGTTTGGGACCGGGATTGGACAAAAGGGAATAAAACTGAGGATAAACAGTACAGCCACACAGCATCAGCTCCAAGAACAGGACAAGGGTTGAGGGGCTTCTTTAGGTGTTCAAACTGAAACCCCTCTCGACCCTTCAACCTCAAACACAAAACTAGAAAAACCCAATGCCTAGCGCCTCGACATAATGAAGCAGGAGGAAAGGATTATCACAAAAAAGAAGACAATGCTAAAGGGGCCATCCTGTTTCTCCTCTTCATGGTATTTATTAGCATCCTCTTCTGCTGAGTTCTCCACAACTCAGTTACTGTGACTGTACCTCACTTATTTTCCATGATTACTGTTGAAAATATTCCTTTTTTCCCATTTTTTTCTGTGGGGGGTAGTTCAACTTTGTGCAGTTGTAGGATGCATATATGGTTTGAAAATGATACCATTCCTACAGTAAGAAATATAAAACACATCCTCGGGCCAACAAACTTAAGCCAAAACATTTTTCCCATGTGGATCTGTGGATGCTTGATGTGGTGAGCTAGATGATCCTCTCTGGCATTTTTTGTGGCTATTTTTCCTCAATATCTCTTTTTTCCTCCCTTGAACAAAAGAATGAACAACAAGTATGATTTCACTGAATCCACCATCCCCCAAAACCCACGCAGCCCTCCCAGCTCTGGATCCTGAGTTTAAAAAAAAAAAAAAAAAAGATTAAGGGATTGAAATGTCATTCTAGCCGGACAGAAAAAAGTTTGAGAAAGTACCAGACTGGTCTGGATTGGCTGGATCTGGATCCAGCTGACTCTACTCTTGAAAGACTGTATAGAATCCACTTAAGACTCCCAGTCTGTTGCTGCTCTTGATCAAGCCTTTATTTTCCCTAACCCAGACAAACTCTAGTTTTTATTCACAAGGACTCGTGTCGTTGCCAAATCCTCATCTTGGAAGGCTTATTCTAACTTTCTTTGTTTTCGCTCCTTGTTCAAGTCTGCCTCAGTCTCAAACATGGACTTGACGTCTGTGAAATGCTGATGATTTGTATGGAACAAAGGTTAAAAGAAAAATCTGGATTTGGATTGGTAAAACCCATCACATCCTGGACAAATGAAGGTTTGCTTTGGATGGTGTCTGGTGAATGTTCCTTTTGAGAAACATGGTTCAATTCAGTCTGAGCCCCTCATTCACAATGCAGCACATTGCACCATATGCACATCATATTCAGTGAGAGGTGCACCCCTGCTAGTTGGAGTACCAAAGAGTACTAAAGTGAGTATTGTTTTGGCTTTGGGATGTGTCCACCAAAGACAGTTACATTTTGGAGGGACATTCACTGAGGCAAGGTCATAGTAAACATGATTATGAGCAACATCAGAATACAGTCTGTTATCTTGGGAAAGAGATAATGAAGTCATCATCACAAGAAAGTGTTTTGTATTGGCTTTTTTTTTTATCTCAACTGATAATTTAACCGTTATCTCTTGATCAAGGTCTCAGTTTTAAAATCACAAAAAACATCATCTTGTTTTCTTGAGAAAACACATAAATTACCTCATGATATAAAACATCATGAAGTCAGGATCTTGAATAAACTGGGTCAAACATTTACTGTATATAAAAAGCAACTGTGGCTGGGTTGTGTTTACCTAAATTACAACTCTGATGGAGGAGTTTGTGGAGGAGGTGTTACAGCAACAGGATCAAGGCTTATTATTATTATTATTATTATTATTATTATTATTATTATTATTATTATTATTATTGAGATTATAACGAGAACGGTCTCTAGTATTGTTTATTTTTTCACTTTGTGCCGTTTCAGTGTGTGTTTGACTGAAGGTGAATGTTTTGTATTTGGCTCTGCCCTAGATGAATCCATATTTCTTTTCATGAACTCTCACATACCTCTGTCAGCCTTGATTGCCAACATGGGAAAATTGCAAAAATGCCGCCTTCACTTTGAGTTTACTTCTGGTGGTTGCATTTTTATACAAAAATAATAAGAAAAAAAAAATGCATATTCCACAAAGTATATTTTTACATTTGCTGTCCTGTCAGAGCTGGGTTTTTTTTTTTTTTTTAATTTTTTAATCAGGCTTTTTTAAAGCATATTTCCACAGAGAACTACTTTAAATATCATGGTCGTGAACAACCATGAAAAATGATAACATAGAGCTTACAGTTAAACACATGTGACTTCGATCATAACTCAGCCATTGACTGTTATGTAGGGAATTTTTTGTGTGTTTTTTTATTTTTATTATAAGCCGTCTTAAAGAAGTGGAATGAGGGTTACTTCTGTAACATGAGGTCAATCAGGACATGGGTTAAACTTTCAGTTCTTTAAAACAACTAGATTTGCATCAACAGCAGAAAAGAAAAATCAGATTTAGAAAATTACTGTGACTTGGATGGGTTGCTAAGGGAAGTTGGGAGTTTTTGCTGTTCCCTGAGAGCAAGTTAATTTGTTAAACACTGCAGTACTCTGTAAAAAAGAATCTAAGTTGGTGTGTTCTTGAGCCATAAATTTGTGAATTTCTTAATAAGTAGGAATAAGTGGTATTACCCCCCCCCAAAAGACACACACACACAATTTTAAGGAGAATAATTAGTTTGAGGCAAAGTGAATGTGCAAAAGAATTCTGAAAATGGATAATTTTTGGTGTGTGCACAAAGGCCTATTCTTAAAATGAAAAATTATTGATTAATCAGCTGAGGAAAAACACAGGCCATCAGTACGCTCCCTATTTGACTGTGTCACCTCAGTCATCATGTTGTAATTCACAGACCTTTATCTTTGTGTGATGAAAGGGAAAAAGCCTGAGGGAGAAAGAGAGAGCAGAGGCAGAGAAGGTGAATTGATCTTCAGAGGGAGTTTGTATGTGTCAGCCAGGGAACAGAGGAATGAGGCCGGGAATTCATTATAACGCCATTTCAAATATTATGATTCAAGCTCACGCTCGCTGGGCCGTTAGAGCGGCGGGGGAAAGTCCTAAGGACAGAGGGGATGGAAAGGTAACATCTCTGCAGAACGAGTGCAGGGATGAAAGGTGAACGAATGCAGGCAGGCGAGCGGGTGTGGGGATCAAACTCATCAGCCTGCTCTGGGAGATACATCCAGTCTGAGCCAAGTGCTCTCACTCTGCTCCCAGTCGCTCTGCTTTTGCTCCTTCAGAAACACAGAGCAGAGCTGCGGAGAGATGAAACGATCCGATGCTGCCGGACGAGCTTGAAATTTGATTTAAAGAAAATAATCTAATTTTGACAGTAAACGCCGAATTAAATGGTCAGTTTACACAAGAGAATTCTTCTTTTTAGTGTCAAAACAGAAAAGAAAGAGGAAAAGCAGAGGGGATTATTAGAGTTAGAGGATCATATGGGGTTTTTGCACATTTTAGATAAAAAATACAATAAATATTCACTGATCAGCCACAATATTAAAACCTGTCACCAGTTCTATGCTGTGGCTGATTTGTGTATATTATATTAAAGATCAGTATTGCTAATGGTTTATCCATCAGTTTTTAGATTGATTTTCTTAATTCCAGACAGCTCTTCGTTCAACTCTATGCGAAACAAACTGGTGAGACTTCAAACTTAACCTGATTCTCTGAATTACATGTGAGGAGAGGTAATCTCCCTGTGCAAGCACTGCAAAAATGTTGTCCACGAAAATGTTATCAAGTGTGAGTGAGATCAAAACAGCTGTAAAAGTTGATGTAAACCAACTCAGAGAAATAAAAGCTCTGAAATAGACATTTCTTAAATCAACAAGAGAAATATTAAATTATTAGACCAAATAGAACAGAAAATTGTAAACATTAGCACTATGTCAGACTGAATAATGAGTGAAAATAAAATTCTGTCTCAATTTCAAGCTACTTAAAACTTGCTGCAGATAGATAATCCATCATAGTCAACATTTGGTCAACTTTATTTTAGTCTAGGTTAAATAATGTGTCCTGCAGAAAGCTGGGACCATTTGAACAGCACTGGAAACAAGCTTCATTTTTGTTATGGCATTCACGTTTGCTGCGTTTGAGTTTTCACTAAATGAGCTTGTCAGCATTTATTTTATAAATCCACATTTTCAATGTGCACATAAAAAAACTGAGTGGAACCACAAGAAATTTGAAAAGGAAAATATCACAAGTTTTGTGCTTGGCTGGGTTGGAAAAGTTTCAAGTAAAATGTGCCCAAGTGCAATGCAAACAGACTTAGTGAACAAATCTTGACGTACATGAAGCATGTGACGTATACGTCCACCTAAGAGACAGAAATGTTGGCAGATGAAAACATCTGATCTGTAAGTAGCGATGATGAGACTTGAACCTTTCAAATATTAATCCATAAAACAAACAGGAATTTCACATTTCCATCTTGTTCTCCACTTGGTTTTAATCTTAATTACGTCATCCTGTTGCGCCCTTTCCTCTGTAATGGCACCTGACTGGATAATTACTGCCATCAATTAGTAGTGGAGGGAACACACATTAATTTACAATGACCATTGTACATGTTAACGATGATGTATTATGAGTCTGTTGCAAGTTTCAAATAGAGTTCCTCATGGTCCACTGCGTTCCTCATAACGAAGCCCTGAGTCCGGTCAGGGTTCAGCGTACTCTCCGTCCACGTTAAAATGAATGTATACACATTAGGTCCGGATAGGTTCTTTTTGGACCAGATTCAAAGTTTCAGAACTGCAAAGACCTCTACTTCCTAGCCTCAGCAAATTGGATTTTCTAAAAGCAATGGTTGCCTGGAAGGAAGGAAACCATTCTTAAAAGTAATGGAGGATCTTGAAAATGATCAGTAGGGCTGGAAAGTTCAAAAATATTTATATTAAGTGAGCTGAAACTGGGAACACTACCAGAATGGTCCTTTGAGCTCTGTGTTTACGTGAGATATTTTACGATTGTTTCGGTGCATTCACATTGAATTGGCCGGTTAAATCAGTTAGTGGACAGCATTTCCATGCTGCTGTCAGAAATTCAGCTCAGTTCACAGGTCCTGATGATCTGACTTGAGATGTTTGTAATTGACTGTTCACCCTAATTCCATTTCACTCATCAAGACAGACATGATTAAAATACACAAGGTCTTTCCGCCCTTTAGATGTCATAAACACCTGCCAACATCCTCCGTGTCAAACGTGTTATTTATCATGATTCATTTACCCTGATGATTTTTTGTTGCCATCAAGATAAATAAGACATTCTACGTGCCTTTACTTTACACCGAAGCATTCCTTTTTTCTTTGCGTTTAGTCACTTTATTTGAAGTCTTTGTGAATGTGCTCTGTGTTATGTTAATTCATTCCTCCTACACAGTTGACACACAGAGAACAGAAGGGATGGTTTCTAAACTGAAGGCTTTTCCCAAAAGCACCGTGTCCCTTTTAAACAGAGAGACTAGGAAGAAAACTGGTTCTTTTACCTCAGTGGCCCAGATGCAGAGTTTTCAGGAGCTGTTAGAAACAGACAGAGACACATCGGATGTGCTAAATCTAGTGACAGGGATCGCACTATACATGAAATATCACACAGAGCAGCAAGCGTGTCAGTCACAAATTCTCTGATCCTGATGCTAAATCCCCAAATGCCTCACTCACCGACGTACACGACAAAAACACATCCACCTAACAGGTCATTTAGTTTCCCGTTTAGCCCAAAGGACGGCAAAAACTTTCCATCAATTGAGTGGGATCATCTCATATCTCGGTTAATTTTGAATTAACTGAGACGAGTCTAAGTAACTTAAAATAAAACAGAATAGGCGGATCAGTGCAAATAAAGAAAAGCTGATGTGTACTGGAAAAGCAAGTGAAGTTTTGACAGATTGCAATTTTTTTTTTTTTTTTTTTGCAATGGCAGAGAAAAGATTTTGGCTTTATGCCCAAAATAATACATTAAATTGATCTTAGTGCAAGTTGGAGATAGAACCTTGTTTATTCTGCTTCCTAATTAAAAACCAACAGGAACACAACTACAGGAGGTTGTAACTGTGTCAGTGATCAGACAGTAACACTATTACAATGTTATGTTACAACAGAAATGTAATGTTGCAGAGGATAAATGCAGGTGATTAAATGCAGACATGTTGACTAGTGAATTGATGTTAAAACTGATGGAATAATTAAATTCCAAAGTTACTCGTTCTGTAACTGATCCCAGAACAGAAGGACAATAATCATCCACCAAAAATGAAACAATCCCCCCAAAAACAAAACAACTTTATCATTCACTGCAATACAAAGTATTTGGGTTCATTTTTAAGGAAACTGAAAGGGAACTGTAAGGAACTTGTTTTCATGGTTTTTTTTCCTTACGTGAACTTTACACACTGAATTCTGAACCAAACTCCTCATCTCGATACAAAGCTTCCCTTCAGCCAGGTGTTTGGGGGTTTTTTGTTGGCTCTACATGTGTATTTTACTTTGGAGAGAAGCATTGCTGCAGTAGAACTACATTACAGAAAACTGCTTTTTTACTATGTACAGTACCGCTAGAGTAGTAGTAACTTTTTATAATCAAATTTAATATATTATTATCATTATTATTATTATTATTATTATTATTATTATTATTATTATTATTATCATTATTACTTTATTTCTAGTGCTCTGTAAAATTATTATTTATAACCATGTGATGCAGATGTAAATTTAGTTTAGCAAAGAACAAAATGAAGAGGACTGAAGCGCCGTTTTTCAGGGTATTTGTTTTTGTTTTTCTTTTAGTTTATTGCCTTAAAAGGTTTCAGTATTTCTTTCAGTAACATTGTAGAAAAGTTATTTATATTTCTTAATGAAATATTTAGGTAAAATATGAACAGTTCGCCACCGTGTTGGGTTGCTCTGAGGACACACAGCCACCATCCCTTTTTGTTCATTCACATTCCTAAATCTTTAGATTGATCTCATCTATGCAGTTTTTCTTTATAACTAGAGCCTGTACATACTGACAGACATATCCCCAGGGTTTGTAATGTTTCAAAGCCAGTTTTGTGATTAACACCTCAACCGCTATCTGGAACCAGGGAATCCTAACTGGGACAAAAGGGGGCAGAGCCCCAGTGGGACTGACTTGTAGTTACTTCATTTTAGTAGAACCTATCTGAAGACAGATAATTCATCTCATCAACTTTCAGTGAGCGTTAGGTAATGAATGCGATTGAGAGCAGTGACTGGACTGTTTTGCAAACTGCTTTGGTGTGTTCAGGGATGCTCAGCCACTGTAAAGCACCTTTTTAATTGCAAGAATTCACATCATCCTTTGTATAGCATCCATGTTTAATTATTTGTCTTCTGACAATGCCACAGTTTGTCAGGTAAATGCTTAAAGGCACCTACAAAACAAAAAACATATATATATAGATATTTAAGCCCACTCACTGCTTAATTATCAAAGCCAAAAACCTATAAATCTATAAAATCTGATGTCAAAAACTAAATATTGTCCAGTATATCATTAAACTTTAATGTTGCATTTAAACAACTTTTATAAGTAATGTTTGTGATATTTGCAGTTGAAAAACAAACAAAATAATGTATAAATGTATCAACTGGACTCAAACCTATCATTACTTATCTGTAGACCGTAATGTTACATCTGTCATAATCTAATATTTGTCAAAAAAATTGGTCAAGCTGTAATTGGCACATGTGTTTTCCAGACATGGTTATGTTTCTTTGTTTCTTTGTTTGTTGGAAATGGGCAGATCATAATGAGCGCTCATCCGTCCGGGCATCCTTGACTACACCACCATAAAGAGGTTTTGTTTTTTGTTATTTTTTAATAACCCCTGCTCTCAAATGCCTTACCACACAATGACAACATATCTTTGACCAAAAACTGAAGTTAAATAGCTTCCTGAAAGCTATGAAATCATTGTAATAAAAGATGCTAATGTTTGGAAAATGCTCCAAGGTGTAGTAAAGTGTAGTAATTAATGGACTGAAACCTGGAGAAACACACCGGATGGTGCTTTGAATACCCCTCGTCCTCTATCTGTAAAGACTCAAGTCCTTGTGAACTTGTCCTGTGGTGACTGTGTGAAACTCAGAAACAGCAACCAGACCTGATAAGGTGGACACTGGGTAGGCTCAGCTCCCACATTTCAAAGGGAAACTTCGACTTCATTAACTTCTTTCTTTGGGCGCTTCATTCCTGTGTGGGAACCACTGATGATCAAAAAACGGACAAATTATACGGTCAAAAAAAAAAATAATAAAAAAGATGGAAAAAAAGACGAAGCGAAGCTGGTCAGTGATGTGCTGACTTTGAAAGTGTCCTAATGTTGGTGTGAAATCGACTCTGTCAGCTCCAGTACAGACAGTTTCAGGCCGACGGCTAACAAAAAGAAAATAATGGTGTAGAAAAAAATAAGAAATGATTTGGACCTCATCTCATTGGGGTGAAAGGGCCAAATTAAAACCGCCCTTATCTCCTCTCACACAGACAATTACTTCATTTCCAGAACATCATTGTTCGACAGAGGCGCCGACAGATGGACGGCCCAGAATAAATACAGTTTGACTTCATCCTTTAAAAAAATGTCCAATCCTAGAGTCATTATAACCAAATTAGCTAAGTGACTGCAATATTTTTGCGTGTACATTCTGTTCATTTGAGTGAAGGGGAGAAAAGATGATGATGATGATGATGATGATGATGATGATGATGATGATGATGATGATGATGATGACGGTGATGATGATGATGATGTATCTCAGATGAAGTAAAGCGAAGTTTCTATCCACAATGTTGTATACAATTGCTGGTTTTGTAATGCACTGTAGAACAGTCCCATGGTCCTTTTTTATAGAAATGTTATTTCAATGGTGCATTCTTTTTGTTTGATAAATAAAGTTTTGATACAAAAGCAAATGTAAATGTTGATTAGTATCCATGCATCAGATTTTTCATCAGATGCACTGTGTATGCTGAGTGTCTGGGGTCACAGATATGTGTGTGTGTGTGTGTGTGTGTGTGTTTGTGTGTGTGTGTGTGTGCATATTTCCACTCAACTTTACTTTGCAGTTGCAGGTTAGTTAAATGTACTGTACACTGAATTTACCCATTTTCCTCCCCCTCAATGTTTTTACGTGGCCGGTATAAAGTGTGGTATCATCATAGGCCAACACATGTACATGGCAAAAAATGATTTAGAATGTGGACCCCCTCCAGACTGGTGCCAGTGTTGTGAATTTCTTTTAGGCTTCAGTGTTTTTTTACTCCAATCAGGGCAGAAGCTACACTGTGACACATCTCAGTGTAACTTTAAACTGACTGTTGATTCAACAGAACTGAAAGCTGAATAACGTCTTCACTGGAAGCTCAATCCAGGGTCATTTTCTTTGTCAGAAACACTTAATGCATCAACTCTGATTTCCCAGCTCTGGATGGAATTTGTCTCCATAGTAACAGGCAGAGGTGGATAGTAACTAGTTGCAAATACTCTGTTACGTGTTCTTACTGTATGTGTTTCGTAGTCCAGTTAAAAATATGCACAGATAAATCATTATCTTTGATAACTATTAAATAAATAAATGAATAAATAAATAAATATGGTTTGTTAAAAAGAATATGATTAAAATACGCAGTGGTCATCATGATTTTCATTTGTTAAGTCACCGTGTATCACCAAAAGAGGTAACATGATGGTAACACGAGCCAATGGCCCACTGATGAAATGATGAAATATTTATATGTTTGCATTATCACAAATTTTGGATGTCTTTGAAAAAAATTCCCAGAATAATTCTGTATTAAGTTATTGCTACTTCAAACTAAACATTTCTTACCGGTGCAGCTAAACTAGTGAAACACAAGTCGACTTTTATAATGAAGTAGGCACAGGAAATAATGCGTGTGCTAGCACTTAGCAGTATCCTTCATCAAAAAAGCATCTACAAACAAGATAACAGTCATTTTGGGCAATTTTGTACGACAGATCACTTTGAAATATTGGTCCATTATTGCCAGGCCTCTTTATCAAAACAACAGTACTTTGTTTTGCTGCCCCCCATAATTCTGTGACCTATAGTATTAAACCTCAGTTTGTTACCAACAGTAACTACAGGTGTTGTCAAATCAACCAAAACTGAAATCTTCTAGACTTACATGTTAAGATTGCTAAAATGTGCATGGATTTTATTGATTTCTTTTGATAAAATGCTGCTAAATGGATAGAGAGGTAATTTTCTAAAAAAGTGTATCCAGTCACATAGAGAGCTGCTTGTTAATCGGCATGCACACAGCATGAGTGACAGAGGGAGAGAGGAGAGGCAAGGAAAAAAAGTCAAGGGCAGGTTTAGGATTCAAGCCAGTGCTAAGTTTACTCACAGGTCGTTTTCTGGTCTTTTTAGTGGGGAACGAACCACAGATTTCCTACACTGCTTAAGAATGATTCAGCAGCATTCACTATCTCCAGTTTTACTTACTTCCTAACCCATGACCAGAACTCCATACACATCTCTGGAGCTCAGGCTGTCAATGGCAGGTTTAGGTAAATGTCTGATACCATTGGCTGAACACAGCAACCATGCAGAAGAAAGCATTTCTAAGGTTATAGGTTATAAAGAGGTCATTAGTAGTAGTATTAATCCATTACTAAGAATTGGAGTGTTAATGATTTCTTGTATTGTCTTTTTTTGTATATTGTCTTCCTACCAAGATTTCAACTGGGCTTTCAGCTGAATACCCTGCTCCTTTACCCTACAATGGCCAAGCTCACTCCTGTTGTTTAAAGCAGAATAAGAGCTACAGCAAATGATTCAGATGAGGCACAACATCCTTGACCTCACTTTTTTACTTTTTCCACTCTAAAAGTTAAGCTTTCAATTACTGTTAGCAGCTAATATGATAATACTTTACAAATAGGTACAAGAAAAGTGAGTAGTTAGTGAGAAACAAGTGAAGAAAGACTCAGGAATAACCTAATATTTAATGAATAATTAATGAGTAGTGCCTGAATAACTCTGAATTATTCAGGAACCAACTGGGAGATATTATATTAATGAATCATTAGTTAAACAATAGTTCAGAATTGTCTGTGAAATAGTAATAACTGACATAATCATTATCATGATCATCTTGATTCTACCTCCTCAAAAATAAGCAACTTTAATGTTATCGGGGTGGCTCTGATGAGACTGCAGGCAGTTCAGGAGGTATAGGACTGGATCTGTGAGCCCCTCACAGTACCAGATCTGGGCAGACCATCGGTAACAAGCAAGGTTCCAGGCCAGATTTCTCCTCTTATTAGCAGGAGGGCCAATTAGAAGTGAACCGGCCAAAAATTGCCTTGGTATGAGCCCAGCTCAATAGGTGTAGTGTTTTAAAATCATACAGTTGTAGAAAGGTTTTGTCTCTATGTGGACATACTCAGCTTTAGGACAAGAGTCCTTGAGGAGCTCTAGTGCACTCCGTTTGGGTCTAGTATCCCATCTGTTGTTTGGCTCTACTGTCTCCTCTGTATGAAGACTGATGAGCTGCTGGCCACTGTCTGCAGGCTGATGAGGCGGATGACTGCGGCCTGTGTTGAGCTGGTTCTTAGTGGAGGAAGAGGCTGAAGAATAAACTGTCTGACAGCTCGCCTCTTTCCTTGATGCTGAGACGTCTGCTTCCATCTGCTGCCTGCCAGGCTGATGGACCAGACAAAGAGATTAGATTATCCAAAAGAAGAGTAAAAATACTGTAAAGCTGGTTCAGGATGGGAGAAAACAGGGAATATTCATTTAAAATGGAATAAAACATTAACCGCTTAGTGGAAGGACCAGGAGGCTGCAAAGTCTGAGTTCAAGAGAGTTTTGGTTCGTGGAAACCTAGGTTGGAGGAGTTTGGATTCTGTAAAATGAAGCTCATAAGTTTCCTTTACATTTGGTAATACATTTGATCATTCAATTATTAATCTATTTATTTGTGGATGTTCTGGTTTGTAATGTACAGGAATGTAAAACTTAAGAATCAGATTTTCTTTGATAGAAGAATAGTAAGAAGTTCATATTTATGACCATTGTTCCTGAACTGAAAAAAACTTGTCCTAAATTTCCAATCAAGTCCAAGCAATCAGCAGAGAAGAATCATCTTCAACCGGACCCACTGTAGACCACCCAGCACCTACACACACACCTACACACCTACACACACACACACGCACACAGGCACGAACACTCGCGCACACACACACACACACACACACACGCGCAAACACACGCATGCACACAAACACACACGCACACACACACATGCACACACATACACACACAAGCATACACGCAAACACACACACACACACAAACACAAGCATACACACACGCACGCACACACACACACACACACACCTACATGCATGCACACAAACACACACGCACACACACACATGCACACACATACACACACAAGCATACACGCAAACACACACACACACACAAACACAAGCATACACACACGCACGCACACACACACACACACACACACATCTACATGCATGCACACGCACGCACACACACACACATGCACACACACGCACACACACACACCTACGCACGCACACACTGGCACACACAAACACTCACATGCATGCATGCTCACGCACACACACAAACACACACACGTGCACAAATACAACATACATGCACTCACATACACACAGACACATGCACACACATACACACATGCACGCACACACACACACACGCACACTTGTCATTTCAACCATACAGTCAAATAAAATATGTCATACAAGATTAAGATGTGAAAACTGAAAAAACATATAAGATTCTATGATATTGAATAAAATGTATGACTGTCTTAATAAAGCAAGTATGGCAGGGTAAATATGAAAAAGTTCATAATAAAAAAGAAATGAGACACCTTTTTCATTATTACACAACTCTACCTAAAATTAATTCTAACCTTAAACCTCAAACAGAGCTTAAAAAATGTAGACGTGAAAAAATGCCCTCCCTTCTGAAAAATTACTACCCTGGTGCCAGACCTCTGAATCACTGCAGGCATCTCTGTATTGTTCAGTAATTCAATTCACACCTGAAAGCTTCAGAGAAGGGAGTGCGAGAAAGTGAAAAGTGAGAAGACCTCACTCTAAGAACCAGAGAGCAGTGAGAATCCACCGCATTAGACTGGAGATTAAAGCACTGAAGTTCCAGTACAAGGAGGCAGGAGAGGGGGAATGCATTGGAGATGGCAGACACAAAGTGGGAAACAGGCCTTTTCATAGAGAGACATAGTCCAAAACCTGAAGAAGACCTCCGGTGACCCTGAAAGAGATCAGAAGTTAGGAGACTGCTACATCCTAAGATCCCCTGACCCGAATGCAGTTTGACATGTCAGAGCTGCAGCTAAAGGAAATCAGAGTGGTCCTCCACAAAGCAAGGGCGAGCTCTGCTCCAGGACCAAGCAGCACCTCGTACAAAGTGTACACGAACGGGTCTGTGGAAGATCATGTGTCTTTTGAAGATGGGGGAGATCCCAAAACAATTGAGAGAGGCTCTGGATTCTGCAGGGGAATGAAACATTGGTTAAGTGGGCCCAGGTGCATTCAAATCGTCCATATCAAGATCTATGGCTCTGAGGAAAGAGAAGGTGGAGGATAATTCCAGTTCAATATTGCAGGCACAACCATCCCAACCATCACACAAAAGCTAGACAAGAGTTTGGGCAAGGTTACTCACAGCTCTCAGAGACATGACATCCATCCATTTGACCCATACCAAGTTGGATAGCTGGCTGAAATCTATGGAGAGGTCTGACCCACCAGGGAAGTTCAAAAGCCTGGATGTAATTCTTCCCAGATTCCTGTGTCAAGAACTTAGAGAGGAGGGTCAGCAAAAACCTCAGGAGATGGCAGAAGCCTGGGCAGAATAGCCTTCTATGGACAACACAACAAACTGCAAATGCCCTTCAAATCCTTGGAAGATTAATTCAAGGTTACAAGAGCCCGAGAAGTGGTGCATTACAGAGACTCAAGAGTTCTAAAGGTGGCTAAAGCTGGGATTCAAGTGAGAACTGCCAGAAAGAGGAAGGCAGAGGAAGCTGTTCAGGAAGCAGATGCAAGGCTATGCACAAGAGGCTGGTGGGAGGTGGTCACATAAGGCCAAGCCGGGTCCCCTGGAGAAGGGTGTATGATGTTATGATGAAACACCCAATGATTCCAGGAATATCACTTATGATGTATCAGTAGATGTACTCTATGTATGCAGTATATATATATATATATATATAACATGCAGGAGAGGTTTAGACCGGACATTAAGTATTCTAAGTACTTTAATACGACAAAATAGATGTAGTAAAAGAGTAGAAAAAGAAACTGCTGACCAATGGTTCTTAGTATAGTATAGTATAGTATTTACACAACAATATTCAGGTTGCATGTTGAGCCTTTTAAAATGCAAAAGACTGTACAAATGATCAAACTACAGGAGAAAGATATTTTTCTTTGTTTTACAATTGACTATGTCTGCACTAGATCACTAGATCCAAAAATGTCCATGGTCTAAGTATAAGTAGTACTCTACTAAAGTCTACATGCATGATACAATACTAACTTAGCACAGAGTAATGATACAAAAGACAATAAAGTTAACGGGTGCCAGGCAAAAAGTCAGCATCCTCACAAGTTGATGATCTATGTGGCAGAAGTGGAAGTAAACAGCATTATTATTGTACAGCACAAGCAACACAGAGGTTTAACATGGAGCAGTATGTTTAATTTCTAAAGAAATTAGGCTTTGAAGATGAACACTAACCAATAGGTTTGACAAAGTCATGTTGGAAATTTAAAATGGTCACTGATATTACATAACTGCCTAAGATCAAATAAAGAACAGATTAAAACCACTAACATTATTCTAACCTTAGTCCCATTTGACTCCAGGAGACCACTACTCTATGGTTCAGTTAATTGTGCAACCATGTCTACTGTCTACCCATAATGATAAATTTCCAAAATTTCCACAGAGGGGTAGAAAAACAACATGGACACAATGTCAAACTGAACAGCAGCAAATCAAAATGACAATTTAGCCTGATCACTACCTCTTGGTCACTTCATCAGAGAGCACAATATATGTTTTCATAGTTATGCAGATGACACACAACTGTACATATCTCCAGAACTAAATAAGGCTGCAGCTATTACCTCCATCCACCAACTGTTTATTAGGAATATATAAATGGATGAGCAATAAATTCTTAAAGTTAAATGAAGACAAAACTGCTAGTCGGCCCCAAAACAAAAAGAGAAAACCTGTTCAATAATCTGGGAAATGAACTCCCTGGATTAAGTCTGAGGTCACAAGTCTTGACGTTATCATAGATTCAGATCTTAGATTCAGGTCTCAGATCTTAGATTCAGGTCCCATGTTCACAGGCTGGGAAACTACTTCTTGCATCCACCTCAGCCGGTTAGACTATTGTAATGCACTTTTCACAGGCCTCACCAAAAAAACACTTCAGCTCCAAATCTCTGCAGCTAGGCTATTACCCAGAACCAAGAGGAGAGAACGCATTAGTCCAGTTTTAGCTGCTCTGCACTGCCTTCCTAGAACATTTAAGGTCCTGTTCCTTTTATATAAGTCTAATAAGACAAAGAAAACCGAACCAAACTATATCTCAAATTCATTTGTTCACTATTTGCCCTCAAGAACAATGTCATCATCTACTGCTGGTTTATTAGAAGTTCCTAGCAAGAATATTGGTGATGCAGCCATTGTGAATTATGCTCCCAAACTATTGATAACGTTGCCTACAGATATCAGGGAGGAAGCTCGCTGGTGTTTTCTGAAAACTTATCTCTATGCTGTAGCATTAAAATAGCTTTGCACTATACCTTGCACTTGCTCTCTGCTGCACTGTTTTAATTTCATACTATCTTTTCATGGTTTTATCCTTATGGTATTTTGTCTGTTACATTCTTATTGTTTTTATTATTCGTTTTACCCTTTTTTTAAATGCTGCTCATGTTATTTCTATTATTATAGTTTTTTTTATTATGCTCTCTTCACCTTAATTATGGCATTTTATCCTTGTTCTGATTATTTTTTTTTACTTTTTTTGTATTTATCTTCGTTATTATCACTTGCATTCTGTCCCTGTTCACCTTGTCTGTTCTTATTAATTTAATTTCTTTATTGTAAAGCACTTTGAGCTGCATTAATTGATGTTAAGGTGGTATGTACATATGCAAAGACAATGTCGGACTCCATAGTTTTATCTGGGCTCCTGCCAAATTTGACCATAGAGAATGTGTCTGCCCTTGACCACCTTAATGAATGAACTCATAAACATGCAGAAAAGGAGTTCTGAAAGTACTGAAAGTACTGAGTTCAGGAGTACTGAAAAACCTAAGAAAAATAAGACCACCAATAATGAAATGCAACAAAGTATGAGAATTAAACGTGGACTCTGAAACATTAAATCATTCCCATCCAAAGCTGTATTGGTTAATGATCTAATATCCGACCATCATATGCTTGTATATTTTCTTATTGAGACCTGACTGACTCATGATGAATTTGTTAGCTTAAATGAATCTACCCCCCCCCCCCCCGGTCATATTAATACTCTTATTCCCAGAGACACTAGCCGAGGAGGTGGAGTTGCAGCCATTTTCAACTCAAGCCTGTTAATCAACCCTAAACCTAAATCAGTTGTAACTCATTTGAAAGCCTGATACCATACTCTGAATTTCTATCTGAATTCTCTGAGTTTTTATCAACCTTAGTCATTAGTACAGACAAAATAATAATTAATGTAGGTGATTTTAATATTCATGTGAACATTGATAGTGATGCCTCAGCACTGCATTTATCTTACTTTTAGACTCAGTTGGCTTTGCCCAGAGGGTAAATAAACCCACTCATCGCTTTAACCACACCTTCGACCTTGTTCTGACCTATGGAATAGAAACGGAACAATTAATCGTCTTTCCACAGAATCCTCTTCTCTCAGATCACTGTTTAATAACTTTTGAACTTCTGTTACTGGATTACACGCCATTAGGCAAAAATGTCTTTACTAGACGTCTATCTGATAGAGCTGTAGCTACATTTAAAGAAGCGATTCAGTACTAAATTCACATGCTAACTTTAGCCCCTCCCAAACTGATCAGCTTGTTGATAGCGCTTCAGACTCAATGAAAACAACAATCAACTCTATTGACCCTCTAAAAAAGAAGATAATAAAACAGGAGGTTAGTTCCATAGTTTAAATCCCAAACCCGTTTGTTAAAGCAAACAACATGAAAACTTGAAAGCATATGATGCTCTGCTAAACTGGAACAATCCCACTTAGCTTGGTATGACAGTCTTAAATCTACAAGAAGGCCCTCAGCGTTGCCAGAGCAGCGTAATACTCATCTTTAATGGCTCCTCTACTGTGGAACCATCTTCCAGTTTGGGTCCAGGAGGCCGACACCCTCTCCAGATTTAAGAGTTGGCTTAAATCCTTCCTCTTTCATAAAGCTTATGGTTAGAAGTGGCTCAGCATTAGCACGAGCCTTCCCCTCACTATGCTGCTATAGGCCTAGACTGCTGGGGGACTTCCCATAATGCACCGAGCTTCCCTTTCCAAAACACCTCCTCCTCTCTCCTTATGCACATCAATATCTCAAAAATGCTTGTTACTAACTGTCCTTCATCTCTCTCCTGTAGATCTGTGCTTCCTCTCCTCTCTCCTCTTCCTCTCGTCACTTTCTTCAGGTTTATTTGCCTCTGATGCTCCTGAGTCTGGATCCATGGCTGCAGACCGTCCACTGCCCCATGAGCCTGATCAACACCCACTGCTTTAATTATTATTGTTACTGCTGATACCATTTCATTTAGTCCTATTAGTAATATTATCAGCCCTGTTAGTATAACTATTTGCTTTGCAATTGGTACGATTACTTTGCTGTGCTCTCTCTCCTCCCTCCTGCCCCCTCGCCTCGCTCTCTCTCTCTCTTTCTCTCTCTCTCTTTCTCACTCTCAGCCCAGCTGGTCGAGGCAGACCCCCCCCCCACCACCATGAGGCAGGATCTGTTCAACGTTTCTACCTGTTAAAAGGGAGTTTTTCTTTGCCACTTTCTCCAAGTGCTGCTCATGGGGGAAATGTTGGGTCTCTGTGAATAATAACTATAAAGAGTCTGGTCTCGACCAGCTTTATATGAAAAAATGCCCTCAGATACCGTCTGATATGATATGGTGCTTTATAAATAAAACTGAATTGAATTGAACTGAATTTCCTGTAGTAAAGGTGCTATATAGATAAAGTTACTATTATTATTATTATTATTATTATTATTATTATTATTATGAGACTAGATTAAGTTAATAAATACTAAATGTTCTCAATTTTAAGGTCCCGCATTTCTCACCTGTTCTTGGTACAATGTTTTGTATTTAATATGAGATATAGAAAGGAGAACATTCTATCCTTGATTTAACTAAAATGAGAACAGCAATGCCGTCCTTAATACTTGAAAAGCTATTAGAAGCTTTCAGAAATAAAAATATATTTAGAAGGTAACAAAAAAAACTGTTTGGACATTAACACAATTTTACTTCATGTCAGTCATGTACTACCGGATGAGGATCATTCTGAAACTGAATTTGATAAATTCCCTCAGTAAAAGAGTAAAAATGGTTTTGACAGCTTCTGGTTTTCTTTTATTTTTGTTCTGAGCATACAGTCCCCTGTGTGTGCATGTGTGTGTTTTTGCTAGCCTTGCCCACTCATACAGCCAGGGAATATCTGTATCCACTAAAAATGGAAATGAAACTGACATTAAAGTGAATGGGTGAAATTAGATTATCAGCTTCATCCTGTCCCAATTTCAGAGGAAACAGGTTGTTTCTGATGTTCTGACCAAAAAGACAGAAAAAATGTCAAAAGAGTTCAGGAAGAAAATGATACCTATAATAACGTTAAATATTCATGATGATAATGTTGACTGTTGTTGGAAAACAAAAAGAAGTCTTATATATTGCTTAACATTCAAAGACATGGATTATTGGAATCATTTTTATAGATTTATTGTTTTTATTATGAGTTTTTCTACCTCCAATGGAATATTTTTGCTCTGTATGCATTCTGTCCACTTACTTTTGGGAATTTGTGGAATGGGGCTTTTCTTCCAGTTTTGTGCCAGCAAATCTCAACGTTGAGTGGAAATCTTAATGCAACAATGATATTTTATATAAAAGCTTTATCCCAGCTTTGTGGCAAGAGTTTGGTGAAGACCCTTCCTCTTTTTATCATCACAATACCTCCATGCACAAAGCCAGGTCCATAAAGAAATGGTTCTCTCAGCTAGGTGTGTAAGAATTTAACTGGCCTACACAGAGCCCTGGCCTTAACACCCTCGGCATGAGCTGGGACGACTGTGAGTCTTATCATCCTACATCAGCGTTCGTTCTCACTAATGCTCTTGTAACTGAATAGGAGGAGGATAGAAGAGCAGCAGAGGGTTTTTTTTATGGTTTTAGAGTAATATATTTAACATTGATATACTGTATGACTGTAAGCTTTGGGCGTCCATGTACTGGAAAGGTTACAAGATCAAGAGAAGTATTTCTCCACAGGAGCGAGCTGCTCCACTGTCCTCCACTGGCTACCCGGACAATTTAAAGTCACTAATACTTGCCTGAAGAGTGACTTCTGGTCTGCACTCATCTTCTTCAACTACAGTCATACCAGGTTATGTTCCTTCTTGGCCAATGTGTTCCTCCAACGAAAGCCGTCTTGCACTGCACATAATCCAATCACAGTCTAGACTGTTCTTGCTTGTGGTTCCCCAATGGTGGTACAGGCTACCAAATGTTATTGGAGCAGGGTCTCCCTTCTCTATCTGCAAGTAACTCTTGAAGATTCACCTCTTCTGAAACCACCCTTAACACCCTAACATGCCCAACTTAAAGGTCTTGAACTGTAATGAAGCTTCAGTGTTGTCCCTCATTTGCAAATTGCTTTGGATAAAAGCATCTGCAAAATGAGTAAATGTAACTGTAAATGTAAATAAACTTAAGATTATTAAAATTTCCTGTGGCAGTAGCTGAGTGGTGAAACACAATGCAAAACTCATTGGCAGGTACAAACAATTATGTCACATAGTCTGCTAGAAATTCCAGCACTGTTGAAAGGGTTGCTATGAAAATTTCTACTGATAGATATTGTGTCTGGAGGATCCTAAATCCTCCTGACTTTTCATCCAGCTTCACCAGAAGGTAAAGGTTTTCAATTAGCCAGCACGGGGGGTGCAAAAACCATGCATAAACAAGTGAGACCACTTTTTTTGCTATGTTTGCACGAGGTTCAGTAATATTCTCTACAGATGTCAGTAATGTAGTACACCAATGTGTTATCTTTTTAATTAAACACATGCACACCTTGCAAGACACACTTGTAACCATGTTAACTGTACACAAAGATGGCAACAGCTGTAGCTTCAAAATGCAATGACATGAAAATTAAAAATGAAAGACAACATTGAGACTAACATGTCACTGACAGAAACTAGGCTGAGATGTCTTTTAGTTTTTGTGACTAAAACTGACAAAATCAAATGACTAAAATTTGACCAAAACTAATATGCATTTTCCTCAAAAGATATAAGACTGGAACTAAATCAAAGCCGGACAAAATTAACACTGGCTTGTCACCATATGTTACTTGTCCTGAGCGAAATGTCCAGCTGCTGCAATAGGCACTCATGAACAGCCTTTGTTGGACAACGTAGGCAACATGACAGTGTGCACATGCGTGTATTTGTTTGTGATTGGCAGAGTCCCCTTCAATAAACACTACTCCCAGTCAGCTGCACACAGTGTAGAAAGCCTTAATTGTGATGATCATATTTCATCATGCATAATAATGAACCATGTGAAAACAAACAGTGAAAACATAAACCTCTCTACGGAGGCAACTCTTACAAAATGTAGCTGCAGCAGAAAAAAGACAAATTTTCACTTTATTGAAAGGTTTCACTTTCCTCTACCAGTGACATCCTCTTATTAAAGAGCAGAGAAGGTGTTCAACCAGAATGAATGGAATCACTGAGCAGTGTAAACTGTGTGCCACATACAGAGGAATATGAATGATTCTGTGGACCCACATATCTATTTAAAAGGGACTGTTCATCCTAGCCACACATACAAACTGCAGACCTTTCCACAATGTTCATTTTGGAATAGATGATAGTGGAATCATGTTGCAAGAAAATCTTGATTTTCATTTAATTTTCAAAAACCTTTACACAGAGACATGTATGTAGGTTTCCCCGCAGAGATAAATGTGGAGATTTGATATTCTCTCTCTGCTGGAAAGACAGGGAGTGTGGAGCTTTGACAGTCACTGAAAGAACATGGTCCTTTGAGCTACTCACTGTGTGGATATCTGTGTTGTAGCTGTGCTAGCGACTCTGCTATGACAGGCTCTGTGATGAGTGTGTCTGCGGGGGAGTCTCAGTATGTTGCCCTGCTGTTTATCATGCTTACATTACTGTGTTTCCGCCCTAAATGTCTTGTTAAGTTCTGATTACCGCACAGTTGTCGGTGGGGCCGTGTCTCTTGTTTACTGCCACTACAGATGAATAAATTATCAATGTTGTTTTTCGTCTCTTATCAGTCTTGCCGATGCCAACATCACCAGCAGCCATGTGTGGCAGACACAATCTGAGGTCGCGGTTAGCTAGTGTTCTGTTTCTTATTATTGGCACAACAGCTGCTGTCACTATCATATGCTCACAAAACCTAAGTGATTGTGTGTACTGCACAATTCTGGTGTATCCTGATGGAGACAAAATGCTGCTGGCGGCAGAAGATGAAATCAAACAGATAAGACAAAAATTAATAAATCTATGATTCTAACCTCATTGCGACCCAGTAACTGCCTCATGATTCTGGTTATTCGCAGTTTAAAAAGGTTTTAGGTTCAAACTGAGTCTAGATTTTTAGATTTCTACTTTCTATGCAAAAACATTGCATTTAATGTCTATATTTTCAGATGAAGTAAATTTAAAAATAATAGAAATGTTGTTCAGACTACATGCAGCCTGTATTCAAAAACTTTTAAACCACATTTAGTTCCGTTTTAAAAATGTTATAGTCTTTTAAGTTGTACTACAATTATTCTCAGTCGGAAATATCACATTATATAAACTATGGTATGATAGCTATGATAGTATTTTTCCATCAGTTTGATCCACAGACCATGAGAATTGATTCTACATGGATCAGTTTTATGCGTCTAAAGCTTCACGCGTATTATTTTTTACAGTCATCATTTCAGTAATGTTCGCTCAGTGTTTCAGTGCATTGGAAGTGACGGACAACCTGACAGTTGTCTCAATGTCCACAGAGTCCCAGTGAGAGTGTATAGACTATATTCAGGGCTGAGGACAAGGCCACAGTGCAAATATGTGAATGTAACATTACAGTACATTGATGACTGATGGAATAAAAGTGGTAACATTAGTAAAGGTGGGTGTTTAGGTGACAAACTATTATCTAACAAGGATTTTGACCTTCTCCTGTGAATGAAGAAATAAAATGTGTCAAACAGCTTCATCAGGCTCAGCAGGAGGAGTCAGAGTCAAACTCAGGGTTTGTTGAAGAGAAGCGGGTTAGCTTCACTTAGTTGCCACTATAACTGCCAAAAAATTAAAGTTGTGTCTGTTTCTGAAACTGAAAACTGAGACTTCCCCTCAACTCAGGGTATTCACTCAGTCAACTTTCTCTAATCTGTCGTTTATATCTAGTCCTTTATTACTGTTAGTTACATTTATGTTTAAAATACAGAATCTTAGCACCCTACTCACCACATATAGATTTCTTAAAAAAAATGACAATAAAAGTGAGATTAAAATAAAAAGAAAAACAGAGGAGAGGAATGTTAAGTTGTTTATTAAATGTGTCAATGTCTGGTCATAATGTTCTGATTGCAGTTTCTTTTTTGTATTTAAAGCCCATGAAGAACCTTTCTATTTGAATGTGAAATGGAAAGATTGAAAATGAGATGCAGGCAGATGAAGACAGGGAACAGAGGAGGAAGAAAGAAAAGATGGACCTTCACCTGAGCTGGCTTTTGCTTGTTTTTATTTGCAATATCAAGTGAAAACAAGGGCAGGTTACATTTATTTAATTTGACTTTATCTTCTATCAACATTCTTTATGCAAAACTGATGGCAATAAACAGAACAGAAGTCAAGAGGAATGCAGGGAAGAGGAAATTGATACAGCAGGGATGATGGGACAAGATAAAGAAGGTGAATAAGAAAAAGCAGTAAAAAATAAATGTCATTTCAAGACACGTTTGTGTATCAAATCAGAATTTGAATAACTCCTCACACAGAGTGACAGTGTTCGCAGGCAGCTGACAAGTCAAACCATCGCTAACAAGCTGCAGCGAAGCAGCTGCACGCCACGAAGAGCCTCCTCAGAAAAACGCAGTGTGTCAGCGCCGGGTGTGGCCCGGTGTTTGTGAGCGATTTGGGTGCATGGAGGTGGAATCCAAAACGTATGGGAATGTGTGCGTACTCTTGTATTTCTACCCCTGTGAGCAGTCCTTTTTAAACGCTCAAATGTTCAAACAACAGCGTAATGCACACTCTAAGCTGGCTAGTTAGCCTCCGTGCTAAGAAAAACCAAAACAAAAAAACAGCTGCTGTTTATTAGTGGCTGTACAATAGGAATATAATTGCAAAAGTTCTAGTGTTTGCTTGGCAACATTGCTGACAACAGTCCTACTAGCGACAGCCGGGACCTGTGGCAGGCAGTCACTCGTTTTTGAATTTCAAACAAACTGAACAGATTGTACCTCAGAGGCCTTTATAAGTCTATTTGAACCTCACACAAAGCCAAACTAAACTATTCCCCGCTATTTTAAGTCTTCACGCTAAGCTAAGCTAACCACACACTAACTCCAGCTTTGTACATTTCACACAGATATAAGACTTTTTGTCTTATCAGCTTATTCTAAGAATGGAAACAAGGGTATTCCCCTAAATGTCATCCTATTCCCTTGAGACCGGCTCTGCTTTCTCTCTCTTTTAAATTGTTCACAGGATATCAAATGCTTTATGGCAGCAGCAAAGAGAGATACCAGATCTCCCCTGTACTGGCCTCCCTTCATTGCTTACCAGGGAGACAAGTAGTGGATTCAGAAAGTATTCAAACGCCTTCTCTTTTTTCACATTTTGTTAATATTTTTTTATTATTATTTTTAACAGAAGTATCCAGACCCTCTGCTATGACACTTGAAGTTTAGCTCAGATGTCTTCAGTTTCTCTTGATCATCTTGAGATGTTTTTGTACCTTGATTGGAGTCCACCTGTGGTAAATTCAACAGATTGGACCTGCTTTGGAAAGGCACGCACATGTCTATATAAAGTTTAACTGCTGAGAAAATGTGAGAAAAGTGAAAGGGTCTGAATAATTTCCGAATGCACTCTAAAACAGACCACCCCTCTGAATTTGTTCCTGTGCCTGTTAAGCAGTTTACAGTGACTTTGATGGCAGATTTATCATTGAAATTGAAATACAAAAGCCACTTATTTTGTCATTTAATTTGAAGGACCTGTTTGTTCTTTGCCCTTTGAAATGCTTAGTTACTTAGGCTAGTTAACCTGACAGGCTTACAGCTGTAGCTTATAGGTAAATGTACTGTTTAAATACATTTCATGCATTTTCTTCTTGTGTTTATGGTTTTGGAAAGGCATGGGCCAGGGATGAACCCTTTACATTTTGGTCTTAATCCAGTTGAGGGGCCAGATCAAGGATTTTTAAATAACTTTCCTCAACATTAATAGATTTTTCAGCATTCTCATTAATATTTGGCCTTGGCGGAGGTAAGTACTCTACTAAGTGCCATTTGAGTTTTACCTTTGTGGAAACCGGAGGTTGTCTGACATGAAGGTTCTGTTCTTGTCCGTCTCGCTGTGTTTCTTTCCTCCGTCTGCAGGAGGGGACAGCTGAGGTACCGACATCCAACATGTCCTCTGACTTCCACTGTGTGAGGACGGTGACTCTTTTTTTTCTTGGTGAGTTTGTTCCTTCTGTAATAAAAGTAATCAAATCTGAAGAGAAAGAGACAGAGACCTAACAGTCTGATAATGAGAGAGAAAGATTTGTTCTTTAAAGTCTGTGTGTTCATGTGTACACATGCATGTTTGCATCTCTTGCTGTGATATGAATCAGTCCAGTCCTGAAGTTACTCTGACTCATTTCCCATAATGCCCTGCAGGGTGCCATCTCTGAACAGAAAATGAGCAGGCAGTCAGACCTGTAGGGACCAGTAAGGAAGCGCTCTGAATGGAGAGCTGATGAAGTCGCTTCTCACCATCAGATCTGAGTTTAATGAGTGACGAGAGATGTCACAGTTTAAACCCTTTAATGTCATGAGGCACCATATCATGGTAGTATTGTACCATTAAAGAGCAATGGAATTACTGATGTGGTTACTACCGGTGGTGGTTACTATCATGGTAGTCTATGGTACAAACCTTTTGTTAGAAATGGTTCAATTTTTTTTATCCACTTTGTTGCAGCACAAGTCTCTTAGACGTTACAATGGCTCCTTAAAGTTTATATATTTCACTGAATTGTTTTGGTCATAAATGTAATCGCTGGCTGCATTATGTTCAATAGTAAAATTTTTGGAATGAATGATGCTCTATTTTTCTGAACACCATAGTCATAATCGGTCCCAACGTCCTCCTAATGAGGACTTTGTCAAGTTATACTACATCACCTGATTCCCTCGTTAGCTCTCGTCATAGTTATACTGGCTGCTAGAGGTCATCTAACAGTAAACAGTGACTATGAGTCGTAATAAGCAGCTTGTGCAGACAATCTACTGTATGGGCTCTTATTTTAAAGTCTTGTGCCTAAACATAACAAAAAGTTTAACATTCCTTCAGCCACTACAAGTTAACATATTATTACAGAGGATATATTTTGAAGATCCTACTGATACTGATTCAGTATCAACCTTTTTGTGACTTGCCAGATATGTTAATAAAATAATTTCTGCCAACTGCAAGAGAATACATAATCCAAACACAATTAGGTTTCCCATAAAACATATTTGCTGTTGTGAATTAATTGTATATGAACCTAATTTTTAAGAGACATTGTTATTTTTGGTCTCTACCCACTCCTGAGGAAAACAGCTGCTTCTTTAACTGCTGAATTCTCCACTTTGTTCACCAGCTAGTCTGACTGACAGACTCACTGTCTGTTCTTTAGTGCTGACCAGGTCCACAAATGAGGCAAGGACAGCAAAGACCTGAACCAAAACAGTAAAGTTATGATCTGGGCAGCTTGACAATGAGCTGAAGTTTTATATCAACAAAACACATTATTATATTATATTATATATATATTATATTATAGAATCAGAAAAGTTGGTGTTTTTTTCATAGATGTTGAAAAAGTTGTGAACATATCTTGACTCAAGTTTCAGATTAGTTTAAGTCAAGTTTCAGTGCTGAACCAAGACCACAATCTTTCCCAAATATTTCCTCAGTGCTGTGAGTTGCATGTAGAGAAATATAAAAGTTAGATATATACTTTAGTTGCTAGGATTTGAAATTGTGGAGAAATCAGATCATGTACATGGTCATGTCATTAACATCCCCCTGTGGACAATTTCAGGACAATACTGTATCGGGGGGAAAAAGCATGTGGCATTGTGTGCTTTTTTTATAAAAACTCACACAAATGGTGGGAAGGGGATGAAAGCATGAATAATAATCTCAGGTCAAATGTTAAAAGCTTTTCACACATAAAGGTCCAGTTAAATGTGTGTGTCAAGTTTCAGCTGTGAGCCAGTGAAAGGTGACAACCTCATTCACAGTGTGACTGCATTTTTTATTTATTTTTTTCATTTCTACAGTCAAACTCAGTGAAGCTGTGGGTGTCATGCATGTTTCATGTGTGTGTGGTTCTTTGATGCTGTGAGCAGGGCCTGTAATGTAAAATTCTGATTATTGAATAATCCATCCAGTGCACTTGTCCTGTTTTAAGAAACACGATTCAACAGTTAATTATACTGATCTGCTGCGACATCAGCACAAGGAAAATCTGAAGAACAGTACTGTGTTCATATATTCATATGTATGTTCTGCCATTCCCTGTTTCAAGCACATATTTAACAAAGTAAGGGATTGAGGTTGTATGGCAGCAGAAAACTGCCATACTGCCATACAGACTGCTTTCATGAACATGACAATGGCCGCCCAATAAGCCCAAAGGGTTATTGGGCAGCCACTGAGGAATTGCAGCATCAATGTGCCGCTGACAGATCTGCAGACACCATTTGATGCAATCATGTCAACATGGAGCAAAATCTTAAATGAAGAATTGAGGCTGCTTTGAAAGCAAAGGGAGGCAACACAATATTACGAGTCCTCCAACCTGAACAACCATTAAGGTCATATGTCCCTACTCTCTGAGATGACCCTTGGGAGTGTCTCATGAAATAGTACCCCAACAGTGGCAAGCATGACCTTTGTTGACATTTGTTGTAATGGCTACAATAATAAACATGTGGTTAAACATATAGAATGGTCCTGGTTGACACCATGCTTCATGCAAGCATGCACCATGATTTGGGTATGGTAGACTAATGAACTGATGTTAACAAGCTCCAGTCATTCCTTAAGTCTTTAGCTTCTTCTTCTTCTTCTTCTTCTTCTTCTTCTTCTTCTTCTTCTTCTTTTTTACCTCATTGATTCTGTGTTGTGCCTTTGGAGTCTTCCTATCTGCGGATCCACTTCTAAAGAGAGTGACCACAGAATTACATCTTTTTGAAAATCAACAGTTCTTGATCCTGAGTCTTCTGAGACCCCTCTCTTTTGTGGGGCATCAGCAGATGATGGAGTGCTGGAGTGTTTTTATAAGTCAAAGTAGCTATAATCCACACCTCCAATCTGCTTCATCAATTGGAGTTTGGAGTCCAGTTAGCTTTTATCGACTTAACTAGCCAAGGGATTCACATACCTTTTCCAACCTACATTGTGAATGTTTGAACAATGTTTTCAATGAGGAAGAAAGAATAGTACGATGCCATGTGAATTATTAGTTCTGATAGATTTTTTTTGTTCATCATTGCAACTTAGATGAAGATCTGACCATATTTTAGGACAAATTTATGCATACATGAAGATAATTCTTCACTTTATCTTGTCACTTGTGGTAACATCTCCCCTATTATATTCCCCTCCCTGCCCCCCTCACTTTTATTGTTTCATTTTGATTTCCAAACTAAAAACTCTTTAAACATGGTTATCTGCCTGTTCGGCTACAAAAAAACAGATGGAGAAGAGAGGAGTTGTTAAAAATGTTGATACACTCATCTGCGATATCCTCAATTAATACAATTTGCTCAGAGCAATAAATCGTACCTAAACTTGTTGGTGGAGGATGCTGGCAGTAGATAGAGCATAAAGAGAAAACCTGCATACACTACTTACTATTTAAACGTTCTGCATGTGTCCCACAAATGTCAGTAAAACATAAATCAAAATAATAAAGTAAAGCAACAAACACAGTAAACAGAGACTGTCTCTCATCTCTAGCAAGGACACTAAACACGATTTTAAGAGGGATCAGTGCATTAACAATAAAGCAGAGGTTTACACAGCATTTTTTTTTATGCTACCATTATTATGCGAAGCACAATAACCTATTTCATCATAATTTCTTTTTTGCTAGATGGATTTAAATGTAACTATAAATAAAAATTATTTAAATGTGTATATACATGAGGGATATGCAGTATATATCAAGTGTGGGCCCCAGCTTCTGGAACCAAACCTGACAGCTAATATATTTTTGAGTTCACAGGTACGGATAAAAATGAAATTGATAATGGAAAAAGGTTTCAAGTAGAAATATGGTTAAAGAGAAAAAAAAAGAAAAAAGAAATGAGAATAATGTCCAGCAATGCAGTCATGTTCAATTTTACCAGTGCAATTAATCCATCCAAACAGTCACAGAGAGAGGCAACTACCATTTAACCTCTTTTGTCAACCTGTGTTGACATCTCTCTAATCAATATTTTCGTAATAACAGTGGCTCAGGTGACAATGTATTTGGTGAGATATGTAGAGACTGAAGATTGAGATATTATTATGACCTGCCCTGAAGTTTCCCTCAACTCTAGATATATTTTTTTAGAAAGTCTGGAAAGCAAAAAAATGCATGAAATTCCTCTTGCAAATCGGACTCAAACCACATTCTGGGAAAGTTTGAAATGCAATTCCAATCAGATCTCTATAGATGCGTCTCAGTCATGATGATATGACTTTTTAGAACAGATTTCAAAGTGTGAGTGATTCACTCACAAAGCGACACACAATGCGGACGTCAAATCCAGACTGATGGAGTGAGCAGAATCCATGATGCTACTAGCAGAGTGGTGTCAGATGGTATAGATTTTGGTCCCTATGGAGGACAATGATGTAGAGCAAGATGGTGCATCTCCATTTCTCATGCTTATGTGTTGAAAGGCCGCACCACCATAGTAGCTACACCTACATTGCTACCACAACAATCCATGCAGATTGGTTGGTGATGTCTCAACACACAAATCCAACCTGATCACCTGCAAATTATAATGTGGACAGTCTGTCCATAAGATCTGATTTGAGAAACATATCGGATTTGCAGTCCGAACAAAGCCATATTATTGTTTTTAAAGCACAGGTAATGGGTTATTCAGTCTCAGTGCTCCTATTAACTCAGTGTCTAGCAGCTGGCAGCTGTTTTCAGCAATCAAGCTCTGAGTAACCCATTATAGACTATATGTCCAACACTGACCAGCAAACATAAGCACTCTGAGACTAGTGAACATGGTGAACTTAGTGGGGTCCATTTAGCAACTAAAGAGCAGAAAAGCTCACCAGCCTATTTTACCCAGAAGTTGTTAGCCTTTGCAACATCATTATGTAGCAGTCGTTATAAAAACAGACAGGTATGACAATATTAGAATGACTACTCCCTCAGTTTTCATAGTCCATTGGTGCCCCCTACTACTGACATATCGGGGGAATGTAAGTGAGTATGCAGGTAACAAGTTTTTATTTTTTTGGCTGCATGCACAATAGCAGCACTCAGCAGATACAGATTGTGCAGAGAAATTGGGAGGACAGCTTAAACACTTTGACAAAGGCAGAAAAAATAACAAGAATAAAGAGGATAGATTCTTGGAAGCTGAAAAGAGACAAGCAAGTTACACACCAGCCACAGAGCTGCCGAACTCATCAAAACAGTATATCAAACATTTCAGTGGCTTAGCTGCGAGCTAAAACAGCAAATTAGCACTGTGGTTGCTGCTATGTGGAAAAGCAGTCAGGCCAGGCTAATAACCTAATGAAAGTGAGAATGAAGAGTATGGGTTCTCTTCAGTTTGCTGAATACTGTATTTGTTCATGGTTGGATGAGTCAGCTGTGGATAGAAACAACTGATGATACTGACTTTTCTGTCCTTTGCTGTGACTGCCATTCTCTTTGTAATCAAAGCTATTAATATGGACTGATGGAGCTTAGTTCTAAGCTGAATTGTATATTTGAAAATGTAAAATTATATGGTTATTGAGACACATGTCTTGTGGCGGGATATTGGACTGAATTTTGGCTTCCTAAGGAAATAAAATAAGTGCAGGCTGTTTTTGTTTTTTGAATAGACATGCCTTTTTAACCACCACCACTGTCTCGTCTTCCTCATCTAAACTACTTCATCCTCCTGGGACCCAGGATGAACAGATTCCTTTGCTGAGGGTAGTGGTGTACTCGTAAAGTTGAACAAAGACAGAAGAGACCTTGCTTTTCCCTATCAGGGGAGCCAACTTTTTGATTTTGTTTTTTGTTCTTCTTGTTGAGCCTCACACAAAAACAAGAGGGTGTAGTGCACTGCACTTGAGAAAATTTAATCATCCATACTGACTAACCTGGAGAGCCATATAAGGCTATCTGTCAAATTTTGCCATAATTAGTCAGTAGGGTCGTGGTCTTAAAGTGGTCTTCAGTTGTGTTTGCAGTTTGGTTTCATGCACAAGATATGAACACGTTCAAGGGTTCTTGTAACAAAAATTGAAAGTGTAGTGCTGTAAATCAAAGAACCTATTTTCTAAAATTTGAAAGGTCTTCACTTAGAAACTAGACAGTTTGAAATACCCCCTAACTTAAATAGTCAGTCAGGGATGGAGTGAAGTAACATAATCATATAATATAAATGTGTATTATGGAAAATCTAGGATCCAGTGGTTTGGGACCCCGACCCCTACTAGGGATTATACTTTAGGTAATTTAATTTTTCTCTCCCCTTTAAGTAAGAGTGCGCTTTTAATCAAACAAATAATTGACAGATTAATTGATAAAATGATCACAAACTTCCACCCTAGACTCTATTTTTCTTTTTTTGTGTGTTACTATCTTTCTCTTAGTGTGTGTACTTATATGACTCTTTCTCAAATAGATGTTTAATCACTTACAGTGTCAGACAGATGGCTGCCGGCTGCAGTTCCCTGATCAATAATGGAATCTTTTTATTTATATCCCACTTTTTAAAGTTATGAAGCTGAATATTTCTTTCTCTCTGTCTCCAACTGGGGACAAAAGCCATGTCCCCATTTGGGAAAAAGCTGCTTTTTGGGTCAGCGGTTAAGCCTATCTTTGTGTGTGTGTGCGCGTGTGTTCGTGAGTGTGTGTGTGTGCGTGTGTGTGTTTGTGAGTGTGGGTGAAAACACTCATGAGTATTTTTTTCTTCTCATACCACTGGTAATGAAAGTGTAGCTCAGGTCAGACAAGGTAAGGATACAGAAAACTTTTTCAAAGGTTTGAGAAAAAACAAGAATCAAATATCGGAGAAAGTGTAATCTTATCTCTGAGGTTTTTCTCCAGAGTGTGTGACGCCACCTCACTCTGTGATCTTTGGTCCAACTTCTAAAAACTGCTAAAAACTATGGAACTACCATGGAAAGATTACACACACCATTATTTACTGCTGATGCTTCAGCTGCTGGTGGTTGAGCTTTATTATCTTTTGGCATGTGTTGCTATGGCCTAAAGGATTCATCCTCTGGGGAGGAGGATTACATTTCTTGGCAATCTGACCTGTAGTTGCTGACAGCACATAAATACATAAACCACACTAAGGAGAGCGATGCACAACTTCAGTGCACTATCCAAGTTCCCTGGTAAAGAGACAATTGTAGGTGATTAGCAGCAGCCTTTATGATACAGGTTGTTAGTTGGATATGGTGTAGCCATTAGCCACTAGTCAGATGGAATTTTGGCAACATGCTTTTTCAAAACAGTTTAAGATAAAAACTCCTTGAAGGCAGCTGTCAATGTTACATGCTAATTCTTTTTTAAGGATCTAAGATAGTGGGGTTAGCCATCATTCACTTTTTTCATATCTCTCTTACAGAATGCATTTGATACTAGTAAGTAAGTACAGTATCAACATACACTTGAATAAATGTGAAAGTATCTTTCAGGTCTTACTTTAGTTAATTCTCTTTGTAGATTTTGTAATTGACTTCAAATTGTGCAACATACCATTGATTTGACAATATCTAGCTGCACATGTATATGCAGGTGGGTGAATGTTATGTACACGTTGCATATGGCCGTAGATCAGTCACAGCATACTCCTAAGAAATAGTATATAGGTAGCCCCGAAACAGAAGTGGCAAACTATTAACCACTTTTTGTTCCCAGTGCATTGTTATCTTTTTTTGAGTTTGTCCCAAGGATAGCAATATAGCAAAGGTCATGGGGTCATTAAAGCCTATAGGCGTCATCCTCTGGGGAGGAGGAATGGATCTAGTACCTTTCCTGACAATCTGACCTGTAGTTGTTGAGACATTTTGTTGTAGCCTACCAGCAGATGGACCAACCAACATTAGCATCACTAAGCCCTTATTCAGACTTGGAAAAATAACCTTTTAGTCTCCTTATCCTTTTAAGTCAGGCTCAGACCTTGCTAATCATCATTTGCAGCTCTGTCTCAGGTAAATTTTTTTTTTCTATCTCAACCACAGTGATTTACAACATCGGAATTAATCTCCTGTCCTCAAGCTCTGACATTACAACATTAAGAACATGCACATCACATTTTAGTCATCAAGTTGACAGAGACTGTTGGGTGATTCGTTCAGTTCGTTATTCATGACAAATCCATTTGTGTTTGTCAGTGGAGATTCTCTCAGAAGAACAATAAGAGGACACCACTGCTTCCTTCTTTCTCCTCAGTGCTGTTGGATTTTATAGAGAGAATAACATTTGTGAATAAAAAGTTATCAGTCAACTGATTCTGTGTGACTGCAGGATCTTTCTGCAGCAACACACGCAGATAAATATTGTTTGAGTGACCTTGAAAAGAGACAAATGTTTGTATATGGAGATAAAATTGCCATGGATAGGCTTCTATTAACACAGTGTACATATTTCTCTTTTTTAAATGTTTTCCTTTTGCCCAAATGTTCTGTTTTATAAAGATCTTACTTTTTAAAATGTTCTTGTGTTCTTTCTCTTTTCTTTCTCTTTATACTGTGTACACTCAATGGAAAGGAGTATGAGGCCATTGTTATTGTTATTTTGATAATAAAGTTGTAAACTAGTAAGAGAAAGGCCCTGATATTCAAGAACAGTTGTAATTTGTTTGAGAATAAAGACATGTTCTTTCGAATATTTCACTGAACACTGTATACCATGTATGTACCTATACAGTATGTATTTGGTGGATATAATTTTTAATAAAACCTGTAATTTTGTAATTCAGAATGAAAAACATCGCTCTTCTCAAATCTGTATGACCAAAAAATAGAGAAAATTATCCTCAGTCTGAAGTCAGTCATCTGTTGCCTTAGTTCTCAGAGAAGGAACCCAGGATCACTACTCAGGAGGCAGATGAAAAACAAAACAGAAAACAATGTTCTCAGATGAAAGCTGTTCTTTTGGAGGTCACAGGTTCACGATGAGGCATGAAACCAGCTAGAATTAATTTTTTATGCAGCGTTAGTGAAGGCCACCATGGTAATAGATTGTGTTCAGTCCTTCACACGCTCTCAGACTGACTGATCTGAGAGTGAGGACGGCAACTGAGTGTTTAACTCGAGAGCAAGAGAGACCACCAAGGTATATACAGCCAGTAGCAGTTAAGGTTAATGCAAGAGACCTTCACATCACATGTCACCACAGAGCCAGTACAGCAAATGAACACCTGAGGATCCTACATGTAGCCAGACGTCTCCTCCAAGGTTCCTGAATGGCAAGAACCAACC
This sequence comes from Istiophorus platypterus, assembly GCA_016859345.1. Taxonomy (NCBI): domain Eukaryota; kingdom Metazoa; phylum Chordata; class Actinopteri; order Istiophoriformes; family Istiophoridae; genus Istiophorus; species Istiophorus platypterus. The sequence continues at coordinate 20,975,236 of CM029128.1, read as the reverse complement.
ATATTGGCAACAATGCTCGGATGCCAACTTGGACAGCAAGGAATCTTTTTGTCACCTTGGGCAACAACCTCTTGTTTTCAGTAAGCGTGGCAGGAACTTTAGAGGCAGGTCTATCATGGAACATGAATTCAAGTCTCCTGCTACATGGATTAGTGCCATACTGGACTTGTCAAAAAGGGATTTAAAATGGCCTCCAGCTCAAGACCACAGGACAGTGCCATCATTTGCGGGCACTCATCTAAGTCAGGGCTTTTCTCAGTTCTGACCTTGCAACAGTGGAGTGAATTCCCCCCTCAAAGCAGTGTCACTATTTGTCCTCCATGACAAGCTGTAACCCCAACTTTCAGACTAGACCTCATCACAGGAACATCAGATTTTTAGGGAAAAAAGAGAGAGACCTCTAAGCAGTGCTTTAGCTCCCTGAACACATTTCCCAAGTGTTTGTTCGGAAGGGGCCCATCTAATATTGATCATGACATAACATTATAACATCTTTAGCTACTGATGCAGGAGCCTGGGGATCGTGTTCCAACATAGACCTGCAGTTAAAGTTTGCCATTTTATTAATCCTGTCTACAGTTTTTCCCTAATCCCATCCAAAGTTTCTGTGCCATAACAATAAACCATCTTTCCCTGACCTTAACCATATTTTAGTTGCCATACAAAAATATTGCAGAGAGCAAGTATTTTCCTGTTTGACACACAATGTAAAAACATCAGAAAATGAATGTAATCCAGGGTTTTTCAGAATTGTCCAACCTCAATGTTCTTGTGTAGGATTGATTAAACCAGATCTGAAGCAGATTTGACTAAAACTCGAAATATGTTGACCCCTAATATTGTGTTTTGAACGTGTCTGAAGTCTGCTTTGAATATTTTGTGTCTGATATGGTTTTTCCACAAAATATTTGAATTATCTGGATAAATATTCTGAGATATACAATGGTTTTTCCATCACTGAAAAAAATATAGAATCTCTGAATATGCAGATGTTGTTCTTTTTAAACATTTAACTGCTGGAGACAAGATGTTTCCTACTTCACTGGGAGCACTGTGAATCACACATCTGTAGGTTTCGATCTGGACCTTGGACCTGGATTTGCATTAGCTGTGATGTCACTAATCACACCTGTAGGTACATTTAACTTTTAACTCACATTTAGGGTGAGCATTGGAAAATTCTCCACCTTCAGCAATATAAATGCGAATCTGAAAACCTTCACTTCCTTCTTGGGTAAAATGCTGCGCAGACCGTACATCACTCTGCACAGTAAAGATCAGACATCACATTTTGATTTTGAGTGGAGTGGGACTCTAAACTGCAGCTAAAATAATGCAGAGCAACAGTGTGTAAATAGTTGTTTTTGTTGTTGTCATTGTCACCAAAATGTGCTGTTTTTGGTTTATTTGACTCTGGACATCTATCTCCTAAACATAGTGTAACACAAATACACGAACACAGAGAGTTTATGTGCCCAGTGTTTTGCTCATATAATTGTGTTGCTGTTGTGTTTTTCAATTTATTACAAAAGCAGGCGAGCTGGATGAATAATTCATTTACCAATTGCCTCTGTGTATGTGTGCGTGTATATGTGCGTGAGTGTGTGCACGCATGTTAATCCCTTCAGTTTTGCTGCTGATTTCCTTCGTCAAGCATGAAAGAGTAATTAATCAGATCTGAAATGAGATTCTGGAATTAAAACCATTGAGTGTGTGTGTGTGTGTGTGTGTCTCAAAAGTTTAGCACTAATGAATTCTGACAGGCAAATTATATCAGCTTCCTCCTCATCATCACTTCTCTGCTGCATCTCTTCTCTGTCTTTTCTCCCAGATTTCCTCTTTTCTGTTTCTTTTTTCTTTTCTTGTATCTTTATCTTCTTCCCTCATTATTTTCATAATATGACAACATACAGAATGAAAGTTCATAACCCTGAAATGTCCAGATGATCCGGGTTCCATTTGCTGCCAATGATAAGATCAAGGTTTATTTGATAGACACAGGAGCAGGATTTTATCTTCTCTGTGACCAGTTTTCCAAAAAGACTGAAATGTTTCCTGCTGTTTCTGTGAAATGCAGTCAAACTAGATTTACTTGTATCAAATTTATTTTGACAGGAAGTGATTATACTCAACATATCACATGAAAGGTGTGTTGTACCCCTGACCTCATTACAGATTTATTGTAACACATGTTGAGCTCCAGTTTTTCCGCCTACAGGGTGATCCCACACACACACACACACACACACACACACACACACACACACACATACCCACACACACAATGTTGCCTGTGTTAGTTCAGTGTATTGAGCTGTGAAATGACTTTTTATTGGAGGACATTTGTTTATCAGTCACGGCAACGGGCAAATTCATTTCAATATCAGAAAATAAACAAACAACAACAAAGATAAAATGAACAAAGTTCTTCTCCACCTTTCTACCTCCACCCTCTGCTGATGCCCGTATATTTTAGTCATGTCAGAACTGCAGGGCTCAGATTGTACCATATTTGAGCCATTGCTCCTCCGGGAAATCCTGAGAAATTGCTGTTATAGTCTTTGGTCAGTGATGACCGGACTTGTTGGTCTTGACTTGTGACTTGTGAGATGCAATAATTCTGCCCCCACCTAAGCTGTATCAGTGAATCAACATAAGAGACTCAAAAATAAAAACATACCAAAGTTACTTTTGTCTGATGAGATTTCTGTCAGCATACAGTTCCAGCAAATAACCACATCACCCTTCGTTCTAGTTTTTAAAAATCTGATTTTATTCATGTAAGAAATATAGCAGAAACTCTCCCTGTCCCCATACAGACTCTAATTAGAAATCGTCTCGCTGTGGCGTAATTACAATAAAACAGAGAACTTCTCTAAGAAGCGCAAAAAGTGAAACATGTCATATTGATTCACAATCCAAGAATAGCGTCTGTTTAATTTTCCTGTGGAAACTGGGCTAATTGGCTGTCAGTTAGCGAACAGAGAGCTGTCAGATCCACTCCCCGCTCTTTTTAGAGAGATTAGCAAACAGCATGCTCATACTGCAGTGGGAGAGGAAACAACACATGCAGCTGATGCTCTAATCCACAACGACCTGCAGCGATTCCAGGAAGTGCTGAGGGAAATTAGATTTTAAAATTAATAGAGGAAATTAAAATAGTTGGAGAGACTGAAGTTCTTACCTGCCAGTTACAGGTCTCGGTGTGGTAATGCTAATGCAAATCAGAAGGCCATAGGTTTGTTGCCGGAAGTAAAGAGGGCACAATGAACATTACGATAATGAAGACAATTTTAAACTACGTGAATGTTATTTCCTTCATTTACATACTGCTGTTTAATAATCTGGGGAAATTGCCTCCCTGGATTAAGTCCGAGATCACGGGTCTTCGTGTTATCTTGGATTCAGATCTAATCTTCAGGTCCCGTGTTAACAAGGTGAAAAAACACAATTTTTCCAACTTAGAAACTTCACAAAATGTGATAATTTATAAATAAAAAAGACATTAGGACAGACAGGACAGACATATTTTCAATTAAACAGGTCTCAACATCAACACCTCTTAAACCCAGGGAAGACACGTTACATCGATGCAACCCTTCCAGCATGACTTTTAATGAGTGAAGAATCAGCTCACAGCAGATAGCAAATGGAAGACATGTCATGCGGCCACACCACTAGGCGCAGTAAAGCCCCATTTAAGCAAAGTTAAGCATCACATGTGGAGTTTGGGAATGAAATACCCTCACTTACCACTTAATGAGATGCAGCATACTAACACTGGGTAGGGCCTCCTTTCGCTCTCAGAACAGCCGTGATTCTTGCTGGTATGGATTCCACAAGATGTTGGAAACTTTCCTTTGAGGTTCGGTTCCATGTTGACATGATTGCATCATGTCATTTCTGCAGATTCTGCATCTGATTTCCTATTCTACCACATCTCAAAAGAAACACATCCCCACACCACTGGTCCCATTATGTGTTTCAAACCTAATCAGAATCACACAATATGAATTTATACTGTTTAACTTTAATAATAGGATTGAAAAGCTTAATTTGGATTTGAATTCCAATAAATTTGAAACTGAATGTTATGTTATGAAACTGCATTCATTTGCTCTGAAGCTGTATTTGATCCTCACTGAAAATTCAACTTTCTATAATTCAGGTCATAGTTGTCACAGTTGAATGTCATTCAGTTCTCAAAATTAATATTCAGTTCCTGCAATTCACATTTAGTTTATTGAGACACACTTCTGGTTGCTGAGGTAGAGAAATCAAGTTTTCATTTACTGAACTCCTTGTCACATTTTAAAACTGTAAAAGATTCCCTTCAGTCCTCTGGACATGATACTATGCATAATGGGGCATAACCAAAGACTTGACGTAATTTAGGTGTGATTAATGATGCATATATTTAGTAAGTTTCGACGACATACAGTGTCTTAGTAAGGTGTTGGGCCACTGCCTGAATCAAGAACAACTTTAATGGAGGGATGGACACCTTCCCTCCAGTCTTCCCTCATTTGGTGTTTTAGTGGTGGTGGAGAGCACTGTCTAGCACATCAATCCAAAATCTTCCATAGGGGTCAACTGTGTTGAGATCTGTTGACTGTGAAGGCCATAAAAAAATGAATGACATTATTTTCAAACTCATCAAAAAACCATTCAATGACCCATTGTGCCCTATGGAATGGAAACAAGAGCTACTTGAATGTTTTTTACATCATTGTGAGCAAACTCTGTCAAGTTACTGTTGTGTGTGAAAATCCAAGGTGATCAGCAGTTTCAGAAATACTTAAATCAGACAATCGTGCACCTGCAATCATGCAACATTCAAATTCACTGAGATCACATTGTTTTCCCATTCTGATGTTTGGAGCGAACATTAACTGAATTCCTGACCTGTATCTGCATGCTTTTATGCATTGCACTGCTGCCACATGATTGGCTGATTTGACAAATGCATGCAGAAGCAGGTATACAGATTTTCCTAAGGAACTGCATGGTGAGTGTATACATTTTGCTCCTGATTGTCCAAGAAAGCATTTCTATGGAGGAAATTACAGGATGTAGACATGGAGAGTCTGTAAGACTTGTTAAAAGAAAAAGCCAGAAGCCTCCCTAAGGGGCACAGGAGAACATAAGGGGAGACACAGAGGGAGAGAGAGAGAGGGAAATGTGAGGAAGTTACTGCGTGAGGTAAATTTAAGTCAAAAATCATATTCTTTCCTTGAGGCATAACTCAGTCAAATGTGAAAAAAGGCATGATATACATATTGATACAGTCAGTGTGACTTTCACTTCCAAGAGACATCATTATCTCTGATTTCTGCCACAAATAAACCAAGAAATCATAGAACAAAAAGCACTGAATATTTCTAATGGTGTTACTTTGCCAAAATGTAAGCAAATAAAGGTTAAAAACAGGGCTAAAAAGAAAACACCAATACCTGTCTGTAGCTCAAATTACAACAGCATGTTTGATGAGCTTTAATGGGGATTTGCTCTCCTAATGGTTTTATTTTTTTCTGTCATCATATTGGTTTCCAAATTGGCCTGTATGGTAGTGTTAGCGTGTTTCCATCTATCAGTGTGGCAAAAACTTTCTTGACTTCCTGCATGTTCACAAACAAGCCAATTTTCACACTGAGCTGTTAAAAAAGTTGGAAAAGCAGCTCCTCCCACAGGAAAAATAAAATGACTGAGGACATAGCTCTAGATTGGATTTAAATGAAAGGACAAACAGCCAGTCACTCCACCTTCCATCGAGAACCTGTGGTTTTACTGCAGTCTTAAATTGTTTTTTGGCAATGGCTGAAAAACCTCAAGCTGTTGTTCCCCAGTTCAGTTCAGCTTGAGGATTTCTTTTTTATTTTTGTTCATTGTAGTGTCCTGCAGGCTGGAAAACTAGAGTATCTTTGGTGGTGCAGAGCAGAGACATTACAGGTGTCAATGGGGATGGCCTACTTGAGATCAAGCAAGTGGCCTGTTTTTGCACTGTGCAGCTGAGAAAGGTCATGTACCTGGGGGACCAAACGACCAGGTTTTCATCTATGGACTCCAACACAAGGATTCAAACAGAAAATGGCTGCCTGGGGTTTTTGGGACAGGGTCAGGCAGGAGGAGAGCCAACTTGGAAGCAAGCTGGAAGCTGCCCAGTTGAGGGGCAGACAGCAGACTAGCTGCCTGGGAAGCAGGCAGGAGGTGAAGAAGCCTGAGTCTAACCGACTGGGCTGCAAGCCAAATGTTAGCTGACTGAGATGAAGGCTGGTTGCTAGCCAAGTGGGATGTAGGCTGGAGGCTAAATGAATGCATGGGTGAAGTGACAGGCTCTGGAGTAACATGATCTGGAGTAGGGCTTGCATTAAAATTCCAGCTGGAAAAGTGCCACCTCTTGGGCAAACCCAAGGTCCTGCTTCCAAAAGGTAGCAAATAGCTGCAGAAAACCTGGTTCTTCATTTAGGAAAATCACAGTGAGGAAAATCAAAACTCTAAAAGTTAATTTGAATGTTTTTTATTACTTAAGTGGGTGTATGAACAGAATATGAGCAGCTGCTATGTTCTGTTTCAGTGTTCATTGTTCATTAAAGTGAACACAAATGAAAGTGTGTCATTGATGATGTGATATCTGAACTGAATGTCAGATTAATATCCTGCTTAATAAAAGAAAAATGCTAATTACCTGCCAGACAACAGAGTCCTTGCTGTTTTCGGCACCACAGCTGCAGAATATCTCTTCCCCGCTTTTTTTTTTTTTTTTTTTTGAGCATGTCTTCACTTTTCCATACTTTGTTATGCTGCAGCCTTATGCTAAAATTCAAACTCATACTTTTCCCTCTGGTGACGGCAAAAAATACATTTCTGCCATGTTTTCTGCCAAAGGTTCCCAAGAGAACAGTGGCCTCCATAATTCTTAAATGGAAGAAGTTTGGAACAACCAGGACTCTTCCTCGAGCTGCCTGCCCCCAAACTGAGCAACTGGGGGAGAAGAGCCTCAGTGAGAGAGGTGACCGAGGACCTGATGGTCACTCTGAGCTCCAGAGATCCTGTCTGGAGGTGGCAGAAGCTTCCAGAAGGACAACCATCACTGCAACACTCCATGATCTGGACTTTATAGCAGAGTGGTAGGACAGAAGCTCCTCAGTGACAGACACTTGGAGTTTATAGCAGATAAATGACTCAGGCGATGAGAAACAAGATTCTCTGGTCTGATGAAACAAAGACTGAACTGTTTGTCCTCATTCAGGTGATGAACATATCATGAGGAAACCAGACATGCTCATCACCTGCCTGATACCATCCCAACAGTGAAGCATGGTGGAGGCAGCATCATAGCCAAGAAGACTAGAGGATGTAATCACTGCCAAAGCTGCTTCAAAAAAGTGCTTGGTGAAGTCTCTGAATTTCTTTTGTCAGTAGATTTTGTCACTGAATATTTCAGTTTTTCCTTTTTGATAAGTTTGCAAAAATTTCCAAATTCAGTTTCTGCTTCGCTATTGTGGGGCATTGATTGTAGATTGATGAGGGGAAAAAAATTAATTCAAATGATTTTAGAATAAAGCTGCAACATAACGATGTGAAAAGTGAAGGGATCTGAACACTTTCTGAATATTCTGTATATTTAGGGACACTCCCTTAACACTGATCATGTCTAGCATTTTACCCAGGAAGTTTTGCAGGTAACAGCAGGTGACGGAGGAAGGATCTTCGGACTGACTGTCAGGTGGATGCTGGTCCAGCAGACACTGATCAATACCTCTGCTGTCGCAGGCTGAATCTATGAGCTTCCATTTGTGCCAGAAACAGGCCAACTGTACATTTATCAGGGTCCGCTGTCGTTATCTGTTCAGCCTGACAAACAACTCGTTGCCATGTGCTTTCTTTGTCACTGTCATCATGATGTGTCTTTCTTTTATTGTAACTTATAACAAGACAACAAAAACGCCTGGTCTCTGATTGGACAGCATCCCAGTTCAAACTTTTCTCTGAGGCCCGTTTTATCTCATTCTTCACAGGACTGGTCTCGCTTTTTGTGTGTACAACCTTGTAAAACATGCAAAATGGTCAGCACCATGAGTGCTGACTGTCAGAGAGTGTGTGCTGTCATCCTTATTTGATTGATCCGTCGCAAGGCAACAGGCTTTTCACTTGACCTTCAAGTGTGGTCATTCAGAACAGGATTTGGATGTGGTCATACAAATTCCTTTTGAAGCATAGAGCTTAAGAGGGTGAGCAGAGTAGCAGAAGAATGGATGTATTTTATAAAATTGGCACTTGACTAGACTCAAGAGAACTTGCCTGCAGACAAAACAATGGACTGCTGACATTGGCCGAAAGTTGTCAGAATCGTTTCCTCCTTCACTAGCAGGAGTTGAACATTTTTTGGAAAACTTTATTTAAAGAAGATACTAACAACAAATAAAGCCTGAGAGATTTTCTCTTCCTCCCCACTGTCAAATTTAAACCTTAATTTAAAGTAATTAGATTTATTTAAGACCCATTTAAAAATCTGAGCTTAGGATTTGCATCTTTGTCCCCTTAATGTTCAATTTAATATTTCAGTGAGCATACAAGATCAAACCCTGTTTAAGTCCAAAACTATTGCACTAACTAATAACTCAATTTTACTGTTAAGCTTAATTGCTTGAAATCCACGACCACAATAAAAATTGTTGACCAGACTGAAGCTCAATGTACACTCAATGCATGGCTCGAAGTTAATATTTGAACCAAAGCTACTAACGATACTTTTATATGTCAGTATAAATTATTAGCTACATTAAATTTACAGTCAAGATAGGTAACCATTTAAAACATATCCCAGTGTCAGCGGCTCGTCCTCTATGTTTTCATTCTCACTGGAGTCCATAAAAATCCTTCAATGAAGATCATTTTATCTTCTTATCATTGTGTTGTCTTTCTACAGTCAATTTTTTACAGAGGAATCCCTGATACCTCCTGATTATGAAAGTTTTGTAGCTTATCTGTGAATTGTGTTGTCTGTTGAATTACCACCAGTGTGCTAGAGGGGAAATTTGGAGGATTTAGGGTCAGTGCTGAGCACTTTAAACAAAACAGCTTTAGTGTGTGAATACGCTCCATAATGAGCTGCTGGGAGCTTCAGTCCTGGAAATCACAGAGCAACAGAGTCATTGTGGAGGAGAGTCTGCCTGTTATACTCAGCACTGATACAGATTACAGCAGATGACGTGAAGAAGAGGCCGCTCTAATCTCAGCAGCTCTGTGATCCAAACACAGACCGCTCAGCTGGACACGCGGCTAACCGCCGCCCCCTGTTGACCGGCACTCACACTGGTGCTGCTGGCTCCAGCGAAGTGACCCTGAGGGAAACTTCCCTGCTCTCTGTCTTTACTTCCAGACACAATTTTCAGGATGAAATTGGTACAAAGTGAGCAAGGTTCTTCCTTGTATCATCAGATGTCAACGATGTTTGAGATGAAGTACTTTTACAAGTATTCAGTCACAGCCCATCCACCCCAACCACCTCACTATAACTTCTATCAGATACGAGAATGCAGCTCCACATTCACTGGAAAAATATCTGCTTTTATCTATCTGCTATAATCCTGAATGCAATTCTATCTCTTAACAAAACTGGGAAAAAAAGAACAAGTATGTACAGTTAGGTCCATAAATATTTGGACATTGAGACAGCTTTCATAATCTTGCCTCTGTGCATTAGTACAATGGATTAGAAACAAACAAATCGAGATGATGATTGAAGACTTCCGGCTTTAATTCAAGGGGTTTAACAGAATTTTACAACAACGATTTAGGAATTATAGTCTTTTTTATACCAAGTCTCTAATTTTCCGAGGCTCAAAATTGGACAAACCATCATAATTATACATATAAGGATCACTTTTATTACTTGGATGAAACCCCTTTGCAGTCAGTGACTGCCAGGGGTCTGGAACCCATGGACTTCACCAAATGCAGAGTTTCCTCCCATAAGAGGCTTTAGCAGACCTTAAATTCAGCTGTCGTCAGTTGCTAATTGGTTCTGTGTCTTTCTGCCCTCAGTTTTGTCTTCAGTCAGTGAAAAACATGGTCAGTTTGGTTGAGGTCAGATGACTGACTTGGCCAGTGGAGACATGGTATTTATTTGCCAAGAGAAGCTCTTGTGCTGCTTTCACAGTATGATAGGGGTCATTGTCCATCTGTACTGGTGAGCATAAGATTGATTGTAGTCTCTGACAATGACACACCTTCCTCCTGGACAGTTTTCTTGACCTGACTAGATGTTGTGAAGGGTTTTTCTTAACCAAGGAAAGAATTCTGTGATCATCCACTTTAGATGTCTTCTGTTGCTTGAGTTTTCCACTCCTAGTTTCTGCATCTGGAACCCTTCATTTGTCATTAAATAGCAAGGAACGGGCCACAGCTGGCCCTGAACCTGACTGTCAGTTAATTGTCCAGGCCCATGAAAATGAGGACTATGTATAAAGATGGCTGTAATAATGGTTAATGCACATCCATTGTAAATTGTATCACTGTCCATATATTCATTATATATATATATATATATATATATATATATATATATATATATATATATATATATATATATATATATATATATATATATATATATATATATATATTTTTTATATATATATTTTTTATATTTTTTATTTTTTTAAATTTATTTATTTATGTATTTTTTGGACACAGGGTTGCATGAGTGTTTCTTTGGATTTGCCTTGTAATTTTCATTGAACTACTACAAAACCATTCATGCAGAACTACAACATATTTAACAGAGTGTAATAACAGGGATTCAATTCAACATGGATAGAAATAAATTGTAATAGTCCTTAGTTTTGACTCATATAAGCATCTGAATATCTAATGGAAATGTATGAATAAATAGCCTTGAAATATTGTACTTTTAAAAAATTCAAAACAATTGTAGTGTTTCCCTGCCTGTGCTACTTAAAAGTCAGTACCCAAAGACAAATGAAAAAAGGTAATTCGTGAGTGACTGCCTAAGTAGTATTTTGTATTTTATCATGCAATTAAAAACTGTAGCTGATCCCAAGGGAGGGAGAAGGGGAGAATTTCAGCCACTCCGTTCCTCTCTGTATAAAACTAAGGTATTAAATTATAAGGAGGACAAATTGCAGTACTTTGAGCTCCAACACTTTTCAGCTGTTTACATCTGGTCATGCTACAGTAGCCTCATAGGACAAACCTGTTCATCACCACAATGTTAGCCAATTCAAGCTCCACTGGTCCAGTCCAGTAGATGGCAACCACACCACAGAAAAGGGGCAGGATACATTCAGGGCATGGCTGGCCAAAATGTCGACTGGCACCACTTTTTATATCCACTATCACATATTTGCATTGCTGCAATTATCACGAAAGTAGTAGGATAAGCACAAAAGCAGAATATGACGCCAAGACGAGACAAAATTTTATTATGTTAATGAAAAACAGGAAATTAACGTACATTCAGTACTTACACTGACAGAATTTAAGGGTTTGTACAGTTTTCTCAGTTACAAAAAAAAAGTTCTTTTTTTTTTTATTTGGCAAATATACTTCAGTTGATTAAAAAAAGGACTAGTCTGCCTCCTTCCCATGTTACTCCAGGCTCAAGCCATTGTCAAAGGTATCACTCAGATCTGTTGTAGCTGACTTTATGTTTGGAGTATGGGTGGTGGGGGGGACTAGAACTTCTCTCTTGACAGTTATACCTTTAAAAGTTATTTGATATCCAGGCTTTTAAATGAATGTCATAATCCACATATGCATGTATGACTATTTATATAGCTCCACTGGATTAAAATGGAGGCTCTGTCCTTTGTTTACCTGTTGCAGTGGTGAAGCATATTATCAAAGATCCATTTATGTTGGCTTTTTGTCATTCGTCACACATGCACTTAACTCAGAGTGGACATACTTGGAGAGGATGTGGTGGAACCACCTCAGGGTTGGTCAACTCAGAATTCAGGGTTAGGTTCAGACTTCATTAAACCTGCTCTCTGGAAAAGGCCCCAGGTATCGCTGCCAGCAGGACAAACATAACAGCACCCTCACCTCCATCATCATTATTATTTCTAATCACACAACATTTCTCTCTGCTGTGTTTGTACCAGCAGCAGCTCTGACTCAGGTTGTTCTCTGCATCAGCTGAGAGGTCAGTGTTTAAATTTAGCTGGTTCTTGTCCAATCACATCTATTCACAGAGTACTTAAAACCTTAAAGACATAATTTCCTGCCAGTGACACCACATACAGCGTCCTTTCCTCAGCACCACTGTTGGAGGGAAGGACACAAGGAAGATCAGCTAAACTGTTCACTGATTTTTTCTATATGGAAACCCCAGTTTTTTCATAATCAGGAAATATAGAATCATATTTTAAAAATACAACAACTAAAGTGCTGATTTTCAGTCTATAATCCAGATTCATTACACCTTTTATTGATAAGGTCAAGAAATCATTTACTGGACTCCTATGTGATTAAAGCAATTACTAAGAACTTTAAATTGATATTGATATATTTAACTCTGCTATTCAAGTTTAAGTCGAAAAAAAAATCCCATTTAGTAAAACTTACACTGTATGGCCAAATGTATGTGGCTATCAGAGTGTTCCGCCCATGCGTGATCAATTAACTTGTCTTTCCAGGACTATCAACCAGCATTAATCTGCTGCTATAATAGCCCGAACTTGTTGGTTTCAGAATTCCAACCAGATGTTGAGTCTGCTGCAGGGATTCCCCCCATTACAGATTAATGAGGTCAAGCACTGATGTTGAGTGACAAGGTCTGACTCATAGTCCATGTTTCAGTTCATCCCAAAGGTGTTGGATGGGTTTGAGTTCAGGTCTCTGTGCAGACCGGTAAAATGTTTCCTTGCCAAACTGGGAAAACCCTTTCATTATGGACCTGGCTAGTACATGCTTTTGTTACTTCCAGGCTCGATTATTGCAACTCCCTATCATCAGTCTGTCCCAATAAAACATTAAACAGTCTCCAGCTGATTCAGAATGACAAGAACCAGAAAGAGAGATCATCTCCTGTGTGAGCTACCCTACAATGGCTCCCTGTGAAATCTGGAATACAATTTGAAATCCTCCTCCTCACCTACAGAGCCCTTAATGGCCAGATACCATCTTATCTTAAAGAGCTCATAGTACCTTACTATCCCAGTAGAACACTTAGTTCCCAGAATGCAGGACTACTAGTGGTTCCTAGAGTCTCCAATAGCAGATTGGGAGACAGAGCTTTCAGTTATCAGTCTCCTCTGCTGTGGAACCATCTTCCAGTTTGGGTCCAGGAGGCAGAAACCCTCTCAGCGTATAAGAGTTGGCTGAAATCCTTCCTTTTTGATATATCTTATGGTTAGAACTGGCTCAGCATTAGCTCGAGCCATCCCTTCACTATGCTGCTATAGGCCTAGACTACCGGGGGACTTCCCATGATGCACCGAGCTTCCCTTTCCACCACCTCCTCCTCTCTCCTCTTGTGCATTAACACCTCAAAAATGCTTGTTACTAACTGTCCTTCCTCTCTCCTGTAGTTTTGTGCTTCCTCATTTTTCTCCTTTTTCTCTTTTCACTTACTTCAGGTTTATTTTCCTCTGATGCTCCAGAGTCTGGATCCATGACTGCAGATCACCTACTGCCCCATGAGCCTGATCAACACTCATTGCTTTAATTATTATGATTACTAATGCTACCCTTTCATTTCGTTCTATTAGTAATATTATCAGCCCTGTTAGTATAACTATAGTATATATAGCTTATAGCCCCATTATTGTGCTATGCTCTCTCTCCTCCCTCCTGCCCCCATCTCTCTCTCTCTCTTTCTCTCTCTCTCTCTCTTTCAACCCACCCGGTTGAGGCAGACCCCCCCCACCCACCTTCCATGAGCAGGATCTGTTCAACGTCTCTACCTGTTAAAAGGGAGTTTATCAGTGCTGCTGTCGTCAAGTGCTGCTCATGGGGGAAATGTTGGGTCTCTGTAAATAATAACTATAAAGAGTCTGATCTAGAACTGCTCTATATGAAAAGTACCCTGAGATAACATTTGTTATGATATGGCGCTATATAAATAAAATTGAATTGAATTGAATTGAATCCGTGCAAAGGGGCATTGTCATGTTGAAACTGGAAAAGGTCTTCATCAAACTGTTTAAAATATCACTGTATGCCGTAGCATTTGGATTTTCTTTCATTGGAAAAAAAGGTGCTAAGAAAACGGAGTCCCAGAACAGAAGCACACTAAAGTATGTGGAAAGAGCTGTCCACACACTTTTGACCATGTAATATTAAGAAGAAAAAGGCTATTCCTCACTGGTGGGTGTTTTACTGTGTGTTGCTGCTCCCTGCTGGTTAAAAGAAGAACTGTGGAGTCTGTACTCAGCATGAGTACTCTGTTCTCATGCCATGATAATTATACAGTACATTGTTTGGACGGTTAAAAAGAAGCAGATGTACTAACAACAAATGATACAATACATGTACCACTGGAATTGACTAGAACTATCAATTCGGAAACAGTGCAAAGTTAAATGTTCTACCGAAGCAATGAGCAAGCTGACATCAGCCCCTTTCACTTTTTTTCTCAGTTAATTTTTACCTGTGTGTAGATAATTCAATCTCATTGTTCTATAGATAACAAATCTTCACAGAAGTTCCAAAGAAACTGTAAATGTATTTAGTGTGAAACTTGTTTACACAGACAAAAGGAAGTACAGTTCAAACTGTGTACCTGCAGACTTATTCATTCTCATGAACATAATAAACATTCTGATCAGCTGATCTTCTCATCTGAACTTCATGTGTATGTAGCTCAGAGAGACCTGATAGTTCAGTTTATAAAAGAAAAGTTCTTGGTTCAAATTCTACCTGAATGTATAAATGTGTAGCTTGCTTTTTGTTTTGTGAGATAAGACATCAGCATCAGCAGAAGCACCTTGTTTATTGATTTAAATAAATGAAATCCATCAGAGACATGGCTTGATGTCTCTTTCTCAACAATTTTATGTTCCAGCATAAGTCCCTGTAAATGCTCCCCCAAATTCATCTGAATATTGTTCTCTTGGATGCACCTATTTCTATGGGTTTTTTAAATTGTAAATGATCAGTAATTCTTGTAGTGCTTGGATGAACTTGAGAGTAGTAACAAACAACCCATATAGTTCTGTATTTTTAAACATGGCCTGGTCTTTATAGAAATGTTTCAGGATGGACATGTTAAAAGTTAACAAGTGACAAAATAGGAGAACCCAGCAGTAGACAGTGACCGAACTGTTGTGACCAACATATAACTAGACTGTTTCTCTGTAAAGCACATATCTCCTCCAAGGCAGAAAATCTCTGGGCGATCCTTTTAAATCCTGGATCTGCCCCTTCAAGCAGATCCACACCTAAGTTAATGGGTTTTTCCCTGGCCCATGACCCATCCCCCCTACAAGTTCTTAAAAAATTAGTTCAGCACTTTTGTGTAATCCTGCTGACGAATAAACCAGCAAAAGGACCAACAAATAGACACAGGTGAGAACATGACCTCCTTGGCACAGGTAATAAATCCACTGAAGACTGTTTCACTGATAAATCAGCATCTGCTTCAGACCTGCTTGTTTGAGAACATGTGGGTTTGTGTGTGAGCAGCATGGCTGGCTTATGAGATGTGTTGCCAGTTTTGGATTGTTGCCGAGTCATGTTGGTATCTGGGCATTTCTCATCAGGAACAGACAGTCACGTCCCTGCAATACACATTTTTACTCCAAATACTTGCACAGGACACAAAGGGTCATTTGCAAACAGGGGCTTTCTGTTCCACCTGATGAAGCGGAAGAGCAACTAACAGTTTGTTGATGGACCGTCTTAATCCTACATTCACATGCCTTACATTTATGAGTTACTTGTGGCTATAATCATTCCTCCTGTCCCATACTACCTCTGTAAGTGATCCCTTCAAAGACAACCACACTTTAAGACACGCTCTCATCATGTGTAAAATTCATTCTAAAGTATAGTCACAACTTATCTGTTACCACATAGAGAATAATTGTGAACATGTTTTCAATCTGCTGTAAAAAAGAAAAATTTGAACAACTCTAAACAACATCACATCCTATTACAGTGTCTGGGCCTTTAAATTGGCCTTAAGGAACCACTCTAAGCTGGTTTAAGTCCTATTTATCAGCTCAATTTGAGATGATGCACATTAACGCTGAAACCCTCATACCCAAAAAATTTAGTCATGGAGTTCCACAAGGTTCTGTGCTTGGACCTGAACTATTCACCTTATACAGGATACACAGTATACACAGATCAGTCACAATATTATTGCTTTAATATACTAATATTATGAAATATTATATTGATATATTTTAAAGTTGTAGCTGAATGGCACACACATATACACATACACATACACAACAAAAAGTGGAGAAAATAGAATTGATTGCACACTTCCTGTTTTATCCCAAAGTAGATAATCAAATAAACAAGAAAATCGCAAAAAAAAAAAAATCACTGACTGTGTGAATGTGTGAGTTAACATGTTAGTAATATCACTGCCCTGTTATTGGGGAACAAGTAGGTCTGACTTTAATTACATTCGTTTACTCCATTAAATTAATGTGTTGCTTAGATGCATTAATATGGATAATGTGACAATTTTAACCTTATTCTTTCTACTGCAATTGTGGTGGTGTGAAATCAGCTTGGGAGCAAATAGAATAAATATATAAACATTTAAAATTGTGAGTAGGCTTACTCTCATATCTTATAAGTACAACACATACAGGGCTTTAGTGCTTCAATCAGTCTCTTTTGTAGGATGATATCAGTATATAAAAGCACCATGAAATGGCTTTGACATTGCTTGTAGCCAACAGAGGAAAAAAAATGTGAAGTGAAGAAGACAGGAGGGGGCCTCCTACACAGGAGTATACTCCTGCTGAGGAGCTGGCCCTCTGCAATAATGAGGGTCGCTCACATAAAATAAATCGTCAGGGAAAGCCAGAGGGGTTTGCTAGTGTCTGGACACACTTGCCCTCCAAAGAGAACCTCTCATGATCCAGACGCAGAGCTCCACAGGATCTTTTACAAATGGCAGTGCCCTTCCTTTTCTCAAGAATTGATTGGTCAGTAGGCAGTGTATTTATAGGCGTTAATCTATTATCTTGAACAAATTCTATTCTGGAGAAGGTTAGTTATGCAGCACAAGTTACCATACAAAAGTAAGAAATGAAACACCATTATAACCGTGAAAACCCAGGGTTAAACCTGAAGTTACCTCCGTAACCCCAAATACTGCTTCATAGTTCAGGCCTTTGAACAACTTTTATCACAAAGCTGGTTATCGACTGGCTCTGTTAACTCTGGGCTTTCCTTTCTGGTGACTGGAGAGCATATTTAATGCATATTTTTTCTCTTTTGTCTGATGATAACCAACTATTATGGATATGTGATGCAGATTACCAAAAAAATGTTAATGTCAGACTGTTTCTGCTGCCAAAGCAGAGTGTAGAGAAATTAAAAGCATTTCCCATCTGATGAAGTCAATCTGAGTGGCATGTTCATTTATAACCATGGGAAATATTTAATAGTGTGTGCATAATTTTCCTGAATGAAAGACATCAGAGGGTTTAGTTTTTCCAATTATCATCACAAAGACTCCTCATGTTATTCTGAGCTTCTGTGATGGAATAAGAATGTAAAATCATCAACACTGTCAGGAATGAAGGAATCTTTGTGGAATGAAAGTGTAGCTACATTAATTGCTTAGTTTTTAGTGTGATTAACTCTCCCTCAGTTTGTTGGAAGCTCTGTTTTAAAAACGGAGTGGACACATGGAACAACTTGACTGATCTACAATAATGTCTAGTTCTTTATTCTTTATCAGTACTTTATGAACAATTTTGTCCATGATGAGATCCTGTAGGATGATGACTTCCACTGATCTGATTGCTCAATAGTTGGGCTGTTGTCAAGGTTTGATCTGATCCTCTGAAGTTAACCTGCTCTTTAGCAGGACAGGTGTACAGCATTAGTTACTATGCTGATGTAACCCAGGGGGAAAGGAACCACCGTGGTAACCCCAATAAACCCAGGGTTAAACCTGAGCCTACCTTGCTAACAGCAAATCCTTCTTCATGGTCCAGACCTCCAGTCAGCCTCATCAATGGTGGAGGGAGTCAAATAGGCAGCACATGTAATAGATCCACACTAGAATTAGTTATTTAGGGTAATACTGTCTGTGTGGGGATTATTTTGGGAAGGTAGTCTTGTGTGAATATAAATATTGCGTTAGTTTGAGAAGCACGTATGACAGTTTTTAGATTTAAATTTCATTGATGACAGCATCAACTGAAGATACAAGGTTTTCAGATATAAATTTATCATTTTATTTACTTAAGACCATCCATGCTATAGAGTATTAGGTTACAATAATGACAAAATACTGGCAACAGGCAGGAATAAAGTGAACATACAAGAAAACTATTTTACATCGTGTTCTTTTACCTTTCTACATATAAATACTTAGATTTTTCCCTACATTTTTGCCATTTGTGACAAAGGTCTTGTATTTTTTCTCTTTTTTAATGGATTTTTCAGTGAAATTTTTTACCTTCTTTCCCTCATTTTATAAATATCCACTTTTTAAAATAAATAAGTGATACTATACATTTGATAGTACAAATGTATAACTCTGCACCACTGCTTTTGGACAGCCACTCTTCACCTGCAAGCTGATTGGCGGAGGACTTCACCGTCTCTGAGGTGATCTGCTGGTTTCAGGCTGAATCGAGCTGCCTGAGGCTCTGCTGAGCTTTCTGAGCTCGTCTAATTCTCTCCTCAAAGAAACTCTGCTGGTGCTGATTCCTCTGATCCAACCTGACCAGCCACTGTTCCCTCAGCCTGGGAGAGAGGGAGAGTGAGAGAGAGGTTGGGGGGGGGGTTTGCTTTTAATACAGAAAATCACAGGAAAACACTCTGGTAGCAGGAACACAGGGTAAACACAGGGGACCGTGAGCTGGACAAAAGCAGACAATCGGGTACTACCTAGGGACAAAGGGCTGGTATAGGTACTGGCTGGGCTATTGAAACTGAAAGCAGTGTGTGTGTGTGTGTGTGTGTGTGTGTGTGTGTGTGTGTGTGTGTGTGTGTGTGTGTGTGTGTGTGTGTGTATGTGTGTTCGTGTGTGTGTGGGCAGGGGAGCTTAGGTGATTGCAGGGCTGATGATAAGTGGGATCAGGTGCGTGGATGGGCAGGGCAGTCAAATGAGTGAGGAAAGTCTGAAGATATCTGTTGGGAAATGAGAGGGAGGCAGGTCTGGGGAGATGAGGGGAGAACAATGTTCTGTGGTTGGTGAGAGGAGGCTGGAATCAGGGGCCAAGGGGAACAGAGGCAGATCATGACAAAAACAACCATGCTTGATTAAACACACACACACACACACACACACACACACACAAACATGTGTCCCATTGAGAAGATTAAATACGATTCGAGAGGTCCGTACTGCAACACTGCACTGAGCTTTTTTATAGCTTTGTTTATTAGGTTTTCAATGCAACAAACATTTACAGTATACAATACTTGTAAGTTATGTATTAGGAGTAAAAAGAAGCATGTGCAAGCAACAAAACAGAATGAGAGAAAAAAGAAAAACAAAAGAAAAAAACTATTATATACATATATATATATATATATATATATATATATATAATGAATAGATAGATAGATAGATAGACAGATATTGATTCCACCATACAAAAGACAACTAGTTCAAACGGTACAAACTCTCAAACAGTATAGCACCACCTGAAAAAGTCATGTTCTCACCCCCGTCTCACAGGGAAAAAAAGAAAGCTACATATAGATCTAATTATATTTTACTCTGGAGCTGCAGGGGGGTGTAATTGCTCAATGTTAGAAAAGAACGGGAGCCACATTACACATAATGTATTTATGGATCCTTTAAGCGTGTGTCCCATTTTTTCCAGCTTTATGCAGTTTAAAATGGCTTTAATCCAGAGCCATGGGAAGGGGTTGCCAAGGATTTCCATCTAAGCAAGATTAATCACCTCGCCAACAAAGTGACAAAGGCAATTACATCCTTATTCATTTTGGTCAGTCATAATGTCGGTAAGGAAACCTCAAACAAAGCGATGAGTGGGTCTGGTTTTATCTGTGTGCTGCTTATTTCAGAGAGTCTATTAAATGTGTTTCCAAGAACCGACAATGGATGGGCAAAACCAAAACATACAAACATGATTTTCAGGAGATTGATTACATCTTACACAGTTGGGGCTCACAGCCCTGTAAATCTTGGATAGTTTTGCTTTGTTCCCTTGGAATGAGTTTGCATTGGATGAGACCATGGCAAGCACAAATAGAGGAGGTTTGTACCTTTTTGAGTACCTCTACCTATAATTCATTAGATATTTCCTCACCCGGTTCCTTTGATGAAGATTTTACTTTGTTTAGTGAGGTGATTTTTTACAAACTAATTTGTCTATAGATTATGGTCAGGGTCCCCTGCAGAGTATAAAGGGGAATCAAGGATCTATTTCTGATAAAATTCTGAATCTGGGAACCTAGGTAGGAACCTTAAAAAAATGATGCCTGGAAAGACAAAATTTAACTGGTAGTTGTTTAAAGATAGTAAATCTATTGTGAATATAAAAAAATCTCTGAACCTTTTAATACCAAAACTAAACATTACTGAGAAGGCTGTTAATCATAGATGGGAGAAAAAGCCATTTGAAGCCGCCAGAGCAGAAAAAGCAGAGCAGAAAAAGAGGAAACTCAAACTGACGTCTGTATTGGCTCCACATATAAGATCCGCAGTGTATTTGGAGACATACGTTTATGTAAAAGAAAAACAGGCGGCAGTAATTCAAGTGTGAGTGAGGGAGACAATGATGCCGGTGCAGATGAGACAGCCTCCATCTAGCCAAATTGGGGATCGAGGTATCTCTTTCAGTCCTAGAATTAGTAGCCTGGTAGCAGGGCTTGAAGTCTATTAGTGCTAGACCTCAGATTTGGGCCTCTGCAAAAGCTGTTTTTGCTTACTACAAGGACTTTTTTTCTTAATCCCATAAAAAGGTAGAATTGGGCCAGAGACCTTTTTAATTAACATACTGAGAAGAAAGGTCAATAGGGACTGAAAGAAATATAGGAATTTCTGGAGGAGAATAAATTTGATAGAATTAATTCTTGGGACTAAAGAGATGCATAAGGTGCCAGAGGTTCCAAATCATCCTTAGTACAGGTTAAAAGGGGAACAAAGTTGGCCTGAAAAAGATTTTCATATCTATCTGTGATGTTCAAACCAAGATAAGTCCAACTATTATTAACAAAATGGTAAATTATGTGAAGGGAAATTTTTTAAGTGGTATCAATTAATGATACCACTTAGATCAGTGGTATCATTATAAACTAAGATCAAAGGTATATCAAGGTATAAACTAAGATCAGTTTATACCCTAATAAGTGAACAAGGGATGAGAAAGTGGTGAAGGCAGTTGGAAGAAAAACAGAAGGTTCAGATTTGTACAATAACAAATCAGCTGCATATAAAGATTGTTTGTGTTCGTGTCCATATCTGACTAAACCTTTAATGAGAGGGTTGGAGTAAAGTGCTATTGCCAACTGTTGACTGGCAAATAACAAGGGTATTAAAGGGCAACCATGGTATATTAAGCTTTTAAGGGGGGAAATTCCTTGAATGAGTGTTATTGTTCCTGACAGAAGCTTTGAGGATGGGTGCAAAGTCCCATCAAAGTAATGAATTTGAAGCTAAATTTGTTTAGGGTGTAAAAGATTTATTTTCACTCCCCTCGAATGCTTTCTTCATATCCAGTGATATGATGGCTTCAGAAGTGGTAGCGACAGAGTAATTTTATGTAATATCGAACAATTGTTGAAGATTAAAGCACTAGAGTCTGTCTCTAGTAAATCCTGTCGGATGAGGGGAGATCCATTGTCATTATTTACAGGTAATGAACAGAACTATAAACCAGGAATGTACATTTGCCTTATTTGATTGGTCAATGCAGTGCCTTGCCTTACACTGTATTGCAGCAAAAGTCTGACTGACACAAATGATGCTTATGTCAGTATGACCATAGCCTGAGAGCCAGGTCACCTCAGCATTTAAAGCAGCAAAATAATTTAATGTCATGGAATCACCACAATCAATAGATCCATGATGATACAATTAATCTTGAAAAATCTTGAATGCCTGTAACAAATTTCATGGTAGTCCATCCAATTGTTGTTATAGTTCAGTTTGGACCAAAGGGATGGACCAACAGATAAAATGACCCACCAACATCTCTAAGGTCACACCACTAGCATGGCTAAAATTAATGCAGACTTGTCCCGAGAGCCTCTTAATGAATTTTTACCTTGTAATGAGATGTATGAAAATCAATGGCTGCCTGGCTCTGTAGCTAAAGTGCAAATGTTTTTGTTGTTTTGTTTTTTTGTTTTTTCGTATTTTGGGGGGGGGGGTGCAAACACAGACAGCTTTTAACATACAAATCAAGAAATCAGTGTTAACTGGGAATCACAGAGCACCTTCTCTAGTGTCCACAGTAGTCCAAGCCTCTTTGTTAGTAGAGAACACTGTATTGCATATATATATATATATATATATATATATATATATATATATGTATATATAGTAATTAGTTTCAGGAAAACTAAAGTTATTGATATTTGACTTTGTGTGGGTTGCATTCAGTGTTTGAGGGCAGAGATGAACAGAGGTTTTGTCGTGGTATAGGAGTCCAGTGTTTACCCTGACATCATAACTCCTGGGCTTAAATGAATCGTGCAGACATCCAGTGAAATTTGATCTGCATACATTGTTGTTAGGGATAATTGTGTTACAGAAAAAAGAGGAACAGTGTGTATGTTTGTGTGTGTGTTAGCTGTGAAAGGATTAATATTGTTGTGTCTGTAATAGCAAGCATCTGTCTGTCAGCACACTCTGTCATGTGTCTGTTAATCTGCAGCATTCTGCTTGTCTGTCCTCAGATATTCACACTGATCTCCAGGATTCAAACGTATAGCCGAGCTGCTCTAATCAACATTCTCAGGCTACTATGTGATGACAGACGGATGGACTGCAAACATAACTGGGGCATTTTCTAAACTAATCAAGTTATGATGCAGAGAGAGGGTTGAGAACTGAGGAGAATGATTAAGTTTATTTTTAATGCTCCTTTCCTTTCTGGACCTACAGTTCATCCATCTTAATAAACTCATGTTTGTCCAAACGTTGTTCACACCCACTGAACTTCATATTAAATTTCATCCAAAAGTTTCCAAAGATACCAAATATTTTCACAAGACTTATGAAATATTTCCTTCTGATAGAACAGTGCAACTATAAAGCATCCTGCTTGAATATCTCACTCATCGTACAACCTCAATCAAGAGCTTGAACAGTATGAGGCAGAATACATGTATACAATATTGTCAGACAGACAACAATCCTACGAGCAGATCTCGCGGAAGGTTTTCTTGGTCTCCGAGACCACAACTTGACCTTCGACATTGTTGTTTACTGTCATTTCTTAATTACATTACAAACTGTGGAAACAGCCTTCTGAAAATGCACGCATGCAAAATGATACCTAGGCAACTGTTTAAAGGAACCAGTGGCTGCTGATTGTTTGGACAAGGATTGAAGAGTCAGAGTATTTAAAGACTCAGAGATTTATATCCCTTGACACTTTCCCGAAGGTTGACTGTGTAAAAGTTCTGAGACTTTGATATTTTGGTTTGCCCAAACTTTGGCATGGTGCTCTTTTCACTCTAAACTTGTATAAAACAACAATAATACCCTGCACTTGCTTAAAATGTTATGAAGGAAGTTTCATGTTTAACTTTTTGCCCTTTGGAGATTAACATTGTCTTGTGTCACTTAACTATTCCCCGGAACAGAAATTTGACCAGCAGTGTCCAAACATACTATTTCCAGATACTTTTTTTATTTAACAAATATCTAGTTTTTGCATATTTACATTTTAACTACAAAGAGCCCTTTGCTTAACTGTCTTATCTTTGACTGATTTCAGTTTTAGTATTTTGAAAATGGAATATTAACTTTTAAACCCCCCAAAAACAAAGTTTGCACCACGACTTTCACCTAAAGATATGGTAGCTTGAGAGGTGAAATTAAGGGCACATAAAAAGTTTGCAAAAGAGCACAATCAAAAATTAAACAGGAATCAGGAATCAGATGAGCTAATCAAGATATTTGTTAACTCGGATAGTTTTCACATTTGTTGAACGGCAGGACTGAACAGTGAGAGAAAACTTCCTGTGAGAAATTCAACTTGGGACTATAAAAGTGAGGAGAGTATTGAATTTCAGTTGACATTATCACAGCGGATAGACTGAACCACTTACTCATGTAGTTACACTTGGGACTAGTAAAGATTACATTCAGCACCATGCTAGAACGTGGATCACATTTCAGTCTGTCCTGAAGGTTTTTTGGATGTGGTTACATTTAGCTTTTTGATATTCAATAACTATCCAATCTGCCCAAGACATATGATGTAACTAAGTGTAGATGGGGTCGTTGATGCCTAAAAACTAATTGTTCAGCCTAAACTCAGCTGATGACATCTCTTATTCCACGAGAAACTCCTTCAGATCTGAGTATCTGAAATGACATTTTCCTGCTGACCGTGCCAAAGCGCTGCTCCTCATTCGTTTCTCCTCCTCATCCATCTGCTCGCCGTGCTGAACGATCCTCTGCTCCCAGAACGACTTCAGTTTATGTTTGTCATGAATTCGAGCTGCGTTCATCACCTGACGACAGGAAATAAACAGAAGTCACTCAGGAATGACGGTTTGCATCTTTGGAACATGTTCAATCTGATTCGTCATTCATGTAAAAGAATGGATAATGTTTTCCATTTCAGTGGTTAAATAATTGCCATCATCTATCATATGAAAATCTAGAAACGTATTTGGTTACTTACTGCTGTTTTCCAGGTTCTTAGACTTTTTTTCTTTGTTGTTTCTTTTTTTCTTCTTTCCTTTTTCTTTTCTAACGTTTTACTGAAAAGAAAAATAAAGCAGGAGGTTGAGAGGAGAGAAAGTAAAGAGAAAATTCCTCCTCATTCCTTCTCTTCTCTTCTCTTCTCCTCTGTTTAGTTTTACATCTCTTTCTGTTTCTTTTAACTTCTTGTCCTCTTCTCTGTCTTCTTCTCACGTCTCTTTTATCTCCTCTTTTAACTCCTCCCCTCCTCCTCCCTGTTCTGTCTTATGGTCGCCCATGTCATTCGTCTTGCTCTTTCCTCAACTTGTCTCCCCCCATTTCTTTTCTCTTCTCCTCTATTATTATTGTTTTTATTGTTGTTGCTGCTGCTGCTGTTGTTGTCGTTTTGGATGTTAATTTTATTATTAGTGGAAACAGAAGGTAGACAACATACAACAACATGAAACATAAGACAAAAGGACAGTGGAGAAAAAAAGAGACAGCAACATAAAACATATCATAACATTGTGATTTTAAGTAAATCTTTCTCTAGTCAAAATCTCTGCCTCTGCTGCACAGATTTCGACCATGGTCTTTTTATTATCTGTCTCACACAATTCTGGAATGACATACTAATTTACCTAGGTACCCCTTTTAAACATAGCTGAAGAGATAATTTACAATGCTGTGACAGTGGCGTTTCTCCAGTAACAAAGAAACAAATTTTCCTCTGTGTTTCTTCTTCTCTTGGATGTTTGTTGGATCTCTGTCTTAGCATTCTGCCGAACGGAGCCACACCAACACCTGAAGTTTACTGATGTTTTACATTCATTCAGCATTTCCGGGACAAACCTTTCAACTATGGCTGCTGGAAAGCTGAGGTATGAAGTGTTCATTTTTTAATGAATCAGCACCAGAAGGAAGTTTCTGTCTAACTGAAGGTCTTCTTCAATGTGAGGATATTTCGATTTTCCTTTCTCTATTCATCTGTCCGGGATTATTATACATACACACACACAGCACTGTATATAGAGACACAGATGTCACTTGGCTTAACCAAATGGCACCAGGATCTTACAACAAAGCTTATTTGTCTTTACACTCCCAGTGTGACCAGAGTCAGTGTGTGTGTGGTTGTGTGGTTGTGAGTGAGAGAGAAATAGAGAGAGAGAGAGAGAGAGAGAAAGAAATTTGACTTACTTTCCTATTCCTTCATATATTTCTGAATTGTTTTCCAAATTACATTGTGGTGAAAAACATTATTATCTTCAGAGGTTTCTTTTTTGAGTGAAGTCTTAAAACACAATGCACATTTGTATCTGTAAATCTGTATCAGTACCTGTGCCTCCCATTTTCGTAGCGGGGGACAGCAAATATTTGTGGACAATTTGGCATAAATCCTATTAAGCACTAAATGACTGATGAGTTCGCTGATGCATTGTGTAGTCTGATTTATATGCAGTGACCAGTAGGCCAAGTAAAATAACATCACACAGTACCACTTTAATATGATGCAGGACAACATAGTGAGCAGGATTTTAATATATGATCAGTGACTATTTGGCAGTTTCTCTGATCAATCACTGTGCTTATGGGTATTATAATTATGCCAGTAAAATTAAAATACAGGTTACTTGAATCACTAATACACAACTAGGAAAGAGTATATGATGGAGAAAATATTGAAAAAGCCTGTGAAACATTTCTGGAAGTATTTAGATGATTATATGACAAAAAAAAAACGGTCCAGTAAAACAATAAATCAGAAAAAAACCATACAAAATTCTTGAAAAAAAAATACAGAAAATTCATAAAATATAGAATTATAGAGACAGAAAATAAAATCAAAGAGTATAAATATGCCTACTCTATTCTGTTCACTTTCAAATGATGTCTGGATTTCAAAACATTTGTGAGTTATTTCGTCACTTTTGATTTTTACTCAGTTTAGAAATGATAAAAAGTCTTTTTGGTCATTGTCTGTACATTTGGTGTCGTTCTAAGGTGATTTTCTCCATATTTTCTCCGAAGGCGGAATTCAGATGCTGTCGACTCGTCACGTTCGCTAGGTCATGGCTCTGAGTGACTTTTCATCATAAATAAAGAAAAAGATCTTAATAATGAAAAGCACATTATCAAAAATTAATGAGAGGACATACTCCTCCATGGTAGCAGCTAGTTAGCTAGCTAGCTAGCCATGCTTTTGCCGCCCTCCAACAACGCTTTGTTTGGTCTTAACAGCAGTTGGCCTCCATTAATGTCTTGGTACCACCATCTACTGGAAAGAGCTTGGTCCTCCTGTATTTGTAAGTTTTGTGTGACAACATGGCAGTCGAACAATCTCAAAAGGACCCACATGAACAGGTGGAGACATATCTGCATCGTGTTTTATGAGTTACGTAGCGTTTCATTTGTTTGTATGTGGTATTGATACTGTTGTGACACCAGGTGTACAACGCACATGACTGTTACACCAGAGACCAGGTTCACATCCACAGTCGCATCTGTGGTTCAGTCGACCAAAGCAGTGTCAGTTACAGAAACATTTCAGAGCGACTTGAGGCACAACTTGTGTTGATATACATATGGTTAATCTACAACAGCAAATGTGTTTTGGGTGAAGATTTCATTACTTTTTATATGAATAAAATGAGGAACATTCAAAATGAATTAATTGGAAAAAAAGTTGCCACTGAACATAATCTGGGAGTAATTATAATTCCCTCAAAATGAATTAATGTTGTATAAACATGATTTTCAGGAGTCAGGCTGTGATTAGTGTTACTTTTATTCACACAAAGTTCATCCTCCTCATTAACACTACAGCTGTTGGAGTTAATCTGGAAGGTAATGTCACAATATTGACACATACCGTGTGTGTGCATTCCCCAAGCTACTAATACACTCTAATAGCAATATCATCTAATAACATAGCAATGATATGATGAGCACATGGTCCACGTGTGTGATCTTCCACACCCTTCTATGGAAGCTTATTAGCAGCAGAATTTAAAAAAAAAAATTTTAAAACCAAAAAGATGAAAAGTAAGAAATACATTTATGGAAAATTATGATTTAGTATCTTAAAAATGTAGCTTGACTATGCATGTTATAATTTGACTTCCCTTTAGGTCAGGTTCAAAACTGTTTTAAAAACATACAAGAACACAATAAATGCTTTTGTTCAAATGGAAACGCTACAGTATTTTACAGTTGGTAAAACAAATTTCTCTATACTGAGTTCACTATTAGTCCACAGTTAGTTCGTTTCTGTTGGGTATTGGGATCTCTTGTAGATAAGAACATGACTAACATCATGCAAAATTTTTTAACATCACTTTTTTTTATCATCATGTTACTCTTACGTCACTACATGATAATAAATTTGATCATGGCTGCAATTTAAACGCTGAGGCATAAAAGTAACAGAGCATCTGTATAGTTTTGTTTCAGGTGATCTTATTTTAATTTGTAGACAGCAGGAAGTCTCCTTCTGTAGGGTTCCACTGGTACATCAAACAAAATAAGAAATCAATATGAGTATTTCTCATGGTTGTACTCAAACACCACAGACTAGTCCTTTAGATCACGTGATTCATTAAAAATAATAGAAAACAAAAAAAGAAAAATTTGTTAAGTATATTAGGCTTTTGCTTGCTTTTTCTTTGCTTTTCTTTTTGTCCTTCAAGTGTGTTTGTGTGTGTGTGAGTGTGTGTGTGTTTTTGTGTTTGTGTGTGTGTGTGTGTGTGTGTGTGAGAGAGAGAGAGAGATGAAGAGAGAGAGAGAGTTTGAATTACATTTTAATGTGAGACTTCTTGCGGGTGCTGACAAAATCCCTCGACAGGTGAGTCAGATGGAAGGCATCACAAAACTTTGATATCATGTCTCACAAACACAAACACACACACAAACACACACACACACACACACATATACACACACACACACACACACACATCCACACACCAACTTCTTTTATTCAAATCCATTCAAACAGCTGATCTGCATGACAGAGCAAACTTCCCCGCTGGGATTAAAACAGCTGACAGTAGCATGTCTCTGTGTGTGAATATTAATAAACCTGGATATTATTAAAGGAGCATTTCCTGCTTCATGAACAACAGAGCCCAAATCAGTTGCAAAGGTTTGCTGTAGTAACATGTTTTCACACCACAGGAAACAGTATATAGGCATCCACAGAAACTTCTTATAACCGCTGCAGATAGTAATTCACTTCTCTCTGCTATTTATCTATATGATCAACAGGTTCGTAATTATTGATATTGTGATAAGTTTAAAGTGCACACCCTGATTTTTTGATCAGTTATAATAGCAAGTTTGTTACAGCTGTTATACCTGTAACAATCCCAGGATTTGATTTTTTAGAATATCCCTAAATTTTCTGGATTACAGAATGTTATTGAGAATCCAAACTTGAATGGCAGCCATACAGTTTATTGTATTTCCCCCAAATTGCAGAATAATATTAGTACAGTTGATATAGCTAAACTCTTTATAGTCCCAAATGGTCCCAAATCCCAAATTCTTTCTATTGCAACCAGTGAGGCTGCTGTTGAAATACAAATCAAATTTCTCATATTAATTCCATGTCATTTACTCACCCAATTAGAGAAAACTTTCCTAAAGTAATTAAATAAAATTACTTAGAATGTTAGATTGTGGTGACCCCTAATGGTGGGTTAAAAAAACCTGTGGGGGCCAAGTTGTTCTCATTTTTATACAAACAAAACTTGTGTAAATTTCTTACAAAAAAGCCAAAAGTGACTTTTAGCAAATAACTGTGATTTTTCCCGAGCTGACTGCGGTGACTAAGTGTTATATGGACGACATTCATGTACAGAGTCAGCCATCATGTTGAGTCTACCAATTATTCATTGTGCCCAACACTATGTTTCCTTCAGTATATTTTATCAGGCAGTATGAAAAGCTTACAGAATATACTATATTTCTCTTACAGTTAAGATTATAATATCAGTACATGGTATTTCAGACATTATTCATAAACATCTTAAGAACCTAAAGAAAGATATATGAACAATTTGAAATGATAACCAGCTGTGGAGGTCCTCTAAAATGTATCAATGTTTAAAACATATGTTTTCTTATTCAATGTTGATCTTGAAATATCACCAGAATTTTTGAAGTATTAATGCGCTTTTTATAAAGTTAACAGATGTGGTCAATGTAAAAATTAACACTGATATTAGGAAGAATCACCCAATTATATGAACATTTGGTTGTGTTCATGCCGAATCCATGATGTCGTAAATTCTATCATTTCAACTTTTTGTGTGTATATTGGTTGTATCAACTAATTATCATTTCTTTCCAAAATCTATTTTCTCTTATGGACAGTGTTTGTCATTCTTAGGATTTGGATGCACTCAAAACCAATATCTTACCTGGTGAGGCTTTCTTCATTAGTATTCAGCGTGCAGCCTGTAGATGTCAGCAGAGCAGCCATGGCTGTGGGGATTTCAAAATCCTAATTTGGTCCCCGTCACTCTCATTGTTTCAGGTTGCCATAATCTTAAGAAGCCTGAGCTGTGCCTTTACATAAACGTTGCCCCACCCAACTGGTGAAGATGGTATGTACTATATGCAGCCTTATAGGAATACCTGCAGGCACTAATCAGGGCTGAACAGAAAGCGCAGTAGAGCACAATAGAGCACTGAGCTCTTTGTAGGATAGAAGCAAATACAACTATATATATTGGATAGCGTCAGGTATCGATAAAGGAAATCAAGAATAATTTAGGAGTAATGCATTAACAATACATAGTTTAAACAGAACGTTTGTTTTATGTTATGCTACTATTATAAGGAAAAGCAGATTAACCTGTTATTTCACAATCTGTTATTTAGTAGATTCGTTTAATGTTCATAAAACATATATATTCAACATATTTCATTTATATAGAGGGCTTTCTTCTCCCAACCTCTGAAAACAAACCTTCCCCCTCATGAACCTGTGGTCTGTTCTTGTATTTCATTTTCAAGGACCAGATCGAGTTTTATATGATTTTTTGAGACAGTGTGGACTTCTGAGGGTTATGACTTGGTTTTAGAGTAAATGTTAGAATTAGGTTTAGATTTAGGAAATGTAAAGGCAGAGTATGCTTGAAGCAACATTAGTAAGTCTCCTCACAAGTACAGAAAATTGAGATGTGCATGTTAAGGGCAGATACCCACAGTGCTGATGCCGTCAGCAAATGAAGCTGTTGTTTGATGACCCAGGAGAGATAAGAGGCACACACACAGTTTACTCCTCATTGTATTTGTCTATCGACACTCTTTTCCAGGTTATTTGTTTTACTCAACACTGGAATTAAAATGTATTGCTCTTTTCTGAACGGCATCAGATTGAGTTGGAGTTAGATGCTGTGTGCAGTCTGACATTTGGATATTTTGTTGTGTTTTTTCTCTCCATTTTCATTATAAGTGGTGACAATAGTTAAGTGCTGCAGCATGTGAGACTGAAATTATCACTAAAGTCTGAGGGAGTCCTGGAAATGTGGGATAAAATCATTTCAAATTCCTCTTGTCATTCACATTGTGGCTAATCCCTTTAAATCTGCTCCAATCTCCTGCTGCTCCTCCTTTGTGCAGACTCCCGAAGCTCCTCAGTCTCCACCTGCAGCTCCCTAAATCTTCTCCAATCCCTTTAACCTCTCTGAGAGATCGACAAACAGAAAATTCAGGAACCAGCAGACGTTATGACAATGAGCAGAGAGGTTAAAATCCTCTTCTTCATCAGTTGGGAGATAGAACAGCAGGGACTGTTTCCAGATCTCCTTAAGTTATCTGTCCAATTAGAATACCCGAATTACACAAGTTGTTAGCCTATGGATAATAATAATAGTAACAAAGGAGAGATTTTGTCAGATTACAATGGGATAAAACTAAGACCTCCTCTGCTGCTTGACAAAAGCCCAGATATTCATCCACTTTTCCTCCTCTTCCTCTGCTTCATTTCTTGTTCTCCTCTTCAGTAACGGTGCTAGTGCTCTGTTCTTACCCTCATATAAAAAATTGAGCCAACTAAATGCAGCTGGCTAGGAAGTGGTTGAGGCAGATTTCTACTGTAATTAATTAAAGATTTTAGTTTCATTACTGTAGTACTGCTTATGAATTTTATGTTGATTTGATTTAAAACTGTTTTCCACTAGTTTTTCAGAGAGATGTTTTACTTTTTATATGCTAACATTAACTCATTATTAAGATTTTATGTAAAAAAGATATGATAAGATTAAATATGAAATATAACTAAAGATTATCCTAGTTGTTCCTCACCTTTTTTCACTTGTAACCCCCTCATAAAAATAAATGAAATGAAATGAAATAAAATACATAGTGTCTACTTGGGGCTCCTTGTCATGTTTCAGATGTTGACAAGTTGTTAGCAGTTCCATCAGACAAATTTCCCCCGTCTCATATTTCATTTCATTAACTGATTGAGGGTCAAGGGGTAAAATAATCCTGTATCTCACAAACAGTAGTTTTTTTCATATTCTTGTGGTCCTTTAAGGACCCCGCCTCCTCCTCCCCAGGTTGGGAACCCCTGGACTAAACTACATGACTTTTTGTATCAAAGGGAAATTATTACACATTGGATCTGATTTTTATAGGTTTGTTCATCCTTTCAACTTTTCTAATCATCTGATTCCTTGTTTCTTGTGCTGTTGTAAAATATCATTAATGCTGAGGGAAATACTGAACAAAACTATAGACAAAGTTTTATTGAACCCAAATTGTCCTTTAGTTTGTTATTGTTATTTTTATTCTGCCTTCTAATTGTTAAACTGTTAACTGTCACAGCTGGCAGGTCGACAGACTGCAGATCAGCTGTAGTGTTTGTACAAGATAAGAGAGCAGCTGATAATCAATTCAAACCTCATCAATAAACTCTGGAGATAAGAGACTCAGAGAGAACAGCTCCCACCAAAAATACCAACAGATAACGCACACAGAGAAAGCGTGAGAGTGTGCATGTGTGAGGCCAGTGTGTTTGAAAATTCAGAATTTTGTTTTTATATATTTCCCTAGAAACCTTATTAATATAAGCGTGGTGTTAAGAGTAAACATTTATGTTCCTTTAAGTGTTATATTTGTTTTTATAATGAAAATTTGTTTTTTCAGAGACAAAATAATGGGGTATTTTTTCAAAACACAAATACAAGACTTTTAACAGAACCATAGATCTTTAATAAAACACATAATGTGTACATGTTTTTATTTGAAGGACAGAATTTCACATCAGCTCAGTTTGTGCAAACAGACAGAAGATGCAATGTTAAAAACAATAAAGTCACCATCTTCTTTTACAAAGAAAAAAAACAGCTGATATTCTGTTACAGATCTGAAAATCACAAAAATCATATTTTTCATAAAAATCTTATGTACAACTTCCTTAACACACATTGTGCTGTTCAAAACATCATAGATACATGGATGACCTTCCACTGGAAGGAAAAGCTTTTAGAGATGGACACACACACACACACACACACACACACACACACACACACACACACACACACTTTGGACAAGAAGAATTTCACTGCTACGTTCACTGTTAAACTGGTGATTAAAAGAGACTGACTTTAAATTTACGTGTAAAACCGACAAGTTATAAATTGGGAGGAAGTTAAAAACAATGTTGTAATCGTTGTTATAATTTGGGTCTTTTTTATTTTTTTAACTAAAATCAACACTCATATTTTGTGTTTTAAAAAGTTAGTGCTGAATCCTAAAATGTTAAATTTGTCATTGGAGTAATCAACAGTATTTTCAAGATTTTTCAACTCTTGAAAATGTTGCAATAGGGCCAATGCTTTAATTGAACTCAGCCTTCGATCCTCAAAAAGATCCCCAAACATTTCATTGGGTCGTGCCCAAAGGTTTTGGGAGAACAACTTTAGTTTTTGGGTGAAGACCTCTTACATGTCCGAATTAAAAAACTACACAGTCTAAATACAGTTTAAAATCCAGAAAATCAATCTTTAAGGACAACTGACAGTTACTGTCTTTACTAAGGAAGGAGTAACAACAGATCTCCAGTTTTCCACCAATATCTTACTCCTACTGTGCTGTCAGACAAAATCCAATAAATATCTTTTATAAACTTATAAAACTCAGATAGGGCAAGAAAACAGCTTCGGAGATCCAACAGGCCATAGCTCAGTGTTTCACAATAAATCTTGGTGTTTCTGTCCAGCAGCTGTTATTTAACCATTACAGGAAGAGGAACAGAGGAAGAAGCAGCGTCAAACACAGGAAGTGATTGTTCTCAACTGTCCTGACGGCTGATGAGCGATACCAACGCACCTCCTCCGAGTCATCTGAAACGCAGTGAAGAAAAAATAATAAAAGTTTAGATTCATAAGTTAGTGCATTCTCCAGAAAATTATTTATCATAGCTCCCTCATGTTGTTTGCAGCTTGTTTGTGATATTTTGATATTGATACACTTTGTAATTATTATCTAATACTTTGTATTTCTTTGTTTTCTATTCTTACATGGTACTTCTAGTTTCTTAAGGTTATTGACCTTTACTATACATATGTTCTTGTACTTTCTTTTGTTGCTGTGAAACTTAATTTCTCTGTTGGGTAACACAAAGTTTATCTTCATTTTGTATTAACTTGCATTTCTTTAGTTCCTGAGATAAAAGGTTTTCACTGGAAAGGAACAAAGGCAAAGCATCGATATGGTTTCAGGAGTAAGAAACACACTGAGATCAAAGATACTTCAACCAAAAAATTAAACAAATGGTAAAAGGGCTATTTAAAAAAAAAAAAAAAACATATCAATCTAGTCGATAATGCATTAAATTAAATATGGTCTATACTATATCTAAAACAAATGGCCGGGTTATGTACTGACCCTACTTAAAGTCGCATAAATTGTAAGAAATCTGTTACTTAATAAGAAATAATGTGTTGTCCCTCCTTTTCTTCCTATTCCTATTCTTCTTATTATTCCTGTTCCTCTTGTTATAATTATTCCTCTTCCTTATCTTATCATTATTCCTCTTTCTCTCACGCCTTTTCCTCTTATTGTTACTCCTCTTCTTCTCCTTGTTCCTACTGTTCCTATTATTCCCCCTCGATACCCATTATTTTTGTTATTTCTCTTATCATTATTATTCATCTCCCTACTCACTGGTCATTGGTTCTCGTTGTTGTCATGGCGGTGGTGGAGATAGTAATACTTTGATTTACACCTTCACCAAAAAGAAAACTGTTATCTTAACTTATCTTGGATTGTTTGATTTGTTTTTCACTATTTACACACTCTGGAAACTGTTTACGTAAAACCCTGTTTTTAAATAAGAAAAACCCCTGCTTGTGTGGAAAGACGGCTGAAAATAGAGAGAAAGAGATGTAGCTTAGCTTTTGTCAAAATAGCTGAAATTGACAGTATTCTGCAGTGTGTTGTTGTTGTTGTTTGTGCAAGAGTTAATGGTTGTGACATTGTTACGCATTTCTGAATAAAAGCATCGAATTGCAAATGAAGGGGCGGAGTTTGTGGTCATTCAAGCTGCATTCACACACTTTGGGAGTGAACTGTGAACACCTGGGTGGATATTTTTGTTTTATGTATGAAAAGTGTTAACGACAGTTTTTGAAAAGACGTCTGACTGCTGGGTGTTGATAGCTCATCCACACCTTGGTTGAAAGCTGCCTTCCATTCATCCGAAAAACACCCAAGCGAAAAATACCAACTCACACAGAAATACCCTGCTCATAACTCCATTAGCACGTGATAACAAAAATCGAACTAGCCCTGAACATTGAATGTAGCGGACAACCTCTCAGCAGAAAGTTTCACGTCACCATAAAATGTCTCGAGCGTGAGCCGGGATCAGGCCAAGTGTTTCTGGTGTGTGTGAAATGCATCTTACCACAGTCTTTATGGAAGACATGGGGGAAGCAGTGCAGGATGCCATAACCACAGCGACAGTAGGAGCATCCTTTCTGAACCCACTCGCCATGAGGGATCAAACCACAGCTCCTACACAGAGATAGAGTAGATTCTTTTTATTTTTACAGAACGTGGAAATGGACAGAGGAGGACTGTGTCTTTTTCTCAAAAAAAATCCCTGCTGCATATGCTACTCGTGTTTGTTCTTTTCTGGGGGAATGGATCTCTCACGACAGTGCAGTTTTTTCATGTTCCAATGATCTAGGAACAATGTTGAGGGGACATTCATGGCCCTTTGAAAAAAATCTAGTGCAGTTCACTTTTATAGATTTTGTCACCGTTTGTGGTATTAATATATCTTGATACACATTCACCAGGGTTCCCACCATGATTTGGGTGACCTTAGCCTTTAGCCCTTAGCCTTTTTTTCTGTGCTTGTATTTGGTGTTCTATGCCTGACTCAGGTGTTGGCATACACACTGAACTAAATGATACATGTGGTGTCAGCAGACACACTACATACTAAATGTATTCGCAGAGCAGTGAGCAGCAGAGTGTTGCTGTGTTGTTTTCTTTGTTTACCTGATGCGCTGGTCGTACTCGCAGCTCCTCCCGGTGAAGAATGGAGGACAGGCACAGAAGCTGCCTAGGATACACGTTCCTCCATTTTTACAGCAGCTACGACTCTGCTCAGCACCTCCAAGAAAAACCAGACACAGATGTTAGAGCTGCAACCAATAGCACCTGAGACAACCTGGTCACTTCCATTTTCTTCAGATACACCAGTGTACTTCAATCATAAAATAATCCTTTACTTTCATGCAGTTTAAAGAATTTCCAGTGAGACTGGCTCTCACTTATTTCCAGGCTGCAGTGTCAAACTCACCAGAATTTTAAACCACTTTTCCTTTTGCATCCAACTCAAATGGAGGCTTCTACATTTTTAACATGATTGCAGTAGTGAGATCAAGGGTCTCAGCGGGTTATGGGGGCTTCTCAGGGGTTAAGTGAAGACTCAAGAGTGTGTTAACCTTGAGACCCAGAATCTAAGAAACGGAGACGACTTTAACTCTGAGGCAGTTACCATGGCAACTAAGTGAAGCTAACCCACTTCTCTTCAACAAACCCTGAGTTTGACTCTGACTCCTCCTGCTGAGCCTGATGAAGCCGTTTGACACATTTTATTTCTTCATTCACAGGAGAAGATCAAAATCCTTGTTAGATAATAGTTTGTCACGTAAACACCCACCTTTACTAATGTTACCACTTTTATTCCATCAGTCATCAATGTACTGTAATGTTACATTCACATGTTTGCACTGTGGCCTTGTCCTCAGCCCTGAATAAAATCTATACACTCTCACTGGGACTCTGTGGACATTGAGACAACTGTCAGGTTGTCCGTCACTTCCAATGCACTGAAACACTGAGCGAACATTACTGAAATGATGACTGTAAAAAAATAATATGTGTGAAGCTTTAGAAGCATAAGACACAGAGAGTCATAATGAAGTTTATAGATCCATGACATAAATAATGAAGGAGAGGACTAGTGTGAATAAAAAGTAGTAGTTTTAACTTATTGAGTCTTATATCCAATCCAGGTTCTTCACAGCTGCTTTTTAAAGATAAATGTGTATTAATGTACATATCAATATTTCTACCTCCGAGGGATTAAAATGATGCCAAATCTTTTTATTCACCCACTGACATAACGCATCGTTGTATCAGAGCTCCCCTGTATAAAAATTTTTCCATTTATTACCAGATTCTGTTTTTCTACTTCTGTTTGAGTTGTTTGATGTGTTTGGTTTTCTTTTTATCAAAATGTATTGACATTAACTTGTTTCCAATGTTTTCTCTCCATGTGTCTCCCATTTGTTCTGTTTTTTTTATGAGTTTTAATTCTTGATTTAGTCTTTGTGTATATCGGTGTTGATACCTTATAAGGTTTGTATTACATGATCAATACGGGTTATATTGTGTTGATCAGACGTTAGTAAGTCCTTGTGAGACATCCGGAAGGCAGCAGCTGGGCCCTCAGACCTGAGGTTGAGCCTCTCTCTCACTGTATCTGTATCTTTGAGATAAACCAGACTCTCCATCTGGTGGCACATTCTTGTCATCCTCTGCTTCACATCAGCAGACAAACACCAAGAGTCAGAACAAACATCTGAAAATAACGAAAAAACACTAAAACTACACTGATGACTGCCTGAAAAAAACAGAGACCCTTTGTCCATCTGTCGGTCACAACTTTCCATTTCAGGGGTTTCAGGTTTTGTTTTTAGTTTTGAAGCTATTGTACTGATAAAATTAAATTTCTTTCTTTTCCTTTCTGCATTTAACTATTTAATCTGAACTATTTTATTTTGCACTCTCGTGTAATATCAACTTTTATGAACTTTTGAAATTCTTTTATATGTGATAGTGTATGTTTTTATGCTACATTTGTGCCATTTTTTTTAAATATTATAAAGAATGCAAACATTATGTGATTTAAACAATTGGAAATTAAACTGCTTCTTGCAAGAAAGTATATATATATATATAATTATTGTTGTTATGGTTTCTGCCATTCAAGGTCATTGTAAAGAAAGTTGTTCTTTGTCATTTAGTATTATTAACTAAAAGAAGAGACAAGTCTCATTCTAAGACAGCCTCTGTGTCCTACTCTTCACTGTAATGCAGAGGTCTGGACCAGTGTCCACCAGGGCTGGAGCCAGGACTTTAGAAACACTGAGGTCCTGGATCTGAGCAGCCCGCATTGGATAGAAAGACCGAAATGTCTAGTTATAGACACAAACGTTCTTGCAGTGTTTTTTGTAAAGTGCTAAATTATTGTCTCCACCAGTTTCCAGGGCTCCTCACCTCCATCTGTGCATACAGTGGTGATGTGTGAACTTACTGCCTGTTAGGCCAATGAAGGGTAGGACAGCACTGGCGTCGCGGTGTTTACGATCCCCGCTGTTTGGTGAGCTCACCTGGGTAAACTGACCCAGGAAGTCTTGGGAAGGCTGCTGGGATTTCACCATTGAAGAAGAAGAAGAAGAAGAAGAAGAAGAAGAAGACTGGCCTCTGCTGCATTCATCTCCCTCACAGCCTGAAAAATAAAATGCACGTCAGATTTCATTTATGATGACACAACCGACTATCAGGAAGAAACGTTTGGAGGAGTGAAAACATCCATACACTTCCACTTCATTCTTCTGAATGAAAGCAGGGTATCCAGCTATATTCTACATTAAATCAATATGTAATCATATAGTCAAAAAATCAGCTCTCTTGGAGGAAAGATTCACTGCCTCAGCACATATGGAAATGAGCCTGCACTTTAACCGCATTACCGCAGGAATGACTGCAGACCCAATGACAGCAATTCCTGTACAGAAAAACACCAACGGTCACGTGGAACGAGAACAGAACTACATACTAAATTGAGAATGCATTTTATTTTGTTTGCGTTTCTTATATTCAAATGTATGCCATAATTTACACAGACAAGAACGTGAAATATACTGGATAAGGTGTTAAAACATACAAAACACTGGCAGTCCTTTAAAATTCAGTTTTTGCAGATGCTTAGTCTGTTTGATTTTTTCTGGTCAAATCCAGCACCATACTGAAAGTGACAATGTTCATATCAAACCATAAACTGACTCCCGTGCCATAAATACACATGATGCGCTCAGAGCTGGAATTTAAACCTGAACTTCTGCATCTGTATTTTGCCATTTAACCAAACATATATGTGCCATCAACGTGTGCTGGAGAGAGTTTCTGTTTCAACAGGCTTCGCTGTTGTTTTGAGAAAAACATTAAACATGAGAGACAGATATATAAAGGGTCGAACACGTTAAGTTGTTTCAGATAAAATTTGGCCTAAGCACCAAACACGAGATGTTGTGTGGAGTGATAAACTGACCTGAGGTCGGCAGAGCAGCAGCACAATGGAGCGAGATCACTGCACAGAGCAGACTCCTGCAAACACCACAACAATGCAACGTTATCATCACTGAAAAAAGAAAACCCCATTTACTTCAGACAGGGGACAGACTCCTCTGGGTCCGTGGGGTGTTTCTCTCTTTAAATTTCTCTTATTCGGATTCTATTTTGTCTCCAGACTCACCTGAGCAGCTGCGCCTGATTCATTTTACCTGAGGGACCGAAGAATCCACAGGATCCACGGGATCATGGACTCCTCGACACAGTGGAAATTAAAAATTCAATAAAGGTTAAAATGTCAGACAGATCTCAGAGCAGTGGATGGAGCGGACGGTATCTCCCGAACCGTGTCTGGTGTTTGCGAGAGTTCACGGGAAGGTAAAACTCCAGCGCCGGTTAAAAACCGAGAAGAGGCTGCGAGGTTAGAAACATGCAACGTCCCTGATCCTGTGAGATGTGAGAGCCGGAGCTCAGGTGAAGCAGGAGACTCCTCTGATGGCTCCTCGAGCTGTTTCTGGTCCCCAGGTGACTCCCAGGCAGGGGGAGGGGCCCCCGGGGCCACGCCCAACCCGGCGCACTGCGCTTCCTGCAGCGGAATCAAGCATAAATAGAAACTGGCTCGGAAACAGTAAAGTTTGGCTGTTTTTGGCATCAGTGTCGTAGAAAAGTTGTAATAAATACATACATTTTCATTAACCAAGAAAAAAACGATAATTCCTTTTGTAGACAAAATGTTCTCCACCCGCTAAGGAATTTTATAGCTTATCCAAAATAAGTAAGATAAATAAAAAAAATAAGGAGATGAATAGTTTTCTCTGTTGGTAGAACTCCTCTTCAAGTTAGTGGCATTTAATTGGCAGAAAAGTATCTATAAATGATTCAGTAAAAAGAAAGAGGGTGGAGTGAAATCTATTTTTAAAGGAAGAAAACATTTTCCCTGGTTTTTCCTCTACTCTCCTTCCTCTACCTCCTCTCTCTCTTTGTCACCCCCTACCCCCAACTCTATCTCTCTCTCTGTATCCCCTCACTCACCCCCTCCCCTCATACACATGTATATTAACCTCCCTCACCCATCTAGCCTGCCTTCACATGTTAATGAACCTGCAGCCAAAGGAAATCCACTTTAAAGGAAACATGCTGCTCCTTTTTCATTGCAGACAAGAAGAAACTTAGGATCTGAGTTTCCCAGTTTACACACACAGGTCATCTTCCACCACACAGCTAATAAATCCAAACACTATGATCAATGAAACTGCATTATATATATATATCAAAATCAAATTATAAATTAACAATCTGTCGTTAAACAAAGAGGTTATAGGTATGTTTTTTCTAGGGTGATTACATCCTACTGTTCAAAACCTGGTGGATATTTTATTGGTTGGTTGCAGTATTTTATACTCACTAAGTTTTAACTGAACTACTTTTAGTGCAACAAAATAAATTCATAATCAATAGAGTATTCAGTACCTCTCCATCGGAATTTTATGTTTGTCAACAAGGACTATGAAACAGCATTTAGACCTTTATGTTGAAAGACAGTCACACTTTAACATATATATATGTGGCAGGTTGGTGGTGTCCTGCCACATATTATTTTATAGGATTTGTCCTGGAAAGAACTTTGTCCTTTGATAATTCACACAGAGGAAACACAATCAAAAATGAAATCTTTCAAGGTCAAACATAGCATTTTTCAACTCTGTTCTTTATGTTGGAGAAGAAACTGGATTTTCTCAGTCTGCCAGTGTAGCCTATGTTTTCCAGTCTTGTATAATGTGCATTTTTCACTCCAAGACACCAGTAGAAGGTCTATCAAGTTTGTTTGTTTGTATGTTTTAATTTAGAGCAATGAGGTGTCAATAAGGTGTCAATTTTTTAAAATAAACACCAAAAATTATAGTTGACAAAAGTTTTAAAATAAAATTATTAACATGTCAGTAAGTGTTCTGAAAACTAAGGTATGTACACATGCTGCTGTCAGTAAACATCTGTATTCCTCTGGGTCTGCTGTTGCTCAACTCTATTTGTTTTTTGAGGGAGGTCAAAAAAAAGTTCCTTTTCTTAAACTGCAGTTTAACGATGAATTACTACCCCTGTTTTTCATTTGTATTATTCCTATTTTTGCGGGGATAGGGTGCAGTTTGCAATACTTGAATTTTATGAACTTTTTATATTTTCTTGTCCTCTAACCTTTTTAGACTTGTTTTCACCTCTATGCTTTTCCATTTTATTTTTTAAAATAAAAATTAGTTTTTATTAAAATTTTACTAATTGCCACACAAAAAAAATCTGCAAATGTGTATAAATTTGTAGAATATGGTGGTTAATCTGGTGCTGCTGGTTCATCAATATGTTATACACATGCTTAAGTTTGGTCAGAGAAAAAAAAGGGGTCAGCTGTGTGACATTAGCAACAAAAATAAACATTTCTCATTCAATGTTTTTTTAATCTACGCTTCGTTTTTTTGTTCATCTGTATCTTTAAACTTTAGTTTTGGGCGTAAAACCAGAACTAGATCCTTCCCTCCCTAAACCCAGATCTGTTAATCCTTCTCTGCTTTGAACACACAGGGACAATCAGAGGTGGAAATGGGTGTTTTGTAATCTGTGCAGCATCACAATGCAGTCTGATCTCATGCTAATACACAGCAGCAGGAGGGAAAACCTGGTCTGAACACAACAGGAAATCTGCGAGCAAAAGCTCACAGACCTGCTGCAGAACTCAGAGGGGAAGAGGAAGACACAAACGTATATGAAGGGAAGCAGATCCGTATCAGTAATGATGAAGCACAGAGTCCAAGTGAAGGTCTTTCTCCTGACTGGTGCTGGCGTCTACAGCTCACACAGCTCCACCGTTAGGATCGGTGGTTTGTTTTTTCCTAATTTAAAAAAACATTTTGATTAGGGAAACCTGAAATTCTGAGTTACACTGATTTTATCATCTTAACATTGGAGGAAATATTCTGATGGACTGGAAAAGTAAGAAAACACATTTCAGAGAAATACTTTCTGAAGAAAGAAGAAACCATTTACTGGCCTTTACAGAGAGAGATCAGTGGAATAACAAACAAATATTCTCATTTCCCATAATGACGCAACAGAAAGAAATACATATTAAAATACTAAATTAACCGTAACCGACCAATGAATGTTAGAATCAGCTATATTAAGTTTTAAATAACTGCAGTTTCTATGAGGTTTTATGTCTGGTTTTAATCTAAACACATATATGTATGAGATGTAACATGTGAAAATACTGTGGACAAAGGGATTGAACATATATATTGATCTTCAAGTATTTTACAGACAAATGTACTTTTACCAAATCAAATCCCTTTCATTAATATCTTTGTTAATGAATTTTCCTTTACACCAAAACTTACACCAAGTTTTAATCATTTTAATGTTATTTATGTGTATATGTTTATCTGTCTTGGATTTATTTTTATTTCTTATGGATGAGGCTTTCCCGTAAGTTTTTTAGTTGTTATTCTTTTTTAATTACTATTATTATTATTTTTACATTTTGATCATGTTTGAGAAAATAAACACTTGTTATAAAAAAACAACTTCATAAAATGCTACAGTGAGTAACTTTAAAGGACTTTGTATATTGTTGTATATTGTGATGCTAAAGCCCACAGCTTATACCTCGTCCAGAAATTAAAACATAAAAGAGTCATATTGTGTTTGTGTTAAATTTTTCTTCATTGTCACAGCCAATCAGATCTGTACCAGCAGAGGCAGAGATGGAAAGATTCACT
Organism: Istiophorus platypterus; assembly: GCA_016859345.1. Lineage (NCBI taxonomy): Eukaryota > Metazoa > Chordata > Actinopteri > Istiophoriformes > Istiophoridae > Istiophorus > Istiophorus platypterus. Next base: position 20,931,574 of record CM029128.1, on the reverse strand, counting down.
GTTTCAGAAGTAAATACTGACATGAGTGTCACAGCACGACTCCACAAAGCCTGTGTCTCCCTCTTGTGGCTGATTTATGAAACACATACAACATAAAACTGACTGCAGAAATTAAAGGACTAGTGCGTAGGATCCAGTGGCATCTAGTGGGTTAGGTGGCAGATTGCGACCATCTCAACAACCCCCCCCCCACTCCACGACTGTAAGAGAACCCACGGTAGCCTTCGGTTGACATAAAAACACCAAAGTTCGTCTCTAGAGACTCTGTCTCTAGAGCATTTTTTCTGTTCTGGGGTACTGTAAAAACATAGCAATGCAACATGCCGGACTCCCTATGTAGATAGGAAGGGCTCATTCTAAATGAACAAAAACACAATCATTCTTAGTTTAAGGTAATTATAGACTAATGAAAACATAATTATGATATTATACTCCATTTTTGTCAATAGATTCCCCCAAATCCTACACACTTGTGCTTTAAAAGGTCAGCTCACTGATTTTCAGCCTGGATTTTATTTAGCCTTTGTTTCTAAATATAATTCTGCATAGATCACTTTCACTTACAACTCACACACAAACTGAAATGTTCAAAACAGCAGTTTAAGGCGGTGGACAGAGCAAACCACAGTTTATCCATCCGCCTCTATGAAGTGTTGGTTGCTAGAAATGGCTGGGAATGACAAGCGATGACACGGTGATGACAGGAAGTGTAATTAATGTGTTACAATAACATTATTCAATTTTCAGTAACAGGTAGTGTAAAGGATTACAATCTGAAATGCAGTAATTACATCACAGTTACTAATCCCAAAAAACTCCATTACTTTGATTTGGCTTCAGTTTGTCTTTCAAGGAGTTTTATGGAAAATTAATATCAGATTGCTATAAGTTCATTCGGTAAGTGCACAAGAAGCACAAGAAGGTCAGAGGAGGTGACGACGTGAGGCTGTCATGTCAGGCATTGGTTTACTGTGTATTTACCCAGGGTTTATTTGGTCTTGTGTTAACTAGTAGTTATGGTAACTAACAACAGTTTACTGGGAATTTTGCGTGTGAAACTCGACCCTGCAGCCACATGGTTTAGTTACATCATGTTCTGTACATTGGAATGTGAATCATTAACATAACTACAAACTAACGCAAGTCAAAAAAAACAAGGCCAGTCTGGTGATTTTATCAGCCAGAGCAACGTAAATACTTGGAGTAAATGTACAATAATAACAAAATGATATTTAAAAGTTAAATAAACTTTTTAAACATACAGCCAGTAGATTTTTGGAATTTAAATTAGTAGTTAATTTCGATAAAGCAAGAGAGTCAGTAAATTTATCTGTGTTGAAATATTCCTTCGAACAATCTTCAATCTTGATTGAACATTTGTTGCTACTAATCTAATGCTAAAAAAAAATAAAGTTTGTCATATTAAAACCACACAGATTATTTTTTTCTGACAAATTTATGCTTCATAACTTTAATAAAGTTGCTGTTAAATATTTCATATTTTTACATTATCTCCTTTACAAAAACGAGGCAAAAATTCACACCATTCTACAAAGTATTAAGACTGATTTCTGCATTGTGAAAACTCTACATGACATATTCTCACTTTACACTTTCTACAAATAATGACAATTTCAAGTGCTTCATATTCCCAGACTGTTGCTACCTCATGTCAGCATTTGCTGTATTTGACCACTGTTTGGTAGATGTGTGTGTTTCAAGAAAAAATAAAACTGATACAATTTTGCTGGCTGACACTCAAGTTATACTGGTGTGAACTGTGGCCAAATATGTGTGTCTTTGCTGCAAGCTTTAGCTTTCTAGAGGAAAGACAAGAGGTGCGGGAATCACTACAATGGTATAAGAGACAGAATGGACTCCCAGGTGTCATCATAGAGACAATAATGACATTGTTTTCTAACTTCAGGGAACCTCCTTGTGCAATGATATTTTATTCTACCTCTTACCCTGATAGCTCATCGTTTTGCATTTTAAGCAGACCAAGTGGATTAAATGGTTTGTTTTATGTTAAGCGTTCAAACTGTTTGACATAACACGCAGCCTGGCAATTAAAACATTTACTTTCCTAAGTTATGATGGTATTGCTGACATTAGCTACTGCTTTATGTGGATATAAAAACACACCTGTCAAGTCGGTTATAATCTCATTCCTATTTTTAGCTGTGCGATCCATTTCAAGATCCCAGTACCTTAAGACAAGTGCAGCCTAAAAGACCTTACAAATTTCTGAGGCACTCTGTTGCTCAAACCACAGAATATTTCATGTCACAGATTGTAGTTCCTTTTACCACAAAACTGATTTCAGACCAGTTGCATGGATTAAAAGATTATTCCACCTGGAGAAATCCATGACTTGATTGAACTGCTGTGATATTCGGTTAAAACATGCCAGAAATCACAAATATTTTGTTACTGCATTTTCCTCAGTATTCTGGGGATATTCCTGGAAATGAAGGAACAGGAGGATTAAACCCCATGTCCTGCTGTGAGGGACTGACTCACTGCCAACTCCTCAGAAAATGTCATAACTCTGGGACAGCAAAATGCGGCAAAAAATCTCAGAGTCTGCACTAGTCCTTCCTTTGTCTTAAGTAATCAGGTTTATACTCTTTCCAAATTTCTTGTTGGAGGGTGGGACCACATTGAAAACCCCCTTCCATGGTGGAAGGGACACATCAAACATGAACTAGTTGTTTTCTAGCAAAACCTGACCCTTTGCCCAAGTAATGAACGAAATAATGAAGTAATGAATCTCTGGGTTCCCATACGAGAACCTTAAAGACAAATTTAGCAAATTTTAGGTAGTAATCACAACTCCTTGATCAAGACTCTTAAAAATACCAATGCCCTACATCACAGCTCATAATCTTTAGCTAAAAGAAAAGTTCAACTTTCTTCTTCTTCTTCCTCTTCTTCTTCCTCTTCTTCTTCTTCTTCTTCTTCTTCCTCATCTTCTTCTTCTTTGGCGTCTTCTTCCTTTGCTGCAGCCTTGGTCATCCTCCAGCTGAGAGTCCATTCACTCTTGACCATACCATCTTCTTCATGCATCAGTCCCATGTATCTCTGGTAACTCCGGTTCGCAGTGGAGAAACAAGCCACCTCGTCCTCGTCCGCCTTCTTCCAGCGACAAATCTTCCATGATTCTTTCCAAACCCGCCACTCCTCATCTCCCTCCTCCTCCTCCTCCTCCTCTTCCTCCGCTTCATTTTCATCTCCTCCCCTGTGAGCTACCGCCACCATCCAGGACTGCTTCCACGAGGCGAAGGAGGTGTTCAGTTTATGGAACTGTAGGTGGAGCGGGACACTGGGTTTGCGTTTGAGTCGTTTACACGACTTCTTTTCCTCCTTTGCTTCTTCTACTTTATTGTCTTTCTCCTTCTCGTCTACTTTCTTTAGGTCTTCGTCCTGCTCTGAGTTGTTCATCACGTCGTCATCAGTCTCCTCCTCCTCATCTACCTCTTCATCTTCCTCCTCATCTTCCTCCTCCTCCTCCTCCTCCTCCTCCTCCTCCTCCTCCTCCTCCTCATTTTTGCACTCCCCTTTTTCGTATACTTCATCCTCTTTGTCCTTGACATAGACTTCATCATCCTCCTCCTTATCCACTTCTTCATCATGCTCTTCTTCATCATCTACTCCTTTCTCCTGGTCTTTATCCATTTCTTTCTCTTTGTCTTCCTCCTCCTCCACTATCTCTTCCTCCTCCTCATCAACATTATCTTCATCTTCATCCTTGTCACCTTCTTCATTTTTCACTTCCTCATCTGCCTTTTCCTCCTTGACACCCACTTCTTCCTCCTCCTCCTCCTCTTCATCTGCTTCTTTGTCCTCCATCTCCTTGTCTTCTTCGTCATCCTCCTCCTTGTGTACTTTATCCTCCTCCTTCTTATCTTTCTCTTCCTGATCTTTGCCTAGTTCTTCATCTTCATCCATCTCATCTTCTTCTTCATCATCCTCATCCTCCTCATCTGCTTCTTTGTCTTCCCCCTGCTTGTCCACATCTTTTTCCTTTTTCAGGTGTTCTTCATGCTCATTCTCCTCCTCTTCGTCCTCACCACCCTCCTCTTCCTTTTCATTTGCTAGTTCTTCCTCCTCCTCATGTACTTCTTCATTTTCCTCCTCCTCCTCCTCCTTCTCCTCACCCTCAACTTCTCCATCCTCCTCCTCATCTACTTCATCATCCTCACATTTTTTATTTCTGTTTTTGTCGTCGTCGTCCTCCTCCTCCTCATGTGCTTGTTTGTCTCTCTCCTCCTCATGTATGTTCTTCTCTTCCTCCTCATTTTTCTCCTTATTCTCATGTACTTTTTTGTCCTTCTCATCCTTGTCAACTTCTTTATCCTCTTCTTCCTCCTCCTCATCCTGCTCCTCCTCCTCATCTTCTTCATCCTCCTCATTCTCTTCATTCATTTCTTTGTCCTCTTTCTCTTCATGTACCTCCTTCTTGTCTAATTCTTTGTAATCCTCATTTTCATCAACATTTTCCTCCTCCTCCTCCTCCTCCTCCTCCTCCTCCTCCTCCTCATCTACTCCTGCCTCCTCCTCATCCTCTACTCCTACATCCTCTCCATCAACCATCCCTTCATGTATTTCTTTGTCCTTCTTCTTGTCAACTTTTTCGTCCTCCTCTTCTACTCCTTCATCCTTCTCCTCCTCGTCTTCTTCGACCTCTTCCCGCTCTGCTTGTTTGTCTCTCTCCTCCTCAGGTATGTCCTTCTCTTCCTCCTCCTCTTCCTCCTTAATCTCATGTAATTGTTTTTCCTTCTCCTCATCGACAACTTCTGCATCCTCTTCTTCCTCCTCCTCTTCCTCCATCCCTTCATGTATATCCTTGTCTTCCTCTTCATCCTCCTCCTCCTCCTCCTCCCTTACTCTATGTGTTTCCTTATCCTTCCTCTCTTTGACTTCTTCGTCCTCCTCTTCATCCTCCTCTTCTACACCTTCATCCTCCTCCTCCCCCGCTTCATCCTCCTCATTCTCCTTGATAATTTCTTCCTTCTTTTCATGTACTACCTTCTTGTCTACTTCTTTGTACTCCTCATTTTTGTTGACATCCTCCTCCTCCTCTACTCCCTCATCCTCCTCTTCCTCATCTACTTTTATGTCCTCCGCACTGTTTACACCTTCATCCTCCTCGTCCTCCTCTGTGTTATCCATTATCTCCTCCAACTCCTCCTCCTCTTCTTCCTCCAGTTGGTCCTCCTCTGGTTGGATCCATCCTTTAGGAGACCTCCAGGCTTCCGTCCACTCTGTGCTATCTATGATCTCCTCATCCAGCCTGGAGGCAAGGAGGAGATTTGTGTTTTTACGTCGCCGAGTCATCATGTTGCTGTGTTGATGATGGGACTCCAGTGAAGCCTTCCACCACCTGTGAAAATAGTTGTAGTTTAGGTTTTAGTTTAACCAGATCAGTCTGATGAACAGTAGAACATTTGAGCATGAAAGTTCATTCCTGGCAATGTGAATAGTAGTTTTAAGGAGTTTTCAACCACATATCACAGCCTTCATCAAAGCCACAGCAACTGAGCCAATAACCCCATTCACTTGTAAGGACTGTTTGTGTGGGCCAGTATAAGAAAACACAAGTTTCTTTTAACTTTGACCACAACCTCTCTCTAATCTTAATCATGACTTTTTTTTAACCCAAATCTTTGATATTTTCTCTCCCTAACCAAGTCATTTTTGTGTGTAAACATAACCTTAACTATAGAGATGTGGTTTATAAGGGTTTTTGAAGCCACTGATGCGTGTGATGGACTTATTTATCAGTGTTGCCATATACAGTATGTAATAAGATAACTGTAGTACAGAAATACCAAGGATATGTTTGAGTTAGTTAAAAAATAGTGTTTCCTTGCATAGTTTCTCTACAAGAGACCAGTGACATCAATATTTTTCAACTCTCCTGATAAAACATCCTTAACAGAAACATATGGTATATGCTCACATTTAAAACATATAAGATGATGTATATTTATCATATTCTTTAAACTCTGACAAGTTCAAGTCTAGTATCTTGTGTATAAATCTAGTTTTATTTTAAACTAACTCAAACCATGTAAGTACCATACTTCTCATATGTTCTGTATAAATCCTGCAGTTGACATCTGTGTCATGGAATTCAATGTCTGCAAATAAAGTATGACAGTAAATTTTGCAAAATTTCTATTATGTAACATAAACATGAACCTAAAATCTTTGAAGTGTCCATTCATTGGAGTGACATTTCCCTCACATCTTGTGCCAAACAGTGCACTTTGATGACACACAATGGTTGACAAAAAATGTTTGTGAAAACAATATTGTACAGAAATATATGTTTGAAAAAGATAAGTGACTGAAATGCCAGCTTAACAAACTGAAGCTTTTAAAGAGAAATAGAGATATGGATTGATATATAATTTATATCTATATAATCCATAAGTATCATAGTATTTTCTTCCTTGTTCTTTTAGAATTAACAATTAAAAACATGGCTCCATGTATCACTGATGGTAGAGTATAAGTTACTGTTACTGATGAAGTTACTGATGAAGTTACAAGCCAAAGTCTAAGCTGAGCAGCCTCGCTTTTTGCTTAGATAATATTGGGCCTCAACACCTATTTAAGTAGTGACGTTCTTATTGTCACACTTTCTACACAAGTACACAAACCGTCAGCTAGATCACTTGTAAGTGTTGTGGCCATGGCAGCCTATGAATTTTAGGGGGTCGAGTTTCTGAAGCACCACTGAATTGAGGGCTGCATTTTTTTAGCTGTCAAGTTCAAATATCAAGTTGAAAATGAAGCTTTTCCTTCATTACAGTGAACACACTCTAGTTTGTTTTGACTCAGTCCCCAATAAACCATCCGGCAGCCACATATACACAGCAGAGCACCGATTGTGGATTAATCCGCCCCTGCAAATAGTCCCCAACAAACGCACCATTCCCTCCTATTTTAGTACTGTTTGATAAAAACTACAGTCTCCAGCTGTTTAGGAAATGAATGGGCATTCTTTAAAAATGAAACTATATGTTTGTGAGATTTATGTCCTCAGTAGGAACCCATGGGCATAACAGACAGATACACTCACACACACACAGACAGTCATTTAAACAATTGCCAAAGTACACAGAACCACTCAGAACCACCTCTGTGGTAGTACCCATATTTTCTGTGAGTAGCATTAGGCTTGGAACATTCAGTAGCAGCTCACCTGATCTGCTGCCTGTACCCCCAGCAGGAGCTCCAGTTCTTCCGACGTTCTTCATCTTCCTCTAGAGGAGCTGCAGAGAGCTGCCAGGAGTTGCTCCATCCAGGCAGGAACACGTCATTTATCCTCATCATCAGTGTGTCAGTGCATGAGGAGGTTACAGTTAGTGTCTCATCAAATGTGGGGTCTTTTGGTTCAAGTTCTGCCCCGGACAGTTTCCATGACTCCTCCCAGTCTGAAGGCTCATCCTGTTTGACAATCACAACATACAACATCATTTACAATGGCCATGTAGCATGTAGCCTCTGAATTGACATATAGCTTAGGAGTATTTCTGTCTCACCTTGTTTCACCACAATAATTGCAATTATGTTGATTCCTACCTGCTCCTCCAGTTGCTGTACTTCATCAGACTTGTCTCTGAGGCTTTGTTGGTAATCTGGCCAGACACAATCCCAGTTCTCTTTCCGCTGTCCGAAGACAAAGTTCATAATCTTCCACGTACCGGCCCAGACAGGAAGGGAATATTCTTCTATTCTAGATTTGCTATCTAATTTTCTTTCAAACAAAATCTCCCACTGGAATTGTTTTTCTTCAGAGAGCTGCTGCTGACCTGGACTTTTCACCTGGAAACGAGAACAGTCAAGACATTTTACAAAATGTTAATCAGTTTATTTGAACCTATCTCATAGTTGTCTTTCGGGTGAGGTCACAGATGAATTAGCTCAAGACAGATGTTGTTTTCCAGTGGTTTGAACAATACATGATAGACAAGTCTTTTCTTCTCTAAAATATCAACAGACACTCACTCAAATACCAACAGATAATACTTCCATTACTATGCATGTATGTATTGAATCTGTAGGATGCTCGCACTGGTTGTCTTCAGTTGTGTGAAGACTGAATATGTTTGAGGTATTATGGCCCACAATGCAATTAACTTTAGGGAAACAATGTTGTTCCTCCAAATTTTGAATTTTGAATTTTTCAGATAAGGGAAGGGTTATGTTGTCCTTTAAGTCGTCCTCAAGCTAAATAAACTACTTATAGATCTATTGTGTTAGCTGAAAAAAGCAAAGCTGAAAACAGGGATATTTGACTTAGCTCATAAAAGGTCGCGTTTTAGAGATACATGGTTTTCATGGAACAGTGACATTATAGTATTTTATATTATTAATGTTCTAAAATCACATTTTGACGGTAAAGGCTTTATGGGAGCTGTAGCTGTTGAATGCTAGCAAACTCAGTGCTTAATTTATAACATTACAATGTGCTGAAACTCTTCCGACATGATTTGTTATACACTATGAGACCAAATCTCCATGTATAATGCAAGCATCATGTAAAACACACCACAATTAGCAGCTATTGGATGGCAAATACGGATTTAGCAGATCCCTGGAAGACACTACCTATCTGAATAAACTGTGTGCACTGTAGTTTGGTGCAGTGGAATAATGGTCTGTGTCTGTTTCCCTGCTTTGTGCTCAATGAAGCAAAATCTTAATGCTGCATGCAATTACATTTCTGACAACAGTGTAGTCCGAACCCTGGGGACAAAGTACAGAGATGCCAATGCACTGAGCCAGACCTTATCACCTAACATCAGTGGTCGACACTATACCACACTAATGGGCGATCCAGCTGTGCTGTCCTGGTCCCAGCAGCTAGAGGTCACCCCTAGGAGTACCTCATAATCACCCACTGTGAGGGGACTAAGGCATGTGACTGGCCCTAGGGTGAATCTCATCATATCAAACATGCTTGATATTTGAGATATGGCCCATCACTGTGAGCATTTCAGCATTTGCTTTAAAATCCACTGTGTGGCCAGTACCTCAGTGTTGTTCATGTTTCTATCTGTTTACACCAATTAGCCACAACATTAAAACCTGTAACTGGTTTTAATGTTGTGGCAATGGGAGACCTTTTGTCTCACCGGCCTCTCCAGAGTCTGCCTTGATGAGGTGTAAAAAGGGAAATTTTGCCCATTAACTGTGTCACAGTTCAGAGGATTTGTCCGCAAATGAGAGACCAACATAATTGTCTTGTGGTTGAATAGCAGCAAATCGCTGCAGCTAAGTTCCAAAATTTTGTAGAAAGTCTTTTCTGAAGAGTCTAGGCTGTTCTGGCATCAGATTAACACCCTTGTTTTGGGATCAACTATCATAATGTCTACAGTGTTAATGTGTCCACATTCTTTTGGATCACACCTTCAGTCTTCTCTTCTGCCTCATCAAACCAACACACATCTTCCTTCCCTTGCACACGACAGATACTCAGGATTTTTCCCCCAATACTGGCTTTAACCCTCTGAAAATTGTTCTGGGTTTTAGTATGTTTTAATGTGAGGCTATGAGTTTGTATCAGTCGCAGTACCTGTTTCCAGGATTGACTCCATCCACCAGCAGGAGACATCAGTTCAGCCTCTGATCTGTACCTCTTTGGTTTATACGTCTTGTTATTAGTCAGCTCTATGGTTGTGAATCCTGGGATTCTGGTTTTTAATTCTTTGGCCTTCATGTAAAGATACTTTGGAGGCTTCAGGCTCTTCCAGGACTCTCTCCAATGCAGCCGGAACACATCCAACTCTACTTTGCGTTTTTGGCTGTGCAGTTGGGGCAAATCTTTCCTCCTGACAGGAGATGGAGGTGGAGGCTCAGGTTTGGATCTGGGAGGAGGAGGGACAATTTTGAATCTAATTTTCGGCTTGTTTTTTTCTGCTTCCTCTGTGAGTTTCCCAAAGTCAGACATGTCACCTTTCGTCTTGTCTCCATTGGCAACAAGTGCCCAGTGATAATTCCACTTTGAGAAAAGTCTGCAGATACAAAACAAACATAAAAATCAATCCATATATTGTTATAATGACTTGGTACAATGAAACATAGCTCTGGCAAGTATACTGAATGCTGGAATGTTCTGAAAGGGATTCTAATGTGTTTCATCTCCAGACATCACAAGCAACTGAACACAGGGTTATCAGCTTCAAATAGTTAAGGCCAACTTCTGCCTGTAGTGTTAATACAGAGGTTGACCGCATTACACATGTACATACACTCTTGGCTTCTTTGTGTGTTACTACTTTTGGCACTTTTTGCATTGCAAGAAAATCAAAATCATAAAACTTTGCATCCCATAATTATTATATATAGATTTAGTAATTACAAAAATCATATCTTCAGATTTTGTACGTTTTCATGTATTAGTGAAATATGGATCCTGTTCGTTTTCTCAGAACGATCAGTTAGTATCATCAGAATTATGCCTAAACATTATGAGATAATTCTGAGACATAATAGACCTTTTTCACAAAAGACATTTAACAAGTCATTTTACTGGTACTGGTGGAACGAATCCTGTGATGGCTCCATTTTTTTAGATGCATCAGTGCAAGGGTCAAGTCGTTGTACATCCTCACTGACATGTTAAAATGGAACAGAGCCATCATAAACAGCATTAGTTCCATCTGTGCTTAATTTATAGTGCTGTTTTAAAGGTCTTTTGTTGTATTTGTCTGATATGTGCTGATGACACAAAAAGAATTCAAATAAAGGGATTATAAACAGAACTAATGGAAATGTTTATGTTCAGCAATGCTACTTGAGTTGATTCTGAGTGTGAAATGAATGCACTACATAGCGCCTTCAAAAAAATCCTGCAATGGAACTTAAAAAAGCAGTGTCTATGTCATGGTACTGCTAATAGCTGGTAGAAAGGCTTCATTGTTAGCTTGCCAGGGATATGAACGTGCTTTGAGGATTTTCATCAAGTCATTAACTAGCTCTATAAATCAGATGGTTAGTTTGACTTTAGGTCGAAACTCTCTGAGATTTGAATTGTAGGAACGGAGCAAACTCCTCAAAGGACACATTTGATTTTGACATAATTTTCAAGGGAAATGTATTGATGGTGACGAGGTTTGGTTTCATCTAACTTGGGCTCCTAACTGCAGTTCTCTCGGAACAAAACTCTAAGCTGCTGTAGCTGATGAAATATTTTGTTGTTTTTGTGTTCATTCTCACCATAACATGAGAATGGTTTGATTAATGATAAGTAGCCTGCAGCATAATCCTAAAACCTTTTCCCCAGTTCTGCTTCAGTTTTTGAGGTGACCTTTGCAATATTTTCATAGTCTGCACAGTATGGTAATTTTATTTGTATGATGCTAAATTTTTCTTCACTTTGGAAATATTCTCACAGTTTGAAGGAACTCTTTTTTTTCCATTCGGCCTCTTGTTTGCACTGGTCCGCAACGCTCTGAGCTCTCTTCTCCCATTGGTCTCTAAGCCGTCCATTGCTGAACGACCTCTTCTCCTCTTTTTTGGACAACATCTTGTTGCCTAAGAGACACACACAAATAAATAATAAACAATGGAAAAAGCACCAAAAATGTCACTAGCAGCAGTTCTCCAATATAACTTAATTTTTTAACGTCGCTGTACGCGGTTTGTTCAAGTGCTGGTGAGGAATCTCCAAACATCAGATACTTGATGATCAAGTACTGTTACTACAACAAGAGCTTAGGGAGAGCACTAATCAAATATCAAGCTTTACTGAGTCTGCAAATCAGAATTCGAGGGCAACCAAAATTTGTAGGAGTAGTGTCACATCTGAGAATGAGGGAGGAACAGGGACTCTTACGCTCAAAATGCTCATAGCTGCTCACAATCTCTTGAACCAGATCTGGGGTTTTCTTATTTTTTATTGCTCAGTTTTTACAAACAATTTTATTAGAGAAAATGATTAGAACTATTATCAGAATAAAAACATTTATGAATGAGGCTCATTGTCACCTTCTAAACAGAAATCTAATGAGCCTAATGGGTGGTTAGGCTTAATGATGATGATGATTATAGTTATTACGTCATTATCATATTCAAAATTAATTTTCAGAATAGGTGAGCCATTTTAACAAAAATGATTGACGATTGAAACTACAATCTCAGGTTCCCCTGAAGCTCAAGAAAACTAAGCTGGTTGAGAAATGAGCATGTACATAATTGGGATTGTACACTCATTAATTCCTTCTCTTATAAATCCATGTGCTCTCAAATGTTAACTCTAAGACTGAAAAGCGCTCAAAATTATATTTTTGCACCTGCAAATCAGTTGTCAACTTAGTTGTGAACAAAAAGTGGTCAAGATTGATGCATTATATTCCAACAGCTTTGTGTTTCCTACAAGTGAGTCAGTGGAGTAAATGGACTGAGATGCCCAACAATATTTAAAAGAAACTGAAATACTGGTATGTACTTCAGACTAAATATTATGGATGATATTAAGTTGGATAAAACATGACAAAACATTTGTAAAGTCCCTAAACATTATTTAAGATGCTGGAAAATGAAGAACAGTAGGCAGTAAATTGACTTAACATATATAAATACATACCATATACCAAAGTGTATGTATATAAATGTATATGTATATATATACATACCTACATTACAAGACTGACGGATGAATGTATTAGTCTAGTTTTGGTCCACTTCTCAGTGTAGTGTCTTGTTGAAGACTGAAGATTGACTCATCAAAAGTTGACACGAGACGACTGGCGTCATTCTATAATTAAACACCGCAAAGCAGCATGCTTGAAGGAGCAAAAAACAACAACAAAACCCTACTGCACTGAGTATGTGACATTGTTGGGTTCAGAATGTATTTATATATATATATATATATATATATATACATGTATGACTGCAAAGGGTTATCTTTCTACAGCAGAATTCAAGTGTCTGTAAGTTGATCTTCAGAGACATGACATGAAACCAGTGGGAAACGAAAAAGAGAGAGGATTGAAAAATGGCCAACAGTAAACTGACTGAAATAAACTAAAGAGACATGTTTAGTTGTTTGAATTACTAATATAACAAGCCACAGAGTCAAAAATCTAGAGAACGTTGTGCAAAATAAAAGTCAAACAGTTTAGCCCCCGTCTTTCTGGATGATGGAGTCTGGGGCTTTGCAGTGTCTATGTTGGTAAATTTGACTGAGGCTTAACCAAATGACGATAACATTAAATTAGAAGATTAGCTCAGGTCTCCTTTGCCACCTCTGCACAATGTGGTGTTGGGGAAGTCCCCAATGAAAACTGATGCGAATCAAATAACAGTGAGTTCAGCATCTGAAGTGATTCTTCTTACTTTGGATACACAACAATGTCTGCTAAAAAAATACATTTATGTACAACTAATTTGAAATAGCAAATAAAAATTGTAGGAAACGGAATTACATTTTCTATCTACATAGTTTTGTCAATTTACATATTTGTCATGTAGCAAAAACGTTGAAATTGAATGTATCTGTAAAATGTTTACCAACATTTTCTTACAGCACAGTGTCGATTTGTAGTGACTCCAGCATTATTAAACTTTTATAAGGTTCTGTTTAGACTCTCACAGCTTATGGTTTAGGTTCAGGAAAGATCCTTTTTCTGTTTTTATAGAGAAAAACTTCACAGTGACTTTAGACATTTAGACATGTATTCATTACATTTAACCAAAACCATGACCTTTCCTTTACCTTAACCAATGGGTTCTGGTGTCTAAATCTGACAGGAGTCTGGATGGGAACCCTGAGCTTTGCTGCCACAGTCCTGCCATTTGTACACCCGCCATCCACCCCAAACAACCCGGTGACTCCGGTGTAATTCGAAAAGTAAAAATAACGCTTCCTGAATTTAAACGAATCCGTTGCCTGATCCAGCCATGTGCTTGTTTGCTATTTTAGAGAAGATAAAACTTGCTGACAAGACTTGCTGTTGATTTCCTTTTCACAGAACAAGTGGCCAAACTAACAAGGCTACATTATGTAGCAAAGTAGCCGAAAATTTTTTTAACAAACAACTGCGGTGGTGGGTCATTTTATGCTTATTGGTTGAAGCCTGTGGCACACACTTGAAGGTTCATACAGATATAAGAACTATGGTAGTCGTCATTATTTGATTAGGGGAATGAATGTGTTAAAGCGTGTCAAGCAGCAAAGATTTACCCAGAAACCACAGAAAACAAAAGGTGCAGGTGTTTTGACAAGCATCACACGCCCCCAGTGCATGTGGCCCATAACAGTGTCCTTGGCTGCCTTCATCAGTCACATGACCATCATCCTTTTACGTTGTATTGGTCCCTTCAGTGTTTAATCTAACCCTAGCTTAGCGAAAAGACTGCTAACCCAGTTATTCAGAACCAAAGAAAATACTCATTCTTAGAACTACAAAGCTGTTTCAAAATATGGAATTCAAACCAAAACTTTAAAAATTAAAATAAAAAATATAAGTACAGGTGTGAAAAATTTAGAGCGATATGTGAACCAGTCCTGACTTACCGGATGTCTTTCTTTCTTTCTCAAAAAAAGTCTTTCTGTTTACATTCCCTGTTGTATCCAATAACAGTGCACGTTAAGGTGAACCAGTGTATGTCCGCTGTCTGTCCGTCTCTACCTCTGGGCTTGTCTGTCTTTGATCTTTACTGTTGTTACTTAGGTACCTGTCTCAAAGTCTGTCTGTCTATCTTCCTCTTGTTGTGTCTGTCTTTATTCTCTTTCTGAATTCACTTTTACTAGCTTACGGTCTGCCCTGTATATCTGCTCTGTGGTGAGAAGGTTTCCCTCTTTGCTATTTTTACATTATATGTTAACAGATCCAAAGCTGCGGCTCTAAATTTAGTGTGGGGGTGAAGCAATGCCAAACATGCAGAGCAGCCGGCAGCACAGAAAAGTAGAGAAGTGACATGAAATGAAAGAAAACCCCGAGGTGAAATCAATCTTTATTTAACAGCTGCAATAACAGAAACATACAGCCAATTGGAAACCAGTGCTGTGAGCTAACCAGACTCACTGACATATATTACTGTGGCAAGATTCAGTTCCACGTCTGGACAAACACTCACTGCCTGGCAACCAGCCAATCAGTGGCAAGAATGTTAAGCACTTCTCAGTGCAGGACTGCAGGCATCCAGGGTTCCTGCAGTAAAAGGCTCTTGCTTCTCTCATAGATAACGTTCAGTGACCGTTGCACCTGCTGCAAACGGACAGCTTTATAGCTGTACATGATGTGTGATCATCTGCAGCTCCACTTATGTCATTTACCATAACATCTTTTCTACACAGAAGCAGCACCTGAGCAGAGCATCAGCAGCAGCAGCTGCAGCAGCTGCAGTGCTCCGTATATATCTACACAGGTGTCAAGAGTGCTGGAAATGCAGGAGAATTGATTGTAAGCATAACAATATCAGGGCTTGTGTAGAATAGAAGCAAGTGTGCGCTGTGAGACATCTGAGATGCCCGACGGAGAAATGTGGCTGAAACACTTTCTGTGCTAAGTCATGCTGAAACAGCAGTTAGAGCACCTTTATTTCCTTTATTGTAAGTATCGTATTTCCAAGTGAAACTGAATATGCTCAGTTCAATTCAAATCAGTCTTATTTAAATAGCATCAAATTATAACAGGTTAACTCAGGGCACATTTCTAGACTGTACATTTTATAGTTATTATTTACAAAGACCCAACATTCCCCCATGAGCAGCACTTGGAGAAAGCAGCAACGAAAAACTCCCTTTTAACAGGTAGAAACGTTGAACAGATCCCAGCTCATGGGGGTCTGCCTCACCTGCCTCGTCTGCTTTTGAGAGATGAGGAGAGAGAGAGAGGGATCAAGAGACTAAGAGAGAGTGAGTAAGAGACAATGAGAACAAGAGAGACAGAGAGATAGATAGAGATTGGGGGGCAGGAGACAGGAAAGAGAATAAAGCAGAATACAGGTACCAGATAAAGATATATAATACTAATGAGACTAATATCTAAACTAATAATTATAATAAAAGGGATCATAATAATACTAAATATAATATTAACAATGGTCGTAATCATTATCCCAGGGGTGTTGATTAAAGATTGAAATAAGCATTGATGGGATACAAGGCTTGTGGGTGGAAAGAAAGAGGAGCTCAGTGCATCATGGGAAGTCCCCATAGCAGTCTAGGCCTATAGCAGCAGCAACGAGGGGAAGGTTCAAGCTGAGCCTGAGCCAGCAATAACTATAAGCTTTGTCAAAAAGGAAAGTGTTTAGTCTCCTCTTAAACATGGAGAGGGTGTCGGCCTCCTGGACCCAAACTGGAAGATGGTTCCACAGCAGAGGAGCCTGATATCTGAAAGCTCTGCCTCCCATTCTGCTAGTGGAGACTTTAGGAACCACTAGTAGTCCTGCATTCTGGGAACTAAGTGTTCTACTGGGATAATAAGGTACTGTGAGCTCTTTAAGATAAGATGGTGCCTGGCCATTAAGGGCTCTATAGGTGAGGAGGAGGATTTTAAATTGTATTCTGGATTTCAGAGGGAGTCAATGCAGAGAAACTAACACAGGAGAGATATGATCTCTTTTTCTGGTTCCTGTCAGTACTCGTGCTGCAGTATTCTGGATCAGATGGAGGATAGTTAAAGTTTTGTCAAGACATACAATATGTGGCTGGAATATTGTTGAAAGAGGGACTTAAATTAAATCCCTCAGATTTGATTGCATGACTTAAAGTGTGTTAGCTAATGTGTATTGATCCATGATGATGCAGTTAAAAACATTGCAAGCATGGCAGTTACATACAAGCATCCGATGTAACCTGTGTGTGTTACCCTTTAGTCACTCCACACATGGTCTAGCTTATATCGGGCAAAAAAAAGCACACACAATAGAAAAAGTGACTTACTGAACTTTCTAGATACATATTGGAGTGGGAGCTGTTCCTGCTGCTGTTCACAGGTCATTTTTCTGTGAGGTGACCGAGCAGCAGGAGACCCATTCAACTGCAACAGGATCTTCAGATCCCCCTGCTGCTGATGACAGAATACTGCAGCACCTCAAGCTCTGAACCAGACCGATCTCAACCAGGCTTCACTTCTGTTTTTACACCAAGCACTTTGAGCCGATCTGTGGAAAATCTACCATTAGATCGTGGTTGTATATACAGGTGCTTACAAGAAAACAGGGAACTTGAATCTGTTGCATCTACTTCCAGGCTGTCACTGAACTTCTGTTTTATCTTTATCTTTAGCTCAAAAGCAGTGCACACAAAAGAATGTTAAACTACGAATGGATGTTTCTTACCAAAATGCCCTTTGGGAGTCACAGTAAACTCGTTTGATTTTTGTCAACAGGCTTTGGTTTGGTTTTTTTGTTTTGTTTTATTTTGGTGATCCCCTCATTTCCTCCAGTGCCACCAGCAGACTGATGTGTGGTTTTCAGTGAAATGTCTCAAATGTCTCAACAGCTATAGGATAAGCTGCATTGAAATCTGTTGCAGTTATTCATGCCCCCTCAGGGTGAATTCTAATCACTTTGGTGTCCTTTGGCTTTTCTTCTAGCACCATCAACAGGTCAAAATTTTGATTTGTCATATACTTTGGTCAACGACCAAATACTGTTGATAATGACATTGCTATCACCTTCAGCTGTAATTTTACACTAGTGCTTTAGAGAAAATAAACCTAACTTTTACTGCAGAAACCTGTATGCCTGATACATACAGACAATAAGTACACTTACACATTCTTGGCTTGACTGTGACAGCCAGCCTTGCCTTACAAACATGAATGTCCGTGACTGACTGACTGACTGACTGACTGACTTACGGATAAAGTTATACCATTGGTCAGCTGGCCAACTGTAAGAGTTTCCCCACTGGCTGTTGTTCTTTTAAAATGAATTGGCACAATTTCTTTCATCAGGGGGTGGAAACTTAGCACCTTTGCTGCCAGATCTACCAACTTTTCAGATACTTTAGCAAGAATTTTTCAAAAAAGATGCTTGGTCAGGCTTTCCCTCCACATTCAGTTGAGCGCACAGCAGTCTTTTGACTTATTTGTATGGTGATATTTTCAAAGTATATCATGGTTATAAAATCAGGATTTTAGTACCAGAGCAGCAGCTTGAATTTGGCTTGGAAGTGACTGCTGGTTAACATGTCGTGTGAATGGGCCACATTTCACTGATTCACTGATTCAGACTTGTTCCATTGTCTGACATCAGTTAAAAAAAAATGAGAACAGGTTTATTGGGAAATATGCTGTAATGAAAAACTGTATATGTGAACACAGACAGTAGGAGAAAAGCACACAGATAAAGTGACTCTTTTTATCTTCTCTGGTGATCCCCTCCCAGGGCTTCACTGCAGCCTCCTTCAGCTCCTGCTTGTCCTCCTTCCTCCTGCTCCCAGATCCACCTGCTCTCCCTTTGCCAACCGATGGAACACACCTGTTCCTCATTTGCCTCATTTTCTTCCCTGTACTTATACCAGCCCTGTTTCCCCAGTCATTTCCTAGATCTTTTGCTCATGTCTCAGCGATTCCTGTTGTGCTGTTTATGCTGTGGACACCTGTTCTGTTCTCCCATCTACCTGTAAGCCTGGTCTTCATCATTTATTCTATTAAAATAATTTAATTGAACCAGCCTGCCTGTTTGTTCCTACCACCGGCTGTGACACAAAAAGCCTAAACAGAGAGCAGGGCGACTAATGAATGAAACCTGACCTCCTGCTGCAATCTGTGTATCTGTCAACACAGAAGCAACTGGGTAATACACTGAAACCAGACTTAATCCTTTACTTGAATAATATTTCACATTACAAATGGACTCATATTTAAACTGATGAACACATAGAAAAGAGTGTAACTCGAGTGTTTATTTGAAGGTGTCAAACACATCAGTCTTGTCATCACTGTGGTGACTGACAACAAGTGGGGCGGATGGGTTTCATTTGTAGAGGGCATAAAAATAAACAGTGATGAAGACAGTTTGAAAAATAGCAGGTTTTGAAATCTCAAAATTGCGCTTCATAAATTCTAAGTTGTTTTTTTGTTTTTTTGTCAAGACAAAGTGAATCATACCACAAGATTTGCCGTTTTTAAAAAACAATTTTTGTGTGCCAAATCTGCCCTAATGTACATAATGTATGTACCACTCAATTCAGGAAATACTGTTTGTTTATGTTCTTGTTTTATAACTGCAAGGGAAATAATGCAAGCAGTAGATAAGAAAGGATGATTTTGGCTGTAGAGTGTAATGACAGTGACAGAGGTAAGTGACAGTAAAATGTCTCATCTGTATCATTTGCAACTGTATAATCTGTCTGTAATGTTTACAACCCAACCCATCCCTTCCTCTTTAGCCATACCACTCAAATACTTTCCACTAGGTAGGTTACGGTATGACTTCACCATTACAGTTATCAGTCAACTATCTGAGCAACTGCTCCTCATAACTCACAAATCTCCAGAGCATCAAGAGGAGAGTTTTATATCCACAGTTGTGCTTGTTGCTGTAGTTTGAAATTGTCCTTCCCACCAGTTACCTTTTTTGACACCATGTAGAAGATGTTTGTGTGGGGAGGGTAGTCTTTTTTGGGACAGCATGAACAGATAGTTATATACAGTATATGGTTAACTACACCTATCAGCCCACTGACAAAGGTGTTAAGCACCTTCTGACTCTTAGGTCTCGTGATTTCCGGTCAACAGGGGAGGTGCCTCTTGCAGAGGTGTGGCACTTTGATTGCAGCCTGGTACTCTAGTTCGTAGCAGTGTAGGTGTTGTTATGCCTTTAAATGGCCCAAATTAAAGAGTTGTGTATGTGCACATGCTCTCTTTCTCACTTTCATCATTTATATGCACACAAAAATACATAAAGAGACTGACTCTGCAAAAAGTTTAAATATTTTTTACTATATTATAATTATATAATTATAATTAAATTGTAAATCCAAAAGAAAAAATGTATATTTCTAAGTGACGTGATAGATTTAAAGGAACTGTTACAAGAAAATAAATTCATAAAAACCCGAAGCTCTGTCCTTCTTTTTAATTTATTGAACTGGGCAACACAACTCAGGGATTTAATGACAGATTAGTAAGATCTTTCATTGAACATCAGAGGTCACCTCTCTGAAAATAAATGCTTGGATTGATTACAGTACTAAGCGTAGGATCTTTCATTAATAGTCCACTCGATCTTCCAGTTAGCCTATTCACATTGTTAATAAATTGTTTAATAAATTATTTGAAAGAAATTGTTTGCTAAATAAAAATAACATTATATTAAATATTTCATAGAATTGGTGACTTTTTAAAGTCTTATTGAATCAGACATTTTCATTGTAGGCTCTTTACCTACAGCACTGAAGGTGCTTAAAAAGAAATAACATGTTTTCAATTTTGTGATGTTTGAAATGATTACACAGTAGTTACCGCTTCAGGTTCACCACCATTCATCATCAATTCCTCCACTACTACTGCACCTAGTCAGAAAATGTGTAATGCAGTTTTTAGTTGAGGTTTTGCCAGATCACAGAATACAGAGTATTCCTCCCCAGAGTAAACATGGCGGCTCTGCTTAGATCTTAGTGATAATACTGTATAGAGTTAAAATGGGGATGAGTTCAATAAAATATTGTTGGGGACAGTTCAGCAACACCTTGACATTGGCCATGATATGGCCTTACTTTCTATATCTAGATCTGTGCCCATGGTCGGATGAGCTACTGTCAGTCACTAGAATTTCCTTTTTCCATGAGGAGCCAAGTAGCCCTGCTGATGCAAGACAAATAACCAAAACTGTCCAATCAATATCCATTTGACATTATGTTTACAGTTCTTGGTTTGTTTGTAACATCGGTGTCAACAAAAAAGATACCAGGTCTAAAAGGAGACAGTGGATCATTTTTTTTCTTTGGTCAAGACCAGCTAGACTGAATTACGGGTTTGGCGACCTAAGAGAAATCAGGAGATTTGGATTGAAGTGCGAAGAGTGAAAATGTGTATCTCAACAGACTGAATAAATTCAGCGATGAATGGTTCTTGCTCTTGTTGAGCAATATTGGCTGTCAACCCGTGACAAAAAATTTGTGTGTTTAATGTATTTTTAATATATAAATTAAAATTCAGTTGTCTGATTTATAACAGAACTAAAGAGGTTTCTAAGAATGTTTCTATTTTTACAGATTTCAGAACCAAGAAGATTATCTGAGTCTCAGTGTCTTAATAAACAATAACTAATAATGTTTTTCAGAACTTTAAATTTCATGGTTGCTTAATCATTCATGAATAAACACTAAATATCTGATCCCATGTTTTCAGTAGCTTTACCCTTGAGCTACCAATGAACACTCTGTGCATCATTTTAGACAAACTATTCTAGGTACAATTACAATTGGGTAAAATCAATTTTAATAATACTTTTACACTTGAGATTCTTGTCATGTGAATCCATAACATATTGGGTTATCTTTTTGTGATACACTGCAGAAATGCACACAAGACATGCAGATGCTTTTTATCCTTTAATCACAATATAGCAATTGCCCTCACATCCACTTTCAAAAATACGATGATGTACTTTCAGGTGCATTTGTTGTTTCATCTTAAATATTACAAACCTTTCAACATCTTTATTCATAACTCAACTTACAGTTACCCTCTTCAGACAGATTCAGCCTATTTTTTTGTTTTCCTTACATTATTAAGTGTTCAGATTATCTTAACAGCTGGTTAAACTCCTATATTAGACTGTAATGTCTTCAATTCAGTCTTTGATGGCAAGGCCTTTAGGACACTCTCTATTTCTTCACATAGTTTTAAATTTTAAAAGCTTTTAATTATATTTCTGTTTACATCAACCCTTAAGTGTTGGATACCAGACCATTACAAATACATTCTTAACATGTGGGAAACAAAAGCTGTTTTTTATCGTCACGGTTTGTATGTTCCCAGTTTTAATGTTTAAGGTTATCTGATTTGGGAAGTCTAAAGAAACTTTTTTGTCTGATTTGGCTGAGCTAATAGTTGACTGATCCATGCCCTCTATTTGGCCTTCGGGCCATTCTTCGGCGTGTACCGTGGAAGAAGAAACTTCCATGACTCAGTCCAACCTATGAGTGACTTCATGGGCATCTGCTTTTTCAGGCTATCGGGTTGAACCCTGAACATCCAAGATTCTGCCCACCCTTCAAAGTTCTTGTCTTCATTTTCATCCTGCATCTTGTGCTTATTTTCTGAAGCAGGGCTTCTCTTGGGATTTGGCTGGGTTTTACCCAAAAGGTGGCATCCTGCCCACTTCCTCTCTGATTGTTTCTCCTTTAAAATTTTAGAATACAAATGCTTCCTTGTTTTGGTCTTCTTTGTTATAATCTCCCAAGGGTCAATGGACTCCTTAATCTTACTTTTGTCACTGGTCTGTATATTTGCTCCCTGTAGGAACTGATGGGAGGTTCCCCAAAGCCTGGAGAGTTCAGGGTTGTTGTTAAAGTTGGTGTTGATTTTGTTTTGTATGTTCTTTCCTCTTGAGCTTATAATGCTATAGTGACATGGGTTAGGAGAGGACTCCATCCAGGGTTTTTCTACATGGGGCATGGGGTTGGCGAGTCTGAATGACATTCCCCACTTAGATCCAAGCTCACTGAAAGTCACATGTTGCTGCTGAATAGTGTTTTTTATGCTTTTCCCAGGTATTGCTGAAGATTCATAATGACTCAGTTGATGGTTCAGAAGTAAGCCAACTCTCCATGAGGCACTCCACTCTTTTTCTAGGTATCTCTCCCTGAATATCTGGCTTTCAAAAGACCAGCTCATTTTAGCTTTGGCTCTCTGCAAGGAAGTCTTCTCTTTCAGGGGTTGGATCTCCATATCTTCATCCAACAAGTTCTCTCTAGGCACCTGCTCAGTCCGATGCTCTGTGTGGAAGACCGACCACTTCCACGCTTCCCTCCACTGGGTTTGGGAGGGTTTATCATGGTGGTACTGATTTTCTGAGACCCTCCATGCTGTCTGCCAGTCAGAAACTGACCTAACATACCTCTTCTGAACCCACGAATCATCAGGATTGTAGCAAGCCACACCTGCCCTTCCTTGGCTGTCTTGCACATTACCCTGCACAGGCTCTGATCGGTGCTGGCGCCTTGAAAACCTCCATGATTCTCCCCAGCTGTGCTCCACAATTGGCCCATTCTGAAGTAGTTCCATAAGCACAAAGTTGTTCCGGTCCCTTGACCGATCAAATCGGATTTGGGGTGTGGTGGGCCACCCCTGCTTCCAGAGTTCAGGCTCTTGATGCAGTGGCTGACAGGTGTATTTCCATGAATCTTTCCACTCTGAGGCAGTTATCTTCATGTCTCCCCCCTTTTCTGATTCTCTGAAAGGCCTTAAAGGGTCTGGCCTCATTCGTCTTCTCTCTATCCTCATTCTATGTTTTAGTGTCTTCCAGGAGTCCCTCCATTCTGCGGAAAATAAGACATTTTCCACAGGTTTCTGAAGAAGCAGCTTAGATTTGGTGAATTCTCTCCTCGACCAATATATTACATTATGTTTCAGTTGCTCATAGTGCAGATCTGCTTTCTCTGATCTTGTATCATGCGCCTTTGGGTTCTCCTCCTCTCTCTCCTGGGCCTCCAAATCAGTCTTTAATGACAAGGCCCTTAGGACTCTCTCTATTTCTTTACATGGCTTTGAATTGTTTATGGTCACCTGCCAGGACCTGCTCCACTCAGAGAGATCCTTAAATTCATTGCAGTGCTGCAAGTACAGATCTCTGTACTGCTTATTAGATGCAAGTATGATTTTTTGGAGAGATGCCTCTTTCTGCTGAATACAATCATCATAGGTATCACTATGATCTTGCCTCAGAGAGGGATAAGAATTCTTGTGGTTGCTGGAGAACTCCATAGCAGCTTTCCATGAATTAGCCCACTCTGGACTGTGAGATTTTTGAACCTGAGGCACCTGGGATTTGTTGCGCCTATGATGATTGACAAGCCTCCAACATTCTTCCCACCCAGAACTCAACTCACTCTTCTTATCTTGCTTGTTAGCAATATACTCATTCATCACACCATCATTTGGAACAGTAAAATGTTCCTGCGGACTTTCTGGCTTGGTGGATCTCCATGACTCACTCCACTCTGAGGAGCTTAAGGCTTTGTTGTGTTGTTGAGTCTCCAGCAAAAAAGTGAAGTATCCAGATCTGTAGACATTCTCTCCTTTTACAAAAGATGTATCCTCCTTCTCATTGTTTATGTCAGATATTCTCCAGGACATCTGCCACTCCTCAATGGAATGACTAAAGTCTAGCTCTTTTGATTCCATCCCCCTATAGTCAGGTTTCTTCCAGAGATGAAGACTGTGAGGGTCCACCATGTTGGGCCCATTTGGCCAAGATGTTCCTTCTTCATAGTAAGGCTGATGGGTTGCTAACATCCAACAACTCCCCCAGTCTGATCTAGCTTTAATGCCTTCTGCTGGTGCTGGCAAAGACTTGTTATACTGCCATGACTTCCCCCACATCATAGCAGAAGGATGAGTTTGGGTTATGTACATGACTAACTGTAACTTTTTGAAATTCTCATTTTGCCCTTCTTTGTTCTTATAGTTAGGGACTTGAGTGGAAGGGCCTCTGCTCATGCCTCCTGGTCTGCCAAGTGGACCTGAACTTGCACCACCAGGAGGACTAGGAGCAACCTGGGATTGCTTGCTCTTCCACACATTGTTGTAGTCTATCTGAGTTACATCAGGTTTAGTTTTCCTTTCCACCCTTTTGTAGTTTCCCATTTTGGCAACCATACGATTTGCCCAGTCCTGGTTAATACTGTGGAAACAAAAATATAAGAAAAATCATGAAATATATTGAAAAAGATAAAAAGGAAAAAATGCCTTATATCCATAAAAAAAGACAACACGCCAAATCTCAAACTCAGGTTAACATTCAGAAAAAATGTAAATCTTTCATGGTAACAGCTTTTCTCTACTTAAGTATCATTTCATGTTTAGTGTAACATCAATATCGCATAAGGATATGTTGGGAATGTGGGTCCAGAATGGATGACCTACATCATCATCTTAAGGCCATGCCATTACCAGGGAAAAATATGTCAGGGTCAGTCTCAGCTATCAGGGGCTAATACCAGTCACACCTTCATATTTTGTGATTTGGTGTTGTGTAACAGCTTTACAGTATGGTTAGAAAAAAGTAGCTTGTTGCAGGGTTACAGCATGCGTGATATATTCACATCCATGGAGCAAATTCAGAGGTATGATGGCAGCAGTATACTGAATATGATTATATCGCTTATATTTAGAATCAAGAATTGTTACATGGTTTTCACTTGTCAGGTACACATGGCTGAAGTCGACACTTCCATTCTTAGAAAAACTGCCAGTGCACTAACAGAAAACTAAAAGAGGCTCTAAAGATATAATACTGTTGTAAAGAGTATGGAAAGGAATGTGAAATATTTTCTTGTACACACAGGTTCTTCCAGCCCCTCGATGCCAACCAAAAAAGTGTAAACGGGAAGACTGATCTTTTTTTTTCCTCCTGTCAAAATTTTATGTCATGTTAGATAATACCTGCAGGCAAAACCTACATCTTCTGGCAGTGTCTTAGCTGCACATCTGCAGGGGTGATTTACCTCCTCTTGTGTCCACGTGGGCGCCATTACATCGGGAAAATAACAGATACACAACTTTGAGCAAAAAAGTGGCATACACAGAAATGATTTGAAGTCATCTGCTGCAAGATTATTAAAGAAGCTGGTCATTGTCATTCTCTTCCATCCAACATATTGCAAAACCGTGAAAATGTGGTGACATCAATCAAAAATGACTTAGATCAGCATACAAATGGATATTCTACATCAGAACACCACATCTAGAAGGTAAAAATTATCCTTAACTTGTTTTTTGAGACAGCTTGCTGTTGTCCTTAAAGCAGTTAACACCACCAGTGTTAGTTTTTTAGTATATACATTCTACAAAAGATTTAAAGCTCATATATGATTTACATATTGGGTTGAAGAAATATAAATGCATTGTCTATGTAAATATTCTGCTCCTAATGTAGGCTGTGTGATAACACCTAGGTGGCTAATGGTTCATGTTGATACCTTGTCCTCCTAGCCTGTCTCATCCCCACTGGTCTTTGCTGATATTCTAATAACCTTTTATATTTTTCTAGGATCAGATGATCTGTAAGTTGTTCTGACGATGGTTCTTTGACTGAAATGTTTATACTTTTAGTCACATTTTTTCACTGTGTCACTTTTGAAATAAATTTACTCTTTTTGCATCTTTAGCTTGTTTTACTCTTTTGTCAGTGTGTGGAGAGTTTTTCTATGAATGGGACTGTTTATATTTATGCATATGGCAACATCCTGTTTATGGTGAGGTTATGTCACTGAGTGATACACTGATAAAATACTCTGACAGCACTTAAGTAAAACCACACTCTGTATATTTACATAGAAACTGCAGACGGGTCGGCTGCAGTTTGAGGATAATGCACTCCCCTTGTCCAAGTTGGTTTAATGTTACTTTACTGATATTTTAATCAAAAATTTAAAAAATTGCTTAAAGCTCTCTGAGTAAAAGTATAAACTGCTCATTTCATTATTTTGTGATTTGACATTTTCCACTTCAAACTGCTGAGAAAAAAATGTATTTTGAAATTTGGCTGCACATAAAAAAAATCTTCAAATACTTTGACATGTCAGAAAAATATTTTCACCACAGACTGCTTTTAAACTAATGTTTCTTCTTATTATTAATAGCATTATTTTTATTATTACCAATGTATTATTAATATTAATTTATTGTTGCTTGTATTGAGAAGTCTAGCAGAAAAATATAGCTATAGTCCACTCAAAATCACCTGCATCTTTTGTGAAGTAGCACCAGAACTAGAAAAAAAACAAAACACTGGTTCTGTTGAAATGTCAATTAGCTGTTACTTTGAAGTGGGTTTAAAATGTCTCATGTCACTGTAAAGAATGTGCACAGAGCTCCACAAGGAAACCTCGTATTTGCTGTCTTATGTAAAGTAATGCTATCCTGAGAAGGTATTTATTACTCCTTCCACTAAATCTGTTCAGCTGCCAAAGCCATTCTAGTGCATGTAGCTACAGTCTACAGCTCTGGTGTCCGAGTTGACTGCTAACTTTTCAGTGTACCGATGAATCCAATATCCATCGCAGGACGCCTTAATTTTCACCTCCCGGAATTGAACAATTTTATTCGTTAGCAGGATAAAGGGATTCAAGGGGTACTACTGTTCAGTAAATAGAACAAAACCATTTGTTTTTGACAGCTTGCTCTCAGTCCTTCAGTCATTAACCTCGCCTATAATCTCAGAGCCTGTGAGTCCCTACATATGTACCAATTCTTACATCAACTCTCCAGCATAGAATCATAGAATCTAGCAAACTGTACTTACATGCTCTCAGCTGTAGCATGCCAGCCTTCTTCCATTATCCTGTGTGTCCAATTTTTTTTATTACTTTTTAGATCTATACATGCTTGTATATTCCTTTTTGGACTTAGATGCCCATTTTGATTTGCAAATCAGTAAAATTTTGCTTTTACTATATCTGCCCTGTCTCTGAGTCCTGCTTTTGTGCCCACACCTTGTTTTCCCTGAATCCTTACTTACATAGACTCAGCTGTATGGTCATTTTAGAGGCTGCTGTATTTCATTACACAGAGAGATATTTCTGTTATTTAGCTTAAACTCACTGATACCAATGGAGTGGAGAAAAATTATACAAGAACAGTGTGACAAGTCAGTAAAAAGAGATCACATATAAAGTTCAGTAGCATGTGAAATGTAAATGGAAGTACTAGGTACATCCAAAAAATCTTACTGTGACCTGAAGATATCCGGTCATTCTGAATCACTAGGTGACTTTGAATTAACTTTTTATTAAAATCAGAAAATCAGAAAAAACACACACTGCACACACACAGACAAGCAGCATCAGTCCTTACGAGGGTAGAGCGCTCTTCTCTATTCGTTCCTGCTCCAGCTGCATCTTCTGTCCATACTCTCGCTCTCTGATCTCCCAGACGTTCTTCATGATGGAGGCATCACAGCCAACCACCTCAGAGTTCTTCTCACTAGACATTTTCCAATTGCTTCAAACCCTCTGCACACACAGACAAAAAAGTTTTTAACCTCTTAAGAATCAAATCCACAATTGGCCTCTTTTTTGGATGAAAATGATATTTGTCACACTGCAAAGGCAGAGGTAATGTACCTTTATAATGATGATCCTCTGTGTTGGGATGCTGCATACAGCGCTGCTCCTATATACTGCGACTCAGAGTCTTTGACCTGCTGTTAGAGGTTCGAGGGGCTGTCCTGACTAAAAATATAACACCCTCAAACACACACACACAAGAAGATCCCCTGTCTTCTCTAATTCCTGCAGCATTTCTATTAGTGGTCGCTGATGAAAGTTTGGTGTCACTAATCCCAAAACATATGTACCCTATAACTTTTTACATTTTGTGAAAGAAAAATATTTGACTTCACTCACAAAGGTTTAATTTTTACATACTGTTAATTCCCTTAAAATGAGTTTGTAAACTTAAGCATGTCGCTAAAATTAAAAATTCATTACTAAGTATTGACCCTATTCATTTTCTACAGGAGTGTGAATCTCCTCTCAAAGGATTGTCAGAAAGTAACATGTAACTTATCATTGAGGGAAACAATGGAAAATTATACACATATATATAAACATACAAATAATCCATATTTATACAAACACAAAAAAACTGATCAAGAAAAAGTGAAGTAGTGTGGGGTCAGGAAGTCTTGTCTTTATTTTTAGGATCTCTAATTCATACGTCCTTTTCCTCCAAGAATTAATTGTTGCTTGGTACAAAGTGGATTCAGTTTTTGGGGAAAGAAGTAGGCAGTTTATTTACAGTCATAAAGTTTTCAATTTCTTAGGGTGACTGCTGTAGTGGATGGTGATTTATGTCAGAAAATGGGAAGTAAGCTTTAGGGTCACAGTTCATTTTTTGCATGAATACAGATAAAAGAGATGCGAAATGAGAAATTGTGTTGCATTATAGAAGCTAGTGGAACAACACATACCTGACCATCAGATCCTACTGAGCCTTTCCCTGAAAACCTGACAAATTTCAAAAAAAGCGAATCATAATATATTTAGGAATAATATGATACGTTAATGTTAATAATCTGCATCTGTTTACTCTGTCCATTGTGTCTTAAAAAACTTGAAAAGGGGGCATTTTAAACACTATAACATTAATGGTTTTTGTTCACATAAAAACATAATTTTTTATTGAATGTCTAACAATAAAACCCACAGTCTGCTAATGTAACAGCTATATCTGAAATAGTTGTGTGCAAGTATAACTGAGGTTTGAGAAATTGTCTTTCATTCAGTAACAATATTCTTGAGTAGGAAAACAAGGGCATGTAGACCCACCAGGACAAGCTAGAAATCCCAGGATCTCCCAGTTATTCAATCCAGTTTCACATCCAGTCAAGTCAGAGCAGCATCATTATTATCATCCCACGAGAGCTGTGTTTTTGTCCACTTTATGAATGAAGTCAAATACTTGCTCGCCTTCTAGGTCTGGTTAAGTCTCCGGATGAAAATATCATGCTCTAAATCCACAAGATGTTCCACTTTCTTCATTGGAGTTGTTGTTGAGAGTTCTCTGTTTACAGAATCATTAAAATTAATCCATCAAGGACCATGAATACTTACAGCAAGTTCTGCGGAAATCGGAATTTGAGATATGTACACTAAATAAATGTTTGTTAGACTAATACAATTTAATTCTGATATAAGTTAATGGATGGGTGAATGTACTCGTTCATCAAAGTCATAGATCATTGGGCTGGGGCTGGCCCCTAAGCCTGAATTTGATCACCACTGTCATCTGTTATTTGAGGTTTAAGTTTTATGGAGCGTATATATGGCTCACGCCCTAAAGTCCATAACTCCGACCATAAATGTACAGTGGGCTGTGCAGAACGGCATGCTGGGAATGTCGGCCCTCCTGGAGCACGGACATGCTGATATCAACCAGGGACGGTCTCATTTCAGTTTGGTCAGAAACATTAAAGCTTCCCTGCAGAGTTTCAGACCACTGCTAGTGCTATGGAGCTGTGTTTCTACGAGGGAGGTCCGTGTTGTTTATGTCATGCACATGCATTAGGATATACATGGAGATATGGGTAAAGTGATACACAGTCATACCCAGTGGCTTCACCCTCTTCCTCTGATCAGCAGGTGGCAGTAGGTAGGTGCCAAGATATGCTGCAATGAGCCACCACTCGACCACAAATCTTGTTTTATTACCCTAAAAGAAATCTGGATCATGACCCACTTCTTTAGGCTGCACATAAGAAAATTAGCATGGGTGTCATTTCGACAGATGAGTACATATACCACCACCAGTGAATTTAATCATTATTTCATCCCATAGTGTGTCCTTTTGGGATGACAAAGACATTTGTTCTACCACCTTTCAAAGTGCTGTGACCTCTGACCCTTGCCATCTGCCTATCAAACCAATCAAATCCTAGTCATTTTTGTTTTTAGTACTCTACTGTGTTATGTTCACCTCAGCCTGCTAACGTTGGAGCACTGCATGAGAGCTCGGCCCTACAGCTGAGTTTAGACTCAGAAGTTGGTCATATAAACAGATGCTCTAAATTTTTACTCTTTTACTTGACAAAGGGCAGCATGGGCAGGTCTTATGAGCTATTGCTAATCAGTGTTAATTCCCCCAGTGATGAGAAGACAGGCCAAAATAGACTTGGCTGTTGTCAGGTTTGTGAGCTCTCTGCAGCCGGTGTCTCACTCAAAAATGTTGTAGATTTGTATATATATATATGTATGTGTGTGTCTGTTTGTGTGTGTGTCTGTTTGTGTGTGTGTGTTTGTGTGTGTGTGTGTGTGTAATATTACATACTATTCATTTACTTTCACATTATCTCACTTGAACTTCCATTCTTATAGTAGTAGTTTAAGCTTATTAGCTTCATAGTTTTGAACATAACATACATAAAATGACCACAGAGTTTATCAATTTAGAAGAACTGAACCCTGGTGGCACTAGAGGCTCTGATTCTGTGACATATGTATGAATTTATTTTTTATGAGAGGTTTCAGAGAGGCCAATTTGTTGAAAGGCATAAGGTGTTCGTCTTCCTAGTACATTCAGTTTTGTAAATGTTACATTAGTGAACACTAGTGTCCTTCAGGACAAATAGCAGGGGAAGTGATTATGTATTGATAAATTACATCATGCTGTGTCTACACAGGAGGTGTTTTAGCCACGTTTCTCAGTTGTCTGAGATATTTCCTATTTAAATCTATCCAGCTGTCTACACACTCATATAATGACTCCACGTTTCACTCCTGCAACATGCACATAAAACATGAGCCAAGGTTTATTTTTATGCTTCAAGTCGATTCATTCAAGTCAACCCAGTCGGTCGAGGCAGACCCCCCCCCCCCCCCCCCCAACACCACCACCCACCATGAGGTGGGATCTGTTCAATGTTTCTACCTGTTAAAAAGGGAGTTTTTCGTTGCCACTGTCACCAAGTGCTGCTCATGGGGGAAATGTTGGGTCTCTGTGAATAATAACTATAAAGAGTCTGGTCTAGACCTGCTTTATATGAAAAGTGCCCTGAGATAATGTCCGTTGTGATATGACGCTATATTAATAAAATTGAATTGAATTGAATTTCCCCTCCATACTATATGCGTAACTACAGCACTTCCAGAATGTGGGTGACCCACACTCAATACTGGACCTGCAAGCTACTGCTGCTCCGTCAACATGCTGCTTATGCAGCATCTACTGTGTTAGTCTACATTTTCGCACATAGAGATAAGGAATGCTTGGGTTTGTATTTATCAAAGCAGGACAGATCAGTGTAAAGACATGTGAGTTCATCTAGAAAACATCAGATAAAAATTCTATGAATTTACTGTCCTATAATAAAATAAGATATATAACCCCTAAAAAAGAAAAAAGCCATTGACAGCCAAAGTCTAGCAATAATTTTATATCCTTAACTAAAACTCACAGTGTAACAATGTGCATTTACCAGCAGAGAAACGTCATCCAAAGTGGAACCAACTATTGGAGCCGAGGGTGGAAATGATGTGGTTGGTAACAGGTTACAATCAGCATCCACTGACAGAGTTGTTGTTTATTCTCTGCAGCCTTGTACTTAGGCTTATACAGATTTGTTCTGTGTAGAGGTAAAATATGACGAGTGTGTCATTCGAAATGTTTATTACAAATTCAGATAGATATTATCACGCCTTGCCACCTCCTTAGCAAACTGTTTGAGTATCTTGTGTCCTCGAGGGAGGAGATGAGTGAGGAAAAACAGAAACTTCAAAAAGAGACTGAACCATAATCTGAGCTGTGACTGATTTACGGCAGAGATATTTGTGTGAAAGGTACAAAAACTGACAGCATATGGTGGTAGTGGTGCTCCTGTTAAAAATAGAGCGTACAGGACGTCCCCATGTCTCAGCTGTGACCTGCTCACTGGACCATCGTGCTACATTTTAGATGAACAGACATATAACATCTACATCCTGCATCAATCAGTGTTTTCAAAATAAAAATTAGAAATAAGTCACTGAGCAATACTTGGAATGGATAAATGTTTTTTTTTCGGTTGATCTCCATATGCTGACTTGTCACTGTAACAATTATAACAGCAACATTTCCAGCTGATTCCAGCTGTGTGCGTGGGAGAAGTGATCTAATTACATAGAACGTGTTGTTTGTGGGATGGTTGTGGAATAAAGTCTGTCATTTTCTCCCAGCACTGTCGATTCATTGCCTTAGATTGTAAAACCGGTCAGAGGTTTGTTAAAAATGGCTCAAGTCATTTACACAATGTGAGACATCCTAAGACATCATAAGTTTAGAGTTGTGTTTTATTTATTTTTGTGCCTCTGAACTGTAATGTTAAACCAACACTGTCCGTAGGTCTTTCTTTCATGGCAGCTTAACAGTTGTTTGCTTTGTGTATAGCTGCTCCTTACTTATTGGGGCTGGAAACTCAAGAGATCTGGTGTTCACATTAAGTCGATCACTTATATACAGAGGCCCTGAGAGGCAAGTGAGAAAAATAAAGATTCAGGTGATCCATTTTCTATGTCTGATCTAAAATGTTTTATCTCCTGTGTTTATGACATAAAAACATAAAGTTTCATAAAGTTTCTTATTTTCACCTGTGAAAAAAGGTGAAAAAAAATGACCAGGTAAATAAAAAGGTTTTACTTGACTCATTTTTCTAAGGTTCCTTTTTTCCAACTGTGAAGTTTAAAAAAAAAAAAAAAAAAAAAAGAAAAGGTTCAGCGAGTGAAAAAAAAATGATCAGGGCTTTTGTGTTTTTTGTTGTAATACTCATTTAAGCCGCAAGAAGCTGAAGTGCACCACCACCTCAGTTCATGTTTTCAACTAGGTGGACTTTAATTTCTCTGTGCACTCTAAACACATACATTAACAAAATGTTTGGGAGAAGTTAGAAATCCTAATGTGAAACAGTATCGATCTCCTTTAAGGGGAAAAAGATATTCAGGTAAACAGGGTTTGTTGTTCGGTCTAACCCGGACACCATCAGTAAATGCGCAGCCACCTCTCTTCCACAGTGTCTCTTCATCAGCAGAGGCTCTCTGCCAAATTTCCTACAAGTCACCTGTGGGAGTCAAGGGTGTGTTCAGGTACAGAAACAGACTGAGCAGTCATTATCTGTTTGGCAGCCTGCTTGGTACCTGCATAATTACCTGCATAATTACCTGCTTGATTTTTGCCCATCCCTCGATTTCAAGAAGCTGATCCATCCAGAAACACTTCAAGTTCAGGGTTAACGCGGGACATTTCCTGCAAATCAGGTCTGGGTAATCACACCTCAGATACAGCAGCATCGCTGTCATTTGGCTAACCATCCTCTGGGGTGGGGAGAAGATGAGCAGGTTTCACACATCTGACAGTCTTTGAAAAGTTGTTTCAGGCAAAACAACAGAGGCAGTGCAGTGATCACTCCTCCAATAGAGCCAGTTCATTTTCCAGAATGTCAATTCCACTTCGTCATTTTCTCTACATCAGTGTTTTCTCTGTAGTCAGTTTTTGTGTTGGCATGTTTTTAAAAGCATATTTTGAGTATCAAATACAATTGTTTTAATTCAACGATTGCTTCTATGCCTGTCTTATATTTTGCTGTTGTAGGTAAAAGGCTGACTGTGTGTTTTTTTTTTTTTCGACTGAAGCTAATATAAGTAGTGTGAGCCCCCTTGGGTTGGGCACCTTTGAGTGTATGGAACTAGAATAAAAATATTTATTCATTCATTCATTCATTCATATTCGCTTTTTGCAGTGCTTGTATATCTCACTTCCTTAAGTCTGGAATTTTCGATAATGAAGACACTGAAACTATTCAAACTATTCTTCTTCCTCCTTGTCTGTTTCGGTAAGCTCTAGTCTGACAGGTTTTTCATCCACTTCTCATAAATGTTTTTTGATTCTGAGCATGTGATGCTTTTTGCCTCCAGGTCATATTATCAGTTCTCCTTATGCTTCTGGCCCTTGACACTAAAGTCTGGAATCCCCATGTTTTTCTCTCCTTTCCCTTGTTGTGTTGGGATAATTGAACTTTATTTTTCTTGGAATATTTGGTTGTGGTAACTAAAGCACGATGAATGTGTTTGGTTCTGCTTAGGTACTGGAAAAATGTTTTTACTTATTCAAAATTTAACCGATACCATCATTTTTCTTGAGGGTTTACCAGGGTATTTTTTAGAGCAAACTAAGCAATACACAGGTAATGGCATGGAAATATGAACCACTTTTAAACATGACAAATAAACTGTATTTGACAACACCTTGATTAAATGTAATTACAGGAATTGACATGTAATTATATTTATCCAGAACATTTACTCACATATCCCTTCATAAATCATGTGATTTTTACTGCAGTTAGAGGGAACTGAACCTGCAAAGAAAGACAGTTCCTTTTCTACTAATGTTTTTAATTAGAAAAGATTTAGATTTCTACATTAATCTATAATGGATTATTAGAAAGAGTATTAATTGTCAAGGTCTGCAAGGGGAAGATCAGATGTACATTTCTAGAGTATATGTTCGGCCTGCTCCTAATGCCTATATATCAATCATCACCAATCAGTTGGAAGTAAAGGAGCTTTTTGCCTGCGAGACAAAATTCCATCACCAATCTAAAACAAGTTCAGTCACTTTTAACCCTTGTACTTTTAGACATGAAACAAATAACTGAGGATCCTCACAGACGTGACAGTGAATGTTAAAGTGATTCTGTGCACTGCTCTGTGTTTTATGTGTAGACACTTTGTACAAACCTATAAATTCTGTTTATGTTCTAAGAATTTGAAACAGCAACATTCTTCTGAAAAAAAAAACATGATGCCACCTACATTACAGTGTTTACCTACATAATGAGGAAATGATTTTTAATGACTTTTAAAAACATTTAATGTCAACAAATTTCCTTTGTTTTCTTGGAATATTTGGTTGTGGTAACTAAAGCACGATGAATGTGTTTGGTTCTGCTTAGGTACTGGAAAAATGTTTTTACTTATTCAAAATTTAACCGATACCATCATTTTTCCTGAGGGTTTACCAGGGTATTTTTGTAGAATAAACTAAGCAATACACAGGTAATAGGATGGAAATATGAACCACTTTTAAACATGACAAATAAACTGTATTTGTAAACCTGACCACTAAATTTGCCTTATTTTACTGGATGTATTAAATTTTTTCTTTTTAGATTTCGTTGTGTGCAAAGCCTTTTGTAACACTGGTTTTGAAAAGTGAATAATATTATGATAATATTATGACTTTTTAGTCATGACATTGATGATTTCGATCTTTTCCTCAAAATCTCAGGCTGATCATGTGTAATTCAACAGTTTTCAGAGGACAGCAGGAAGATTTGGATGAATTTGAGTAAAAATCTGTTTTATATTCTACTGTTCATTTTATCTTCGAGTTATATTTTTCCAAACATGTCTGGTGGCCCTTTAATCCTAATGTAGTTTCCTGTACATGTTGACATGTACAACCCTCGATAGATCTCATTTTTTGTTAAATGCCAATAGTCAACATATGAGACTATTGTATGTTGTATATATCATGTCTTTGACATGATTATACAGTATTATGTTTTGGCTTCCTTTTACATTTCTTTTTTTGTTTTTTTGTTTTTTTTCAACTGAAGCTAATATAAGTAGTGTGAGCCCCCTTGGGTTGGGCACCTTTGAGTGTATGGAACTAGAATAAAAATATTTATTCATTCATTCATTCATTCATATTCGCTTTTTGCAGTGCTTGTATATCTCACTTCCTTAAGTCTGGAATTTTCGATAATGAAGACACTGAAACTATTCAAACTATTCTTCTTCCTCCTTGTCTGTTTCGGTAAGCTCTAGTCTGACAGGTTTTTCATCCACTTCTCATAAATGTTTTTTGATTCTGAGCATGTGATGCTTTTTGCCTCCAGGTCATATTATCAGTTCTCCTTATGCTTCTGGCCCTTGACACTAAAGTCTGGAATCCCCATGTTTTTCTCTCCTTTCCCTTGTTGTGTTGGGATAATTGAACTTTATTTTTCTTGGAATATTTGGTTGTGGTAACTAAAGCACGATGAATGTGTTTGGTTCTGCTTAGGTACTGGAAAAATGTTTTTACTTATTCAAAATTTAACCGATACCATCATTTTTCTTGAGGGTTTACCAGGGTATTTTTTAGAGCAAACTAAGCAATACACAGGTAATAGCATGGAAATATGAACCACTTTTAAACATGAAAAATAAACTGTATTTGACAACACCTTGATTAAATGTAATTACAGGAATTGACATGTAATTATATTTATCCAGAACATTTACTCACATATCCCTTCATAAATCATGTGATTTTTACTGCAGTTAGAGGGAACTGAACCTGCAAAGAAAGACAGTTCCTTTTCTACTAATGTTTTTAATTAGAAAAGATTTAATTTTCTACATTAATCTATAATGGATTATTAGAAAGAGTATTAATTGTCAAGGTCTGCAAGGGGAAGATCAGATGTACATTTCTAGAGTATATGTTCGGCCTGCTCCTAATGCCTATATATCAATCATCACCAATCAGTTGGAAGTAAAGGAGCTTTTTGCCTGCGAGACAAAATTCCATCACCAATCTAAAACAAGTTCAGTCACTTTTAACCCTTGTACTTTTAGACATGAAACAAATAACTGAGGATCCTCACAGACGTGACAGTGAATGTTAAAGTGATTCTGTGCACTGCTCTGTGTTTTATGTGTAGACACTTTGTACAAACCTATAAATTCTGTTTATGTTCTAAGAATTTGAAACAGCAACATTCTTCTGAAAAAAAAAACATGATGCCACCTACATTACAGTGTTTACCTACATAATGAGGAAATGATTTTTAATGACTTTTAAAAACATTTAATGTCAACAAATTTCCTTTGTTTTCTTGGAATATTTGGTTGTGGTAACTAAAGCACGATGAATGTGTTTGGTTCTGCTTAGGTACTGGAAAAATGTTTTTACTTATTCAAAATTTAACCGATACCATCATTTTTCCTGAGGGTTTACCAGGGTATTTTTGTAGAATAAACTAAGCAATACACAGGTAATAGGATGGAAATATGAACCACTTTTAAACATGACAAATAAACTGTATTTGTAAACCTGACCACTAAATTTGCCTTATTTTACTGGATGTATTAAATTTTTTCTTTTTAGATTTCGTTGTGTGCAAAGCCTTTTGTAACACTGGTTTTGAAAAGTGAATAATATTATGATAATATTATGACTTTTTAGTCATGACATTGATGATTTCGATCTTTTCCTCAAAATCTCAGGCTGATCATGTGTAATTCAACAGTTTTCAGAGGACAGCAGGAAGATTTGGATGAATTTGAGTAAAAAATCTGTTTTATATTCTACTGTTCATTTTATCTTCGAGTTATATTTTTCCAAACATGTCTGGTGGCCCTTTAATCCTAATGTAGTTTCCTGTACATGTTGACATGTACAACCCTCGATAGATCTCATTTTTTGTTAAATGCCAATAGTCAACATATGAGACTATTGTATGTTGTATATATCATGTCTTTGACATGATTATACAGTATTATGTTTTGGCTTCCTTTTACATTTCTTTTTTTGTTTTTTTGTTTTTTTTCAACTGAAGCTAATATAAGTAGTGTGAGCCCCCTTGGGTTGGGCACCTTTGAGTGTATGGAACTAGAATAAAAATATTTATTCATTCATTCATTCATTCATATTCGCTTTTTGCAATGCTTGTATATCTCACTACCTGAAGTCTGGAATTTTCTATAATGAAGATACTGAAACTATTCAAATTATTCTTCTTCCTCATCCGGCTAAAAGATCCTTGTCTGTTTCGGTAAGCTCTAGTCTGACAGGTTTTTCATCCACTTCTCATAAATGTTTTTTGATTCTGAGCATGTGATGCTTTTTGCCTCCAGGTCATATTATCAGTTCTCCTTATGCTTCTGGCCCTTGACACTAAAGTCTGGAATCCCCATGTTTTCTCTCCTTTCCCTTGTTGTGTTGGGATAATTGAGTAGTTTCAGTAAATTCAGACATTTTCTCCAAAGCTGCACTGGGCAGATGTGATTCATGTTCCCAGAGTCTTTCCAGTAAAGAATTCATTCAGAAAGTTCCATTCAATTTTTTTTCACATTCTGTTATGTTGCAGGCTTATGCTAAAATCATTTTGATTCCTTTTCTCCTAATCTACACTACACTAGATATTCCATAAGGACAAAGTGAAAACAATTTTTGAAATTTTTTGAAAATTTATTAGGATGGAAATCTTCACATCACATTGAAAGAGGTATTCAGACCCTTTGCTATTACCCTTGAAATTTAGCTGAGGATTGCGATGAGGTATAGATCCGAGGAAGGTTAAAAAAGAAAAACACTGCTGCATTGTGGGTTCTCAAGAGAACATTGGCCTCCCTATTCTTACATGAAAGGAGTTTGGAATGACCAGGACCAAGGACCTGATGGTCACTGATGGCTCCAGAGATCCTGTCTGGAGGTGGGAGAAGCTTCCAGAAGGACAACCATCACTGCAACACTCCATGATCTGGACTTTATAGCAGAGTGGTAGGACAGAAGCTCCTCAGTGACAGACACTTGGAGTTTATAGCAGGTAAATGACTCTCAGACGGTGAGAAACGAGATTCTCTGGTCTGATGAAACAAAGACTGAACTGTTCGTCCTCATTCAGGTGATGAACATGTCATGAGGAAACCAGACATGCTCATCACCTGCCTGATACCATCCCAACAGTGAGCATGGTGGAGGCAGCATCATAGCCAAGAAGACTAGATGTAATCACTGGCCAAGGTGCTTCAACTAAGTACTGAGTAAAGTGTTTGAATAATTTTGTCAATGTGATATTTCTGTTTTTCCTTTTTAATAAATTTGCAAAAATGTCTAAAATTCTGTTTTTGCTTTGTCATTATTGGGCATTGATTGTAGATTGATGAGGGAAAAATTTAATGTAAATGATTTTAACATAAGGTTATAACATAATTTTGCAAAATTACATTAGTCATCTATCTTTTCAGTAAAAATAATGTTATAAACTATTGATTAATTTAACATTAACTTTAACATTATTTATCTGTCCGAAAATATCAGAAATACATGTTTCAACCTCGGCCAGTGAAGGAGCGTGACAGTTTCCATGTTTGATTGACATTGACTGATTAGTCTCAAGCTGAGGCCTGGTACGGGGAACAAAAGTCAAGGTAAAATAACTTGACCATGAGAATGTCAAGTAAGGATCACATAGAAAATTAATGCACCGGCATGACATTTGCAGCAATTTTTTAAGCTGTGTTATGTCCTGGACTGGCTAATTCACTATTAATTTAGTTGTTCCTTCAGCAAGATGATGAAGCAGGCCTTTAAGATGGGTCAATATTTTTTAGAAAAGGAGACATTAAGTGTGTTTTATGCATATTTTCAATTGTGTGTGTGTTATGCCCAGTTACAGAACAGTAGTGGATTGAACCACATATCATTTTGCATTTTCTTCTGCAGATCTTGTGTATCTTGTATTTCTGATATTTTCAGACAGATAAAAAATGTTAAAGTTAATGTTAAATTTATCAATATTTTATAACATTTTTACTGCAAAAGTAGATGACTAACATAACTTTGCAAAGTGTCTAAGGTCTAAATATTTCTTTCTGAATGAACTGTATCCTCTATTTCAAATCTAGCTGTGATAAAACTTGTGACTAAAAACTGAGAGAAACTATCTATTGAAAAAAGGGAAACAAAAAAAAATATATTTACATTATATTTTGCAATTTTCTTTTTTGCATTTCCTTTTGCAAATCAATTCTTCATTTAATCTTTAATTCTGAGGATTTCCTTTCAAAGCCTTACATTTCCCATGAGCTTTTCAATTTCATTTTAAAGAAAACATCATGACTCAAAGTAATTACAAAAATTCACATGTAATGATATTTATCCATAACATTTTCCTATATCCCTCCATAAATCACATGATTTTTACTGAAGCTAGAGGGAACTGAACCAGCAAAGAAAGACGGTTCCTTTTCCATTAACATTTTTAATTAGAAAAAATTTTAGATTTCTAGATAAATCTATAAATGATGGATAGAAAAATTTATAATTACACATCATAGACACCATTTACTGTCTGCTAAACTCCAGCACAGAAAAATCTATGGGCCATCTGCCCTCTAATATAAACATAAACATAAATACAATTTTTTTAAACTTACAACAGGGAATACAGATTTATTATGTACAAACAGCAGCTAGTTATATTAATAATGAATATTTTCTGTGTGGTCGTCCACATACATCCCATTTTGTGAAAAAAAAAAAAAAAAGAATAACGTGAAAAAGTAGGGCCTTCAACTCACAATAGAGAATTAGATTTATTTCAACTTTAATTCAACATACTGGACAATACATCATTAGTATCATTGTATTCATAAACTGCACGGTTGGAAACCCAAAAGTGAAAGGCAGAAGGGATCACCAGTTAATCCACTGAGTTATTGATTGATCACAAATGCAGACACAGTTTCTACAAGTTAAATGCATTAAACATGTTAGATAAAAGAAACTGGAAGTTCTCTCCAGCTACTGTGGCTGGTTGCACAAAAAGTCTAAACAAATCGAACAGCTCTGTATCAGACGAGCGGAAAACTGGGAAAGGAACTGAGGGTTGTTTCCATTAGGCAACAGGTCTCAAGTTGCAGTAGGAGGGAGTGATGGAGTTGTCCAAGTTGTTAGAGTTGTCCTGTGTGGCAGCAGCAAGTATGGCCTGAAACAGGATGACCCTCTGCAGCAGATCAGACATGAAGGAGAATTCGTAAACGTGCTGCTCCGCTACGTGTCTGTCCTCCACCTGATGCTTCAGAGTTTTCTCTGCCTCCTCATACATTTCTTCACTGAAGTGCTTTCCCCCATTCGCTGCCACCATATCATCAATCTTCTTGATCAGCTTAACCACTTGAGTTCTGTTCCACCTTTTCTTGTTGTTGAAGACGTGGTACCTGTTACCGCACCGGTTTATCACCTCTTGAAGTTTCGGGTGGCCGCTTTGCACGTACTGCTGTATGGTCCTGCCCTGCAGCTCATCACCCCGCGTGAACAGAACAATCATGTACTTAGATGCCTCAGGTCCAAAGATTTTCTCCAGGGCCTGCACACAGTTTTCTTCTTCTCTGGTGAACCTACCAATCTGGAGAACCAGCAAGAAGACGTGAGGGCCAGGAGAAGTCACCTGGATGCATTTTGCAATCTCTGTCTTGATTCTTTCTGCGCTTTTACATGTATCAAGAATCCCTGGCGTATCAACCACGTGGATCTTTCTGCGACTCTTGACCCTTTCCCTCTCGCAGTTCTCTGTCACAGACTGTGCACTCGCTGAGGAGTTAAAAACTTTTCTACCCACGATGGTGTTACCAACAGCACTCTTCCCAACTCCGGTTTTCCCAATCATCACAATCCTTAGTGGAGGACCTGCAAAAAGAAATGTATACACTTGGTAAAAATGTTTTAAGCTGAATTTTTTTAAAAATCAAGTAATTATCACAAGTTTTGACTGAAAGGATCTGATAAATATTGAAAAAGTGACAATTTCACCTTCAGGGATCGAGGAGCGGATACCCATCTCTTCCTCTACTTAATCTTTTGGGCAAATGAGCAAAAACAGAGCTCAATTTGGTTTTGTCTGAAGCTGTTGTTAGCCCTCCGCCCACTGGGTGGATCAGCCTTTATTAGTGAGATTCAAGTCTGACAGAATTCAGAGCTGATCTGGAGACTGGTGAAACATTCCTCTGTTCCCCACTAAGCAGCTAAAATGCATCGTAACAGACCTCCACCAGGTAAGTGAGGCTTATTTCTTTTTCTTTCCAAAAAAGAATTTTTGTGGGTTAACATGGGAAAAAGGTCTCTTTGATGTAAGATGTAAATTAGAGATATTGCAATGGAAAGGTGATTTTGAACTGGATACTTCTTAAAGTTTACCACAATATTCTTACTTTTTTGTGACATAAATTCCTTTTCTGACATTTTGAACTTTATTTTCATCCCTCCAAATTAGGCTGTAATACTTTGCTTGATGAATATTAACACAGGTTTTAAATCAGTGCACTGTGACGCTTTACAATAAACAGTAAATATGTACATCGCATGTTATTCATATCCTGTACTGTATATAAGCAGTTATGTCAGGTTTCTATCGTAGACGGAGGGTCACACTGACTAAAGACCAGCAGCATGTTACACAACAAAAGAGCCACAGCTTTTGAACAATACACATTATATAGATACCATTGCCTTTAGTTAGATTTTCATCTAAATATAGCATAATTTGAATATAAGATACACAGGATCTGCAGAAGAAAATGCAAAATGATATGTGGTCCAATCCACTACTGTTCTGTAACTGGGCATAACACACACACAATTGAAAATATGCATAAAACACACTTAATGTCTCCTTTTCTAAAAAATATTGACCCATCTTAAAGGCCTGCTTCATCATCTTGCTGAAGGAACAACTAAATTAATAGTGAATTAGCCAGTCCAGGACATAACACAGCTTAAAAAATTGCTGCAAATGTCATGCCGGTGCATTAATTTTCTATGTGATCCTTACTTGACATTCTCATGGTCAAGTTATTTTACCTTGACTTTTGTTCCCCGTACCAGGCCTCAGCTTGAGACTAATCAGTCAATGTCAATCAAACATGGAAACTGTCACGCTCCTTCACTGGCCGAGGTTGAAACATGTATTTCTGATATTTTCGGACAGATAAATAATGTTAAAGTTAATGTTAAATTAATCAATAGTTTATAACATTATTTTTACTGAAAAGATAGATGACTAAATGTGATTTGAAAGAGTAGAGTCTGGTCTAACAGATACCACTGTCTGTCAATGACTGTATTCAGAAAACCCCGACTAGGTTAAGGAGGGAGAAACTTGTGCTTATTCATGAATTAAGAAAGAAATTTGAAGGAAGAAATAACAAAATTCCCTCTTACAAATAAAAAGTTGAATTCATAAGTAATAAAATGCACCCTTGCTCAGGTCAATCATTTCAGGGGTTTTGCTGCTACAGCCTTACTTGTTCTTGTATCACCACTGGCACAAGGTAGCAAATGTTAGCAAAGGTTGGCTAAACATTGCTTTTTAACTGACATTGCTGAGTCAGTTCACTGACTTTATGATTCTTTTTTACCTTTGCTAACATTACAGTACATTTTAGTTTTTATGCTTATCCCATAATTGTAACTTGTGTCCACAGTTAGATTGAGGAGGTTGTACCTTCCCTGCCATTTATGTCCTTGATCTACACAAATAGAAATGCAGCAGCAGGTGATCAACTAGAATCACACAAATTACTTAAATCTCACTTCCTTTAATTCCATCACCAGACACACTCATCGTCTTCATCAGCTAGCTGGACACCTGTATAGCAGGAAATCAAAGTTCAAGATAGCATGAAGAAGCTCGGTGGCAAAGTTAACTGACCCCTGTTCTACTGTAACCATATGCAAACTACACAAAAGGAATCCATAATTAAAAGATTGTTTATTAACACATTTCATTGTTTTTTCTTTATGTTTTTCTTCCTACAGCCTATCCTGAAATGTTAACCATCGCTCTGCTAGGAAGGAGAATTCAGTTAAAGAACGCCATTGGAGATATGATTCTCAATACTAAAAATAATTTTGCAACACTATCACAAAACCTTGTTGTGGGAGAGAACATGTCATTCAGAGTATTCAATACCCCTGATTTCTTTGATGAAGATTGTCTGCACCCAGACCAGCAGATTATTGACCTTATGGCAGTTTCTCATCC
Source organism: Istiophorus platypterus (assembly GCA_016859345.1). NCBI lineage: Eukaryota > Metazoa > Chordata > Actinopteri > Istiophoriformes > Istiophoridae > Istiophorus > Istiophorus platypterus. The sequence goes on along the minus strand of CM029128.1, from coordinate 20,887,081 downwards.
AGGCCCCAATCTGTTCATACTGGCTGTAGATTCAGAAAACACCCAGGAGGAAAATGTCATCCATCAAATCAATAAACTTCAGTATACCTTTGGAAAAGAAATCACAGCACACTTGGTCACCCTGTTACCAGACATCGAAAGCTTCCATTCACTCAGTCATCTTAAGGAAATGTTCAACATCCAGTTGGCAATCCCCAATGAAAATCTGGCCATGGAATGCAGGAAGTGGTGCCCCAGCAGTCGGCCATTCTTGTATGACTACAGACATTACAGTCAAGAGGTTGTGATACAAAGAAAGAAATACTTTGAGAGGAGAAGGTAGAAGCTTAATTACCACATAACAGTAGTGAACATGCACATTTTTGTAGACAGCAGAGGTCCCACCCTTCTACAGAGCTAGCTTGTGTTTCTCACTGTATACGAGGGTTTCTTTCATCAGCGCTTCTGAAAAGCTGTAACAAGTTCCACTGGTTTCAATGGATTTAATGATTTTTCTGTATTTTTCTGCACAAATATACAGTTACAAGTGTTCACTTGACATGTTTGATTGGTGGAACTCGTTGGGGGCTATACATAAGTTCTGTAATTAGGAACTTTGCCTAAAAAGAACACTTAAGGTTAATGCTTTAGAGCACCTCTCACATTGTTTTTTTTAATGACACAAATCATTGTGAATATCCAGTCAGTGTTACATCTTGGTTAAATTGATGAGTTTCTCACAATTCATTGCCCACTCAAGTAGTAAAAATTAATTTATATCAAGGCCACTCTCAGAAACCTGTTATGAAAAACATGATGAACACAAACTGACCCAAAGCAGGATGGGACATCTCTCTGTATCTTCTTGTGATATCTATATAGTAATTATGTTAACTGTTTCAGATGCAACCCTACGAATCACCAAGGGAATGGATGTAAGTCTATGTTTTTTTAATGGTTTTCAGTTATATTTGTGCTGAAGGTGGAGCTCTAACTTTTGAAAACAGCAAATATTTTCAAAATATTAGCCTGGTTTGAGCAAGACAAAATTCCAAACAATGTATACTTGACTAAACCTGGTCCAACTGTTGGTTCGTTGGACTATACCAAAGCTGTCAACAGCTTCTTCTCATGGACATAATCTCAAGCCGCAGCTGCTGAGTGGAGGGTCCCACATGATGACTTCCAGATTGCTTCGTTCCCTTTTGAAGATTAATTGGGTTTGCTGGCATCATTTACCTGACTTCAAATGCAAACTGGGACAGGTTGCAGTTGAATGTAAAGCGGTTGAGATGAAAGTCAGCATTTCAAAGTCTGAGGCCACATCTATGGCCTTGTGCTCGAAAGCAGTAGATTGTTCACTTCATAGTATTACTCAGTGATCCTTCAGTGAGGGGATAAAGCTGCATACTTGTAGACAGTCTCTCCTGGAGGGCATTTAATGTTGCACTTGGTTGTACACACAAAAAGTGAGAGAGATAGGGTCAAAATTACCCTTCACCTAGATTACAATACATTTTTTTCTTTGAAGCAACTCTTCATGTTTACATTGAACCTTGGGAGGCAAACACTGCATTAATTACACACTCCCTGGTTCAGCTGTAGATAGAAGGGGTGTTTTTAAATGCATCGCAGAGCTACAGCGAGCTTGAGTAAAATGTAAGGTGTTATTGAAAGGTTTTAAAAAGAAATGAAGGAATGTATCTTAGCAGTATGTATGTTGTATCTCCACAGGTGCTGCCACCGCCAGTCCATCCACCTCACAATATGTCAATGCTGCAGGTGCAGCACCTGAATATCACAATGGTATGCTCTGGGAGATGCAACACAACACATGCAGCAGATTGTAACAACATAAGAGCCAAAAAAAAGTTCATATTTGTTTCGCCTTGCTCATAATACCTAATCAGAGTCAAAGCAGTTCTGAGATATCCAGGCATTCAAGATTTTCTTTAAGTATTGTATCTTATGATGAAATTATTCAGTTAAGAATATATTTACAATTCTGCTGCAACTGTATCTTCCAGGTAACTGTGCCTACAGAGTGTCAGGCATGTTTAACATTGTTTTACTGGGATTAACTGGGACCGGAAAGAGTGCATCTGCAAACACCATCCTAGCTGCTGGAAACTCCCAGCTAGATTCAGAACAACTTTTTAAATCCGAGCCAAGTTCCATGCCAGTCACCACCCAGTGTGAGGTCAAAATCATGGAGAAGCCATTTGGGACCCATGTGAGAGTGGTCGATACTCCAGACTTCTTTCATGACGAACTCAAAAACTCCCAGGCACAGATAAAGGAGTGTAGGAAGTACTGTGAGCCAGGGCAATGCGCGGTGTTACTTGTGTTACAGCTGGGCCGGTTCACAGATGCTGAGAGAGGAATACTGGAAAACCTGGAGAACAAGTTAGGCTGGAAGATCAGGGAGAACACAATCGTGGTGTTGACCCATGGAGAAGACCTGAAAGGAAATCCAGAGCAGTTTATTAATGCACATGCTTACCTCAAGAGCATTGTTGAAAAGTGTGGTCATCGTTACCATCTATTAAACAACAATGCCAAGGACAACCGGCAAGTCACAGAGCTCATCAAGAAAATACCAAATTATAAAGAAATTTTCCCAGGTTTCCCCAAAAAAAAATTTGATTGCTTGCTATGTTAGATCGGCTATATGTGCTCATCATTGTGCTACAAATGTGCAAAGGACAAAAGTCCTTTAAAACTGTACATCAATGATTTAGTGTTGCACTCCTATAACCTCGCGGGGCTTGTGGTGGACAGTTTTTTAAAAAGATTAAATCAATTCATCAGTATCAGAGGTATCAGTTTGTGGCAGACACTTTGTCAAAGACTCAGATATGTTGTGCTAGTAACCACCAGCCTCAAGCACAGATGGGAATTGGACTAGTTCCATTCAGGACTGTTTTAAAACACTTCTGATAGATAAAGCATAAAACTCACCTATTTGGTGATTTTCTGTTGCTGCTGGCTCCTAGTCTCATTTTGTTCCCCCCTTAGAAGACATCCACTGTTACTGATGGTAATGAGAACAAATCCTGTAGGGGGTCAACAAGGGCCAACAATGGATCTATTACACTCAAAAAAAAAATTTCAACAACCAAGAAAAAGCTGAACCATATGTTCTCTAAACAGTATTTTTCTTTTTTTTACAAAGAAAAACCCCATCAGTCATTGATGACAGGTACGTCTGTCACACTCTGTCTGCTTCCCCCAGCTTTTTTATGGGACCCTCCAGGACTGTCTCCCATGCAGTGGTTGAGATAGGCCTGATCGGGTCTGAGGTCTGGTATGTCTATCTCTTTCTAACATTGTATCGCTAGACTTTTTTCTTTTTCAAACTTGTAGTTTTCAACCTGATGTCATTCACCTGAGGACATGCATCAATGTTCATACAGCTTCCCCTGGAGACACTGAAGGATTTATACAGCTTTGTTCATTAATGTAATAAAACTCCAAACGACCTGTATATAGACTTTGACATGTAAAATCACTGGGTTCCCCTTTAACTGCTTAAGTAGTCTTTCAAAAATGTATTCACCACTCTCCATTATATTCTATATTATTTGATGTTATTGTATAAATATTATATATATTACTATATTTCATATACTTTCATATTTACAGTCATTATACTTCTTGACATGTGAAATGTTTAACTTTTTTTTTGTCTGAAGGAGTCATTGATTTTACTGGCTGAGCAATAATACAGATGTATTGTTTATATATTTTTTTGTATATATATTATATATCTATATATATATGTATGTGTGTGTATAGGTATGACGTATGAAGTCATTTTGTGCGAATAGTTTATGTGCACCAGTATCACGATGTCATGTTGTTGAAAGTTGTTTGAATGTTTGTATATCAGAATTTTAGTCTTGTAGTTTTTCCAGTTATCAATATTATCACCAGCACCCAATCTGGTGACTTTATTGATGAAGTTAACAAACATGCTCAGAGCATGTCAGCGCTGATTAGTAACAGACGATCTGGTGGATTTTTAAGTAATGTGGCATAATGAAATAAAACAAGTGCCTGAACTATATTATGAGTTCAAGAGACTAGTAGTAATAGTACACAGAGAAAAAATAAAACTAATTTATGTACTTTTTTTGAGAAATACATTTTTGGGTTTTTTCAGATTCAACACAATTCCATTTATAAAGTCTAGACACAATAAAAACTATTTTCCCCTTTGTGTCATAAGTTTTTCCATGGCTAAGTAGTTAGAAAGACTTTAAACCAATGTCCAGCTGTATGTGCCTCAAGTATATTGCATTTAGTGTTTAGCCTGAAATGAGTATCTTTTTATTTGTACCTGACATTCTTAACTCAGTTAGAAGTAGCCCAAGAGTAAATACCCGAGAGTAGACAGGTTACACACTACAGATGATATCAGATATAATTTGTATGACCTTTTCACCATTTTTTAAATTTTTGGCAGCTCCAAAGGCAGCAGAGTAATGAATCTTCTTCTAGGTCACATTTAATACATAAATCAGGATTATTATGATCAAGTAATGTAACACAGAGCTTACATAAGAGTTACATTAGTGTGCATGACCAATTGAAATTTTATCAGATTAAATCTAGTGTTGATGGTCTGGCATTGTGAGTTTTAGCAAACTCTCCTCCAGTCATCTTCAGAGAGTCCTACCTATATCGCTGGGCCCAGTCAGTTGTTGTTTGAGGATTCTTTCGATTTATCTACAGTCATTTTATACAGAAGGGCCACAACCTTTCAGATAATCTAGAGTGGCCTTATTAAAGCTAGACAGTGGCGGTCTACAAGTGTTTTTGAGGTGTATTTTAAAGTCAAGTTTCAAAAGTTTTTTGAGGGGAAATTTTAAATTCTTGGCTAATTCTCAAAAATATAAAGTAGATCATTGTCATTTCAATAACTTTGCAAATCCCTTCCTCTGCCCAGAGGAAATCCACTGTCTTCCCCATATCAGTGTAAAACCTATTGTATCTGTCACTGTGTTTAAGTGTGCTTCCATTTTGTACCAGACTAAAAGGAGTGGATTGGAATAGATACAAATATTTTGGTTTGACAGTCATTTTTTACAAAATTATCCCGGCCAATTAATGAAACAGGAAGATCTGACCATCTTTTATAGAATTCTGATACAGATGTTAAAATTGGATTATAATTATCTTGCGATCTGTCAAGCATCTCTGGGACCAAATTACTTTGACTTTAGCTATAAGCTTAGTATCTGAGTTTCAAAGAGATAAAGTGATATGGGTCGATACGATTAATGTTTAGATGGTGGTTTACCAGCATCCTGAACACTTTTTAAAGCACTTTTAAAAAAGGAGGCAGCAGCCTATCTTTAAATGTCCTTTAGATATCAATGGGAAGCCCAGCAGGACCAGCTGCTTTGGCACCTTTGTACAATTAAAGGACTTAAAACTCAGAAAGCTCCACTGGCCTGTGCAGCATTTCTTGGTCTTCAGTAGAGAGGGTTGGGAATTCAAGGCTATAGAGAAAATTGTTTTGTAAATAATAAATGGCCCACACCTATATAGCACCACTTTACAGTTTTGCGTAAAAAATTTATGTCTGAATTTTCACCAATCCACCCAGACCTTGGACATTCAATGATGATATATTACATAACGGATCAATAACCGTGGAGCATCTTAAAGAGCATTCGGTCAGTGGCTACAGTCCTGCATCAGGGTTCCCGTATCACTGCCTGTAGTTTCAATACAAAAAGAATAGCTAAAAAGCAGTATAGCATTGCTAAAAGACATTGGAAATCCCTGAACACTTTGTTAGAACTTGTTAAATTAGCCTCTGCAAAGTAACTACTGGTTGCTTTTTTTCTACAGTCCAAAACAAGATAATCATACCAAATTTCTAAGCTCTCATTGCCCCTGCAAAGAGGAGCAGCAATTAATAAAAGAAATTCACCTTTGCTACCCTTTATCCCTGACCATTTGCACATGAAGGAACTCTTTTAAAATCTCATTTTACATTTTGTTAACATTTAGTTATTTCAATGCAGAAGAACTCTCCTCCTGCAATAAGAATCAAAAACACATGAGATTTTGAATAATCTTTAGTGTTATTGCTAAGATTTATTCACATTTTATTTAAATCTCCAGGTGCTAAAATAACCCTGCAACTTTTTACAGTCCAGGAGAAAAAAGTACATGTTTCAGTCACTTACATCATCATTGAGAAATGGTGATCACAGTTGTTGTGGTCTGGATTACCTTACATTTTTGGGGAGGTGTGCGTAAGGCTACCTACAGTGTCGGTTTGACTGGGAAGCACGAGTTGGCCTTGAGAACTGGAGAAGCCTTTCTAATGGGAAGTGAAACGGAAGTGACCTGGATCACTGAGTATCTTCAGAGGCCAACTATTGCCTGACTGTTTTGCTGCCCCCAGAATTCCATCACCTGTAATATTAAACTGCTTTTGCTGTTACAACTAGTAAATTCAGGTATCATCAAATCAATCAGCACGGAGATCTTGAGGGTTGTCAGCTCAAGACAGTTTTATTTTGGACTGATATATGTATATAGAATGGATTTTGCCTATTTGGCATTAGAATAAAATGAACAGTATGAACTGAACACCAATTCAAGATCATGTTAAAAACTTTTCTAGTCTACACATTTCAAACAAAACAAAGAACAGCTTTGTTTGTTTGACAGAGAGTGTTTTTTATTTCTCATTTGTTATTTTTACCGTGCTCACCATTCAGAGTTTAGCAACATTAGAATCAAAATGTGATGACAGCTGCTAAATTATTTTGGTCAAACCAAACCCACATAGATCTGATGAAATAGATTTATGGAGTTTAACTCTAATTTCAGACATTAACTATAAATGTTGCTTATTTAGTCATGAATATTGAATTTTAGTAGATAAATAATAATTGGAAACAAAGTGTTCTGGGGCTTAATAGAAATATTTCAATATTTTGGGGAATTCTATTCTTGTTCTTGCTCTGCTACTTTACCTGAGCATAGACTTTTTTTTTTTTTTGTCAAATTTCCTTTGAGTACATTTTAAGTGGAAGCACGTTAGTTTTTCTTCACTTCATTTATCTGGCAGCTGGAGTTGCTGGTTGCTTTGTAGATTTACACTCAGAGAGATACATAACTGCAGAGATTTAAAAAGAAAACTAAACAAAAAAAAGTCTTACATCTCCAAAATGGCAACTTTTGAAAAAAAATACATTAAGATTTACTCTGTGAAATTAAATTCTAGTCTTTTTCTACCGATGCTTTTAATTTTAAACCTGAATAAAATGAACTGCTTATATTTTAACAGTGTTACTGAAGAGAGAATGTAAATGGAGAACAGCAGGATTTTGTCCAACCACAAGAGGGCGACAGAGTCCGCCTGCAACTGCGTGGCACGTCATCACTCGGTCCCGGATACAAAGATTAGATATAAAGAGAAGAGGGATTACTCGGCAGTATAACATTTGACGAGGCAGCGTTTTCCCCTTTCTTCATTTTTTCTTTTAATATTCAGTATATATTACTGTTCTAACCTCTTGTCCTTTAAACACAACAACAGCTTGCCAAGCGACAACCCCAACTTATATTTAGCATCTTTAAAATGAATACCCGGACTACGGTCAAAATAACATATGTAACGAAAAACAAAAACACAATAAGAAAAAGCTTTGAAAATAATGATTGTAAAAAAAATAAAAATAAAACATGAATTATAGATAAATAAAATTAAACAGAATGTCCAAACTCTTTTCTCATTCATTTTTTATAGATTGCTTTCACTGAATTCACAGACAAAACAGCTCGGAAAGTTACTGAAGGTAAAACCAGTAACTGGTGTTAATGTTGTGGCCGATCAGTGTGTGAAGACAAGTCAGACCGGTGACAACACAAGTGTTAATATAAGAGACTCGGAGTCATGACCCCATGACCCTGAGACAGAATAAAAACCCAGTCACAACAAGACGGAGAAAGACGTGTGAAGAAGACACGAAGGGCAGAGGACAGAGGACTGAAGTTACTCTCTTGTCCAACCAGTCCAGAGAGAAAGCGAGACAGAAAAGCGCCTCAAGTCACAGACGAGTCGACGGGAAGGGGACGAGACGACGGAAACTCCCCAGAAAGCATCGGCCTCCGCGCTCGCGGAGACGATCTCCGATTCCGCGTCGGCTTCCGGCTCCGGCGCGTCCCGATGACGCGACCAGCGTGCGCCGGCGCAGCCTGTGCTCCCGAGCTGGCAGCGGCGGCCTGGCGGACAGACATGGCTGCGTCCACGGAGCGGAGCCGCCGCGTCGGCGGCGGGTCTGCCGCTGGGTGTCGGCGGGCGCCGAGGCCTTGGTGGCGGCTGGCGGTGCTCCTGCTCGCCGCGTCCTCCCTGCCGGCGGCGGCGGCGCTGGTGGAGGGGCTGTACTGCGGCACGGAGGTGTGCTACGACGTGCTCGGCGTCACCCGGGAGGCCTCTAAAGCGGAGATCGCCCGGGCGTACCGGCAGCTGGCCCGCCGGTACCACCCGGACCGCTTCAGGCCGGGGGAGCCCGGCTCGGAGGGGGAGACCCGGGAGTCCGCGCAGAGGAAGTTCCTGCTGATCGTGACGGCGTACGAGACGTTAAAGGTTGGTCCGAGTCTCTGTCGCAGCCTCTGGAAACTTTTCCTCAGCATAACTTCAGCGACGTCCCGAGAAGCTCTGTATGTTCCTGACGCCCAACGAGACCGGTTCCGATCTCCGTCCCTCTTAGGAGCCGGGGTCGCTGAGTCACTGCGGTACCGGCGCGGTTATCTTCCCCTAGACCCGCGTCCTCCCTCGGCCTCGCTGTAAAGTTGTGGTAGGGACCGAGCTGACGGAGCCTGTTAAGTCTTTGAATATGTCTGACTACATTATCTGCTGTAATTTCCCTCGCCCTGAGTATTTAACTGTTGTGATTTGGGGGAATATTTCTCTATTATTGGAAAATGACTTTAATACCGGCATAATCCCACCGTTATTCATCTCCATGAAACGTTCCCATGTTATTCTATAGGAATCTATTCATTCTTTGACATATATGCATCCATATAACTCATGATTTATCTTTTTCTAAGTGCTGTCACCATTAGTTTTATCCATAGGGAGTCATTGCCCTCCGATGGAATCTGTATACATTTCTTATAATGTTCACAAAGTGTCCAGTTTGGCAGAATAAGGAAGAGACAACTATTGTCTCCCTTATGGAGAATTCCTCTAGTAATCCCCTAGAATGTGTTAAATCCTTCAACATCTGCGAGAACCTGTGGTGCCTTTTAGTAGCAGCGCATGGATCCCTATAACTCATAGTGTACCTTCTCTTTTCTCCACTTCAAGTTTATGGTTACCTCCACCCAGAAGATCCTGGTTTCACCCGCATCTGGTGATGGGTTTGTTTGTTTATTTGTCAGTGGGATTATGCAAAGAGTACTGAGCTGATTAGCACCAAACTTGGCTGAGGGATGAGGCAGAGTCCAGGGAAGAACCCATCAAGTTGTGGCATGGATCCAGGATTTTCTTTTTTAAATCACTTTCCTGAACATTACAAGAGGGGGGGGGGCATTTTTCCACATTTTCATCAGTATTTGGCCTTGCTGGAGGTATGTGCTCTACTGAGGCCCTGTGGTAATTATGAGCACAAATACACTCATTCTGGATTATGATATGTATGAAAATCCTCAAAATATAACTGTATTTTGACGTGTTATCTGCAAAAGCTCATATTAGACAACTTCAGAGTATCCAGGCAAAGCTGCACTCACAAAAAACTCATGTCTGTAGAGATTAATCAGCTTTATTGATCAGCCACAAAGGAGAAACACACTCGTTTGTCTCTCGTTTCCTGACAAGCACAAAAACACCTTTACGTGACGATCTCTTGTCAGACACTGTTATTTTGGTTTGTTTTCTACCCCTGCTTCAATGCACATCTCATTGAAGACATGACTTGGAAACTTGTCTGTAATAGGACAGAGAGTCCCATATATAGAGTCCCTCTGGGACGTCTGCCTATCTCTTTTATGTCCATTTAGTTTCCCTTCAAGTTTCTCATAAAGACTTCTCTCTGTGATATTAAATGGAATCGGTGTTTCAGACTTTATGCTCCAGTTCTTTTTGAAAATGACTTAATGCAGCATATCACGTCCCAATCGTTATTTTTCATTTTCATTCATTTCATTCTTATACAAACTGCTAACTCAGTGTATAGCTCACACATAATGTATTGTTAAGTACATAAACAGCTGTTGATACAGACTTCATAAAAACACACATTTTCATTTAATTGACTATGGTAACTGAAATCGTTTTGTTACACTACAACAGATTTTTTTTTTCTTTTTAATAGGTACAACAATGCAACTACTCATTTCTGTATGTTAAAAATAATTTCAGTTTGATTTTGTAAAGAAATTTAAAATCCTGTTGGAGTCTACACAGTGTGCTCCTTTTTGTACACAGCAAACATAAAACATGACATTTATTTTTGTTCAAATGACTCACAAATCTCCTGTGAGGTGAGATGAGATGAGATCAGCCTCTGGTGAGTCCAGAGGAAAATGTGATGACCCTGAAGTGAAAGTCCCATGAATAACTTTCATATTCACCAGTAGAACTGCAGGTGTGGGGTACGTGCAGATGTCCGATTAATATTTTGATTGGATAAGTTTGTGTCCACTTGGAAAGTGCCACATAGAGCCACATGCATTCTGGTCTGTCAGCAAAAGGTTCCTGAACTTTTGTTTGTGTTTTGTTAGCCATATCAACATCTTGAAGTATAAAAATGGTTTGGTTTTTATTGATAAAATCAGTTTTAGCTGAGCTCCTCCTGTGGGTCTTCGTCATAAAAATGTAAAATAGAGGATAAGGTCTGGTTGTCTGTGTGTGCAGGACGAGGACACTCGGCGGGACTACGACTACATGCTGGACCATCCTGAGGAGTACTACCAGCACTACTACGCCTACTACCGCCGACAGCTCACCCCCAAAGTGGATGTCAGGGTGGTCATCCTGGTCACCATCTGTGCCATCTCCATCTTCCAGGTATGACCGCTGGCTCCAACAGGTTCTCAAACTATTAATAGGTTGTTGAGGTTCCAGTTAGTCTGGCTGGACCCCAGACGGACCATGAAGGAAGTTTTTTAGAAAGAAACTGAGTCCTGCTGGTCTCAGTTGATAACTTTTTTTCTCTAGCTTCACCATGGGGTTGTTTTCTTTTTTATTTGTTCGGTTTTTTTTGTAAGTGAACTGCCTCCATGGAGTTTGGTTCCCTCTGGATCAATATCTCTAATGGTCCCCTCAGCTTCCTCTAGCACCATCATCTGGTCAAAATGTTAATGTGTCCACTATTCTGGTTTATTACTAAAAACATACTAGACACATTGTACATATTTCAGTATCAGTCTTTATGTTGGCCGATAAGTAGACAGAGTGTCACCATCAGAGAGAACTGACAAGTAATTTTTCACAATGTAAAATGTTAAAACATGAAATAAGAATACATATCAAAGGGATCCATATGAAAATTGTTTATAGAATGTTAAAATAAATTACTGGAAGCCAATGCATCATTATCAGATTTATTTAATTCCGATTGTATCCTTGTTATTATTCTAACATAAAAGACTAAAATGGTGATCATGTTAAAAATTATACCTGAGAACCATCAGCATGATAGCAGGAGCTTGCTAGGATTAGCATGTACCTCAAGGCACCACTGTGGATAAGTGCAGCCCAACCGAGCTGCTTGGGTAGCTGTAGACTCTCAGGGCGTTATTAGGTGTTGGCGCAAAGACCAGCGCAAGCAGTACCTTGAGAGTTTGGCAATTTTCTGGCCTTGAAATTGGCATATTGTGACATTTTGATGCCGAGTGCATGGTGCAAAGGTGGGAGGAGACGAGAAAACATTAAAGACAATCAGTCAAATTTTGCAGTGCAAATAGAATTGTTGCCGCCATTGTTACGCAGAAAAACAGAATAATTTTTAAAATAAACCATTTAAACTTATTACTGCTCAGACAGTAGAGGTCTTTAAATCAGCACAAAAAATCTACATTTATTCTCTATAAAGCAGGAGCTTTGGTAAAAGCACTCGGCATTGATCTATAAATAAATTAGATTGATTGTTTCGTTATCGGCTCATTTAATCCCTTCAGCAGGACACATATGTTTATAAATCTGCAGCGTTGCGAGTTGAGAACTACCACACCTGAGTATGAGCGCCATTATGCTCCACCCCACCGTGGTTATTATGATTAAATTAAATGTAAATGACACCAGGCAGCTGACAATACTACACACATCGGACACTGTTCTATCGTTTAAGTGGGAGATGTCAGATTACAGGGGCCAATTTATCCTGTGTGTCATTGCCTCCATTACAACTGTCTTTTTGGATGAAGTAGTAGTTTCATGTTTTATCCTTAAGTGATTTAAAGTGCTGTTGTGTCACATGTGATGTTATGGTGTGAGCGTTTATGATGACAGATAGAGTAGAAGTAAAACTGAAATAGCTTTGGATTGATGCTGATATATAAACAGCTTCATCAATATTTTTTATTATTTATTTCTGTCATCGTTGCACAAGTGAAATACCCCCCCCCCCAAGCACCATCTGCCTCTGTCTGTAGGTTGGAGCAGTTGTATGTTCAGATCATGTTGCCCTGCACTCGCTAGAGGACAGCATGATTTCCTGGAGCAGCGTCTTTCCATTTTTTGAAAATTACAAAAATTGTGTCAATGTCCAAAAACTTATGTACCCAACGTTATACCTCAATCACAACAGATAAATGTGATGATAAGTATTTTTATTTTCAAAAATAGTAAACTGTGATTGAAACTTCTTTTCTCATTCATCTGCATTATTTTCACTGTGGCCAGTTAAAGACTGTGGACGTCTTTACTGAATTTTGATTGGTTTTGTGAACATCTGGTTAGATGTCATCAGTTGTTGTAGATATTCTAAGTTGAGTCATGGGATTCAGGCTGTTGTAATGAAGATGACATTAAACTTGGGTCAGTCAGAGATTCCCTAGGAGCATAATCTGATCAGTTTGGTTAATTGTTCAACTCTAATCATTATGGCATGGTTCTACTAAGAGGCAATAAATGAGGATACTGAATTAGCAACAGTGCATTGTCTTTTTTTTTTGCACTGAGCAAAGTGAGGTGGGAGACAGGCAAGTAAAACCCCTCCTGGTCTCTCCCTCAGTACTACAGCTGGCACAGCAGCTACAACGAGGCCATCAACTACCTGGTGACAGTCCCCAAATACCGAATACAGGCCACGGAGATCGCCAAGCAGCAGGGCCTCCTCAACCGCACCAAGGAGAAGGGCAAAAACCGTCGCTCCAAAGAGGAGATCCGGGAGCAGGAGGAGGAGGTGATCCGAGACATCATCAAAAACAAGATTGACATCAAAGGAGGCTACCAGAAGCCCAACCTGTCAGACATCCTGCTGTGTCAGATCGTGCTCTTCCCCTACTACCTGACCAACTACGTGGCCTGGTACGTCTCCTGGGTTTACCGCTTCACCATCTGCAGGGAGGAGTACGGAGATGAGGAGAAACTCTACATAATCAGGTCAGTTCTTATGAAAGTTTAAATTGACTACAGTGTAGCGTTGTACTCTCAGGATGAATGAGAGTGATCTGGACAGCCTTTAATGTGTTTCTTGTCATCTGTTTTAACTCTCAGGAGACACATGAAGATGTCTCAGTCTCAGTTTGACAGTCTGGAAGAAAACACCAGACAGACCTTCCTGGAGAAACAGCTCTGGATCAAAGAGAACTACGAGGTTTGTGACTTTCAGGTGTCTCTCTGTAAACACCATCTATCCTTTGGACCTCTTGGTTTTGTCTTTTTCTTCTACACTCCCTCCTTAGTCCTCTTTACTTGTCCTTGTGGGTTTTCCATCCTTCTCTATTTATTGTATTCTTTCCTACAGGCTGCCTTCAATTCAAGTGTTATTGATTTCTTCCAGTTGGTTTGTCTTCCTTCTTTACCCCACCCATTTATTCAACCATTACTGAATACATACTCGGTCAGTATTTTAAAAATGAAAAAGAAAAAGGCTCTGAAGCATAGTTGTTGACCACTACAACAAAACCAGATACACCAGTGATTTCCAATTGATTCTAGTCGCACATACAAGGTTATAAAAATAATGCTGTGAGTGAACACCACAGCTTCCTTAGTTTTGACCTGGGTTGTTTCTATTGCAAGATGGCTCCACATGTTAGGGAACCGCTTGACCGAGTAAGAAACCGGACTGTCAGACATCATACACGTGGGAGATGGCACAAGAGCATCGGTATGTGTCTGTACATAAGCCATAACAGAGCTGCAGCAGGGCTTAGGATATATAGAAAGAGCCATTCTACCACTAACAGGAGGCACAGTGGCCGTCCTCAAAAAACGATGCCAGGCACAATTAGCTATTTACAGAGTCTGGCATTGAAAAACAGACAGGCAAGTGCTGACTTGGCACAAGGATGATCTGCAGAAAGTGGTGTTACAGTGGCCGATCATAATTGCATGTAATCAACTTGCATGGTTGGCGTCAAAGAAAACCATTGCTCACAATACGGCACAGACTTGCTAAACTTAACCTTGCAAAAGAACATGAAAAGATACTGACAATACTGGCAGCACTTTCATTGTTCCGAGGAAACCAAAATCAACTTGTTTAGATCAGATGGGGTCCAGCATGTTTGGCTTTGACCTGGCCAAGACCACCACAGTGTCTGCCTAGTGCTCATCACGAAACACGGAGGTGGGAGTGTACCACCGCAGGCCTGTGTGAGGTCAAGGGGTGTAGGGGAATGCAAGTTTGTGTACCCAATACTAAATAAAAAGATAACTTACCTGGTAAGTTTTTAATGTGAAATATGTGCAGGATGTTTCAGATTTTATTGAAAGTAGCTCAACAGCGATCAAAAAAACAGCAAAGTAGAAGGGAGTGGAGTTATTTGGTGAGCAAGTATTTGTGGGTAAAAAAAAACAAAAAAAAACTAAAACTGTGAGCAGCAGAGTGGTGATCATGGGATGTATGTTGTGACCATTCCTCATGTGTATCTCTCAGGTGTACAGAAAGGAGCAAGAGGAGGAGATGAAGGTGAAGATGGCGACCGACCCGAGGATGAAGAGGTACCGCCGCTGGATGAAGAACGAGGGACCGGGTCGGCTAACGTTCATCGACGACTGAAAGCCTATAAAAACTCTGTTTTTACAGGCAAACTCAGTCTGTCGTATACACACCTGCCTCAGTGCCAACATACATGGACAAACACGCCGTGCTGTGTGGAGAAATACCTGTACAGAAAGATTAACTATGCCTGTTTATATAGTGAGAGATATTTTCATAGCGATCAGGCCTCATAAAGGGGATAACGAAGTGGAGTAAACTGTGAGCTGAGAAATTTGACTAATTTTTTTTACATAATGTTTTTTTTTTCTGATTTTTGTTTTGTGTTTTCGAAGCCAGGTCCTTTTCATTTTTAAGGAAGTTTAATGATTCTTTTAAACTTTTATTCTATAATTTTTTCCAGCTGGTAAAGACAGATAAATGAGTTTTGGTGCCTGAGTTATTGTGAAGCAATTTCTGTTGGATAACTGATGTCATCCAGGTGATTAACGTCACGTATGCCCCAGCTAGCAGTATGATCAGAGTGCCCTTGGGTAAGGCATTGGGCCACCACCTGCTCGCTCCTTATGCTGCTCTAGTGTCAGTTAAATGTCTGATATGAAAAATTAGTTTTGCATACTTGCATTTACTGCTTTTACGATGAATAAACCAGGGGCAAGGACAGACTGGAAGCACGGGGTTTCTGTCAGCTTAGCTCCATCAGAGGTAAAAAAAATCCACTTTCCAATAATTCCAAAGCTGTTTAGTTTACATGTTTTATCTTGTTTACTGAACAGGAGTAGAAATAAAAATATAAAAATAAAGAGATTTGGTGGCTAAATCAGTAGCTAACAATATAGAAGAGGTGGTGACTTCTCATCTGACTGAGGAAGATGACAGTAAAAACACATAAGTAGTACAAACATAAGGAAGGGAGAGAACCGATGATGCTGATAACTGGTTCAAACAGATGCTTTTCTCTGGGGATTTTTAGTCTCCTCTGATCTGCTTTGTTGAAGCGCTTTTTTTTTATCAGAAAAGAATATAAGCAAAGCAGGCACATTTCAGATGTTTGTGTAAATCAGAAATTCCTTTTTGTGTAACTGGAAGCCAAAGTCACAACTGCAAATATCTGTAAATTGTGCAACAGCAACAGTTTAATGCCCAGGGAGTCTGTTAATCGTGGTCTGCTCTGTCTCTTCAAACGTTCAGGTGACTGCTTACTGTTTAATGCATTGGGCAACTTGGTTTTACTTAATATTATTTATTGTTTCACTTTTTTTGTCATTTCTGTGCTGAGGTGGCATTAAAGTCACAATTGATACAAACAAGAGTTTCTTTCTTTCCTGAAAGGTCGGTTTCAGTATTACAGTCAAATGCTGGAGCTCAACCTTCTTGTAGCCCTAAATGCCTCAGAATGCTTCAGACAAAATAATGTAAAAATAAGGTAAAAATACTTATAGCTGTTCAAAAGGGCCACACTCAAAGGTTGGAGTGAAAAGCTGGCTGTCAGAGGGGTGAGACACCATAGGTATGGTAGATGAATATTCCCTCCGTGTCCCATTCTCTTGTACTGAACAGAGAAACCCAGTCTGCGTTTCCTGGGTTTCTGTGATCTACAGCAGTTTATGGTGGATTGGGGGTCATGGTGCAGTCACACCAGTTTGCTTTCCACTAATGCCCATGTGAGAGAGGACAATATTCTTGCGTAATATTTGAGAAGCAAAACTTTTTGAAACACAGGTTTAATTAACAGGTTTGTGGATTCTTCTTCTTAGCCCACTAGCCATGCTAGCTCTTGCTGGTTAAGTCTATAACCCTATCCATACTATTTCCTGTCCCCTCCTGCTTTTGGCCATACCTCATGAGTAACTGTTGCCAGGCAGACTTGGGTCAAGACTGCATCAAAGGTGACCTTCCTACTCTAATTTTTCAGGTGTGTCCGGCTGGCCAATAGAACACAGCTGGACTGTGTGTGGAAATGTTGAAATTATGATCTTAGCACGTGTCCTCGGGCTACAGATTGTGAGGTGCACTCATGCACTCTTTATAGTTTGTGACTTCTCTGATCAATAATTAATAATACTCACATCGGACGTGATGTTATAAATTTATTATTTGTTTATAAATAGACACATGTAAAAGCCAAAAGTTTCTGTTTTTTTAAAGGTGATCTTGAAAATTGCTGTACTGATTACACCTCTAGTAAAACCAACATATCCCTTAACTGATGGGGTCTGGCTTCAGTTTGACAGGCTGTGATGTGAACGTCACGGTATAATATGTATTGTTAATAATGACTCCTCCTGAAAAAAGGAAAGAACAAAGGCTTGTTGTGATGCACTAAGAAAAACTTCTCTATTGTTAACTCGTTTACTGAGAAACATCTGTGAGCAACTGTTAAAAGCTTGAGTTCATCTTAGCATTTACTTTAACTATAGTTTTGTTACTAAACTCCTGAAACTAGTCCTGAAACTAGTCCTGAATTAGGTGCCAATCAACAGAAAGTGATTCCATGTTTATACTTGTCTGATTATTCATCATTTCTCAAGGTGATGCGTTCTCTTGATCAAGCTTCTCCAAAATGTAGTTTTCAGTTTTATATCACTGTAAATTGAATATTTTATATGAAACAAGACTAAAAAATTATCATTTTTTTATCATTTTTTCCATTTACCGCTAGTTAATTACTAATTGATTGATCAACATATTGTTTCAACTTATATTTGTTTTTTAAAGATCAATATTTTTGATCAGGATTTCTAAAATTAATATTGTGAAATTTTCTTATTCTTTCTGAATGAAATGAGAAGTTCAATATTCATCTCGTGTCTTGTTAGCTCAGCATAAAGAATAGAAGCTGGAGGAAACGGCTGGCTGGCACCTACCACTCTAAAGCTCACAACATGCATCTAGTTTGTTTAATCTTGATACAAATAGAGATGTAAAAATAATTATTTGTTGGCAAACAATAGTTTACCATCATCCAATACTTCAGCTTCTCTAAAAATGTTGCCACTTGTCACATGCAGTCGATGCCCACAGGTTTCAGTTTTCTGTTCTCTTTTGCATTGACATGGGGTAGGTCTCGGTGTTTTGGTTTCACTTGAATAAGCTTATTTCCGAAAATAGTGAACCTTTCTTTATGTCCTGACTGTGCCGCCCAAAAGGAAGTCAAATTAACCCTTAACTGTGTTTGTTGCACACGGCTGCTTAACGACAGTTTTGAATTTTGGGAATTTGCTGAATACTTTTGGCTGATATTCAATATTTGATATTTATATTTGCTGTATTTGTTGGTATTAAAGAATTTTTAAATTACACCCATCAGCCACAACTTTAAAGCCAG
The DNA here is from genome assembly GCA_016859345.1 of Istiophorus platypterus. Lineage (NCBI taxonomy): Eukaryota > Metazoa > Chordata > Actinopteri > Istiophoriformes > Istiophoridae > Istiophorus > Istiophorus platypterus. The sequence continues at coordinate 20,868,625 of CM029128.1, read as the reverse complement.
TGACCAGTTTAATGTTGTGGCTGATTGTTGTATGTACTGAGGAAGGTATTATACAGCAAAAAAATAAATTTGTCATTGCTCTCTCGATATGCAGTATTTTGCAATTCGCATTTGAAATGTAATTTCAGTTTTAATACATGACCACTGTATATTTTGCTGAAGTGCCCTTGAGCAGACCAGCAAACCCCTCCTACTTGATGACATCATACCCAAAGGTGAACTATAGTTGAGAGAACACAAAACACGCCATGTCAGGTTTTCCATTAACCATAAAAATTATTAACATACATTTTCAAACATACAAAAACAAACAATACAAGGCAAAAGGATGATAGAAGGCCAATGTCATTCCAACATCAATAACAATAATCTGTCTTCATTATAATAGTGAAATGAACCAACTGGATCGGACGTAACCTCGCTGTGAATCAAGTCTTTGTAATGATGCATTATCTTGTTAATCAAAATAGTGCCTGCTGAGATGATTACAATCGTACTTCTCTTTAAAGAAAACAAAACAGATACACAAGTGCAGAAACCTACAGATCTCTTGGAGAGTCCGTCTTTTTTTTTTTTTAGTGCGGTTATAATAAGAGCTGTAATCTGCCTCAGCAACTAACTACATCACAGGAAGCACACAGGCTGAAGGTTTTACATAAAACACTGTTCTGTGCATCAATTCAGCTGAGCCATCTGACAGGTTAAAGACATGTTTCCCCCGACAATGCAGGGCTTAACAACCCTATAGGGTTTTTTGTATAATTGTTTAATTATATATATATTTGCCACATTTTGGACAAAAGTCCAATCTGAAAAACTTGACTTCATTTTGCAAATTTCAATCAATCATTTACCCTCAAACCACAACTGCAAATCAGTACAGAACACAGATTTATGGAAAACATTCAGTCTTGAGTAAATCCACGTAAAATAAAAGTACATTTGTGAAAAAGAAAATTTAAACCTTCACTGCTCATTAATCTCTTCACCTACAAAACACAACCGGCTGTGTCCTCTCTTACTGCATACATGCTGTGGAGCAGACCGATCGTCTTCATGGGCATCCGACAGAAACTTTCCTCAGATGGCCAGGAGAAGAGACCTATGCCCTTTTCAAGTCCGTAATCTTTTGGTTTGTGTGTAAATACAAACTGGGATACTTTTGTTTCAGTAATAATTTTATCAGCCTACACTTAGTAATAACCTGGAATCACAGGCTTCCAACACTGAATGTCCAAACTATCTCGAGGATGCCTTCATATCTGGAAACTCGACTGTATTGCTACAGCAGATTTGTGTTTGTCATCTCTGGTGACGTTAAAAGTCCAGCACAGTCATGAACGGTCCAGGGAATATTCTCCTCATCTCTTCCTTCGAATTTTTAAGATGCGGAAACCATGTTTTCAGTTCCTTACATCCTTTGTGTTTCCACCAATTGTGACATTAAGTCTCCATCACTGTGTTTGAAGTTCATGAAACTGCAGATCGGTCTGTTTGTCCATTTGTTACAAACTATTAAACATTAAAACAAACTGCCAAGGACATAAAAGCGCTTTGGCCAAGTTTCAGTTTTGTTTCTCCGTCCTTTAAATCCTTCACCGACAATTTAGAAAAGACAACAAGCAACTCCAAAGGCTTAAGTGAAATCACGAGAAAGCTGTTCGATCTTCTTAAACACCAAACAACTTCACAACAGGAAGGATTTTGGCAATGATAAAAGGCAAAAAGAAAAAAAATCTGTTTTAACTGCTGATGCCTTTAAGGTGAGGATCTGTTGACCTTCATCATCAATGTTCAGTTGAAGTTGGTGAAATGGAGCCTGTATAAGTAGCAACACTATGTGATGAAGCAGTCTGTCTTGTTTTGCTCTGTACAACAACTGGAAAAGAACTCCACCTCAGTCGACCTCCAATTGAATACATGGGTGGAAATTAAGTCTGAGATATTTCTAGAAATTTTTTGATATTTTTGATGACAAAAATCAAAGATAACAAAAATGCAACCTAATGATCCAGCTTGGTCAAAGGTTGTTTTTTTTAATTATTATTATTATCATTATTAATCGACCTGCAGGTGTCCAGTGCTTTTGACAGTCTCCAACATTGAGGTCAAACTGGGATCAGTTCCTTTTCCCTCCTATCTTATGAGTCTCAGTTGTATGGAAGCTAACTTCCACCAGGGAAAAAAAGGTGACAGGTATAGGAAACATTAAATTACTTTTTGCAAGTCAAATTTTTGAGATTATACGTCTTTTAAGTTAAGTTTTGTTTCCTTAAGGTTTTAATCAAAGATTTTGACTTACTAAGCCAAATTTATGAGATTTTGAGTTCAAATTATTTTTTTAAGTCAAAATTATGAAATAAGGAAAAGGTTGGACATACTAACGAAAAATTGGGAGATTTACTAATTCAGCAGTATGAAAAGTAAAAATGATTGTCTTACTTTGTCACAACTGTTAAATATTAAATCAAAAATGTGTGATTTACTGTCAAAATTGCAAGTCTTATTAACTGATAAAAACGAAAACAAGTAAAAACTAATGCAACTAAAAGGCCAATTTATGCTTCTCCTCTTTACGCTGTAACTATGGCCTAGCCTCACACGAACAACCAAAAAAATTTAACTACACATCGCAGCAACGCTGTAATTGTTCGGCTTGGTAGCATCACATTCCCTTCTTCTGCCTTGATAAGTTAAATGGTCGTAAAGACTATCTCTTCCGACGTCTTCTATCGTTTCTGCATTGTGGTAATTTCAAGAAAACTAACTGCTGTTCAACTTCTATCAGCCTCAACTCCATCAAGACCCACTCACGTTCAGTCACCATTGTTTCAGAGTGAACCAACAGTCACTGATAACAGCGGCAAAGTGGCTTATAAACGCCAACCCCAACCAGTGGTTTGGTGATGTCATTGCACAGTGAGTTAGACACTAGTGCAGAAGTATAATTGCTCACAATGGCAACAGCCACTTGCGAAGACTATGGCGTAGACTTGACACAGAAGAATATATCCAGCTTAAGTAGTCAAATTATGACAGAAGGAATTCTTTGGACTCTATAATTGCTAGTTGATTATGATTTTTTTCACTGTTAACTATCTCATAAATTTGTATTTCTGCTTGCATTATTTCTAAATATTCATCTATTTTTCTGTTTTCCTGGAAGAGAAGGGCTTCCTACAGTATTGATGCTCGTCCTTACTGGATTTGACAGACGAGAGGGATCACAGAAATAATCCAGGACACTGAGGTGTTTTGTTTGTTCCTGTCTTCAAATGTCCCAAACAAAAACATAAGCTCGTTCTCCACTGTGATAGCAACCGCTTGTTTTTCTGGTCCAAGAATTCCCCTTCTTCTATTCTTTCATTTTGATGCCCCTTCAAACAACTAGCTCAAGATTTCCCTTCTTAAATGGGAGTTTTAAGTAGCCAGAATAATGTAGAAAACATCAGAAATCTTTGACTTTCAGTTTGGTCATCTTTTCACAGGACTCCAGTGATCAAAATCATATTGTTTCTTTGTTTTCTAACCCAGAAAAGTTGGCTACGATCAAATTTTTGAGTAACATTAGCTGAGCCATATATCAGTAAAACCAAAATTTTTCTTCTCCTCTTGCACACTGGATGAAATCTGATGCTAAAAATTGATTTGGAGGTTTAGTGCCCTTACATGTAAGGAGGTCTTAGGAAATCATGACAGGATTTTAAAGGTCAACAAATTTTCATGTAGAATGCAAGATTCTGAATATCTTCCATCTCCCTTCAACTTTCACAATATTTTTCTGAAGTAAAACAGAATTTTTGGATAGCTTTCCTTTTTTTTAAGAAAGGTTTTATGGGGCTTCAAAAACTTTAGGACCTTGTAGGGTAATGTAAAACCATAGCCAATCTAGAGTCTAAGAAGGTCATAAATGAGCGGCTTCAACTTCACTAGGCCCATTCTCTATCCTGTCTTCTTCTGCAGCAAGAATTCTTTTTTCCAGTTTTTATTTTTGTGTTTGATGGACTGAAGGAAAAGCGCTGGATCAAATACTTCAGGTGTTTCAACATGTGTTGCATTTTGTTACCGTCTTGGCCTCAGGACATCCAGTATGATCGTTCTTATGAAGTTTTGACCAGGTCATACACGTAAATGAGGAAGTCATCGTCAAACTTGATGAAGTAGACGGAGGGTTTGGCCTCCACCTGGTGGATGACCATGCCTGTTCGTTTGCCACCATCCTCTTTGGCGTATTCAACCTGTTTACCCACCAGGCTGTCCACCACCTCGCCAGGTTCCCTCTCCGTTGGGACACTGTCGTCTACAGAGAGACGGAAAGGGAAACGTTACCACAGACCTTAATTGTTGACCATCCTACTTGGTTTTTATTCTTTTACAAAAACTTAGAAAAACAAAGCCACAGATAAACAAGGTTTAGAGGAACAATTTTGGAAATTGCTAGTCTGCCATTTTAACAGAGACAAATGATATTTGTATCAACTAGACAGTAAAGTATCTGTAAGTTGCCAACATAATACTGTAAAACTAAAAAAAAAAAAAAAGAAGTTTAAATAATAAAATGAGGTGTTAAAAAATAAAGAAACAATAATAAAAATAAAACCAATTGATGAAACGTACTGTTAGAATGTAACATCTGTGACCTTGGCTGTAGTCCCTCGCCCTCACTGCTTCTTTCTGATAGCACATCTGGGCATTATGGTTGGAATTAATATAACAGTAATAAATAAATTGCTCAATTTAAGTGAAACTGTAGCAAATCACATAGTTTATCAAACGGGTTTTCAGTGAAATGAACATTGTTTCTTTGTTAGGCAATACATTAGAATACAATTTATTCTGTTGATTTTTAATGATACCTCAGAATAATCCATTTAAAGCAGCTTTATAAAGCAGGATTTATAAAATGTTTAAACTTACACACAATGTACAAATTGACTCCTCACTATTGCACAACCACAAAATACTGTGTATTGGAAGCAGTGCCATTCCCGGGGTTTAGACACTGATGGGGATTTATTTAAGACAGTGTGTTCCTGTCATAGATTAATCTATCTTGGTAGGAAAAAGTAATTTCTTAAAGTACTTACAGATAAGAAGTTGTACTACAGTATGTCCAAGTCTTATAAAGTGGCTGATAACACAATTATAAACTATCTGGAACTACCACAGGAAAACCCCGAAGCCTCACAGTTTTATAAAACAGCTGACACCTTTTTGGCTAATTAGTTTAAGTAATTAGTGTGAAAATGATACGGCAGAGAGCCCTTGGAGGGGAAACAGAATGCGATAAATGGTCTAAAATCGTGGCTGGATGTAGAAAAAGTTGTAAAAGAAGTAAAGAAAGCTCACACAATATATGATAGTACACAGATACAATCACAAACTTCACAGTCTCGTCTGTGGTCAGACCACTTTGGATACACGTATTAGAAATTTCAAGTGGGGGTATGGCTCAGAAATCCAATTAAGTCCAAACTTGTGCTTACTGGGGGGCACAAATACCAAACATATCCAAGTGTGCATTTTCTGCTTTTATTGTGGGTGTGACAGTCTGTCAATTTATTTTAAGACCATGGAAGGAAAAAAAAGGCTCCAGAACTGAAAGAAGAGTATAGTGCAATTGTGCTTCCTTTCAAGTGGATAAAATAACTACATATAGGTTCTTCCCCACCTGTTAAAAAAAAAAAAAAGTACTAAACAAAATAAATTCTCTCACTGGAGTCAGGCATGATGCGGAGGTCTCCTTCTTTATAGTCATCCAGCAGCTGGTACATATAGAGGACGGGATCTTTCTCATAGGTAATGTAGAACCAGGTGGTCATGATGGGGGCCCGAGCCAGCACCATCCCCCTCCACTCCTCCTTCGGACCTTCCTCCGTCTCAAACATGTGCTCCACCGCTTTACCTATCATGGCATCTGCCAGGCTGACGTCTGTCAGACGGGATTTTGCTGCATGGATGGGAATAAATATGAATTAGTATCAAATAGGTGTGTTTTATGGTCACTCAAGGTGATCTGCTCTCAGTTCAGTCTTACCCAGTCTGTCAGGGAGCACCTCCAGCCCCTGAACCCTCTCGTCTTTGTGAAGCTCCAAACCGTAAACACAGTCGAAACCATCGTACTTTATCAGGTACAGAGCCGGGTTCACTGGCACCTGGTTGAACACACATGCATTTAAAAAAACACATTGTTTTCTTGTGCCTCTATCCAGACATCATTCCCTCATTTAATCATATTCAGCAACAACAATAAACATTTTAGTTTGCTGGAAACAGGCACTGGTGTGGTGGTGAAGATACAGAGCTCAACATAGGTGCATGCAGATTAAATGAGCACTACATGTTTAATATGGACTGGCTGTATTATTAGAGAAGGATCGCAGACATATGATTGGACAATACATGAAATGTGACTATAAAACTAAAGCAAGGCTCCATTAATCTCTCATTCAATCAGTAATTACTCAGCTCTCAGCTCTACCTGGTCGAGCACAGTTCCTTTCCAGACCACGTGGCCACCTCCTTCCTTCCAGACGTGCTGGATCCTGCAGCCGACGATGTTGCGTCGAGGCTGCGACAAAACTTTGGTGGTCGTACCCAGACTGCTCTTATGTTTCCTTTACAGTGATATCAAACAACACAGTCAACATTATCTTACTTAGATTGGTTGTTATTTTTACTTCGAGCTGCATCTGCTTGATACCCTTACATGGGAACAGAAAAATTATCTTCTATTCTAATCTCATCTTGCCTGCTACAGCATATTTGAGTCAGATTATTTTGGCCATAACAAAAATTAATGAGCAGCAAAGCATCTTAACTCACTTATGGGGATTCTTTTTCTTCATCATATTTGCAGAAACACCTGCATGCCCTAAGGGAGAAAAAAAAAATCACATCACTTTTATCAAACACTGGACAAATTAAAACTTTCTGCAAAAAATAAAATGGTGATGGTTTTGTGTGTTCTAGTCAGTGTACTTCAGATCCTGAATGATTTATCTTACTGCTGATTTTTAGAAGCATTTTAATGAAGCTGAATAACTCTGCAAACTCACATAGCACTGCTTTACCTCGTCTGCTGCATTAACAAATCTTACTTACAAAAGTTCCAAAGTTATATACATATTGATTCATAGATCCTAAATATGACCATTCCCAATTCCTAAGGATAGTCGGTATTTTTGCTCTTGCTTTTGAAAGTGTGATCTTTTTTAGTTTTTCATATTCCATATTCATATTGCAGAGAGATAATCTATCACATTTAAAGGTTTAGTAAACTTTATTTTTCTGTCAACACTGTTGTGTAGTAAAGCAGTTGGGCATGTGTTAATGGACCATACTGTACCGGTGATTTTGCAAAATAAATCCTATGTACCTGTAACCATTTTCGATTCATGCAAGTGCTGCTGTAATTTAGATTTTTTTTTCCTGACAATCCAGGTTGAGTTTCTATGCAGCAACTTCAAGACTCTTTAAGCTGATTTATATACAAAAATGAATTGAAACCAATGGAAATCAAGCAGAAAACAAATATTGACACACTGGAGTGGCTATAAGTTAAATGTGTGACACGCTGATGACTGTGTGTGTCTGTCCTGGCAGGCGGGGTAACCTCTGACCTGTATCAGCTGTGTCTCTGTGTCCTGGAGTGTTCTTCATTCATCTGGAGGCAGGGAGGCAGCCAGGCTGCCCGGCCACACAGCTACAAAACAAACCTGTCCAGGGCTGAAATAACAGAAGGAAATTATTAGGAATAATAAAATCACTACCAGTCACGAACAACTCTGTCCATTATTGTATACACCTCCTGCCAGGCTTAGATCAGATCATCAGTAATCCTTAGTGATATCTAGAAAAAACAAACTGCTGCCAAGGCGGACAAAGATTGTCATTGTCTGTCATGCAGATGGTTTTTGCCCAGTCATAACTAACAGGGCCACAAACATTCAGCTTGATATTAAATATCATGATGATGTTGATTTGTCTAAAGCTTAAGGCAAGTGCTTCACCACCTTCTTATCTTATACATGTGGCCTCAGTAATTATTCAGACCGCTTCACTTTTTTTCAACACTTTGTGTTGCAGATTTAATTTTAAACAGAAAGAATTGCCAATTCTCCTATAAATACACAATCAATAATCCAGAGAGATAATGTAAAAACATGTTTTTGGAAATGTTTACAAATTAATTTAAAAATCTGAAACTGAAATCTTACACTTTCAAAAGTATATACATACAGTAGAAACTGTATGTCTAGCTTAGCACAAAAAAAGGAAAACCAGGGTGAAACTACAGGTCAAGCTAAAAAAATGAATAAATAGACCTTCCAACAACTCTAAAGTTAGTGGATGAATTATTGCTGATATCTTGTGCACAAAGTATTACACCACACTCTATTTTTTAGTAGGGTTGGATGATGTTAAGTAGAACAAAATAGCATCAAATGTCTGGTCATATGGTCATATTTGAAATGATTCTTTACTTATTACATCCTAATGAAGCCTCTTTAGGCAGCTTTTAGCATACTAACACTGTACTCTAATATATATATATATATATATATATATATATATATATATATATATATATATATATATATATATATATATATATATATATATATATATATATATATATATATATATATATATATATATATGTATATATATATATATATATATATATATATATATATATATATATATATATATATATATATATATATATATATATATATATATATATATGTGTGTGTATAAAAGAGCTATGAGAGCTAAAATTTAGACTGGGGTTGAAATTTCTTCTCAGACCATGTAAATCACTCAGTCAAATCATCTAGTTAATGTTTGTGGTTGTGAGCAGCAGGGGGCAACATGACAACTGTCTTACTGCGCTACTATAGTCCACCAGTCAGCTCTTACTGTGAAGGTGTCCCTGTGTGACATGTTTTCATTTGGCCCTGAACTCTTACTGCAGGCTGAATCATTAATCAACAGGAACATCTCATCAGACCCTCCATGTTTTATTTTATCAAAGAAGACCTTGGTGGTTAAATGCCTTGCTCATGGGCATGTGAGATTTACTTCCTGACTGCATTACAAGGTCAAACATGTTAACAGAAATTCCATCCTCTGTAAAAGAAAAAAAAATCTGAAACACAAGTGTCAGCACATCCACAAATGAATAAATCAATGCCAAACTGATAAACACAAAGACCAAAAACGTCGGCTGAGGCCATATCTTGTTACACCTAACTCTCTCACATTAAGACTTTATGAGTAAGCCACACACAATCTAGACAATACACAAATGTTAAGGATATTTATGTATATACTCTCTTTATACATGCACATCTAAAGTTGGCAACAAACTCTTGCCCTTAACTTCTTAACTTCTTCTCTTGCCCTTAACTGCCCTTAAATTTCTTTTTCCTTCTCCTGATAAGATGTGAGCATTTTAAAAATAATCAAAACCAGCAAGTGACCAAAGTGTAACTTACATCTCATGGCGAAAAAGGAAAAACAAAATATGGATTGGTGGAGGCCTAACAGAGCAGCGTCAGTTCAGCCGACAGTGGATCAGCTTTCAAACGGTTTCACGTCCTGGACATGAGACTTCAATTATTGATCATCGGAGCCTGTGAGGAAGGCCTACAGTGTATTATTTATTTGTTGGGAGAGTGTTATGTAATGCATCTGACTCTTAACTTTTCTCTGTCCCCTTCACTGTTGGCTCGACACCCTTTGACCATAAAACCACAGTTTACTAATGTACGGGAAAACTGAGAAAATTACATGATAAAAGTTATAAACAACTGTGAAAAAACAAGAACAATACAAGTGCTGGGGAAAGCACCCAAATGGACTGAACCAGACTCATATGCATCCAAATCTGAAACCCAAATCCAACTTGAGACCAAAGCTATAGACAGGCTACAAATCAAAGGAAAAACCTGAAAAATGAGAGGAGAAACAGGATGCAAACACACGATGGGTGACTGAATTGGTTTGATCAGTGTGAAAATGATGTGAATCATATGCTGTGACCTTCACAGTCATCAGATCTCAACCCTACTGAACACCTATGGGAGATTTTGGACCAGTGATAGACAGTGCTCTCCACCACCATCTTTTGGAAGAATTGTGTTCATCCCTCCAGTAGAGTTCCAGTTACTTGTAGAATCTACTTGTAGAAGGTGCATTGAAACTTTTCTGGCAGCTAGTGACGGCCCAACACCTCAGTAAGACACTGTATGTTGGTTTTTCCTTTGTCCCCTGTCTGTATGTATTTTTTTCTGTATTTCATTCATTACTGACCACAAAATTGGCAAGCAATGCATGGACACAAATAAATAACTCATAAAGAGAAAGAGACATTTTTCATTCAATTACATTTGAAAATAACAAAACCCGAATCCAATCTGAGCCCCGAGTTTTTCACAACAACACACCATCAGAAACACAAAACTTTGTTTGGATCCATCGGGTCCAAGTCTGGTAGCGAAACTCTAAATAACTGAAGAGATATCAGACAAAGTTATCCAAAATTATTTTGAGACTTCAGTAAATGGCTAAAGCTCCAGATTTGAAGGATTGAGTAAATGAAATGGCCTAAATTAAATCCTATTAGTCTACATTTAGTTTGGAAGTTGGGATTTTTTTTGGATCTACCATGTCTCGTGGTGGTGTTTGCGCCTGTGATCCAAAAGTGATGTGGATGTTTTCCTAGTGCTATGCACCAGCCCTCCCATTGGAAAATATAATGAATTGTTATTTGCAGCTACTGTGTTAGTAGCTTTTCAATTTTTGAAAAGCAAAAAAAAACACATCAACCCCTAATTTCAAGTGGTACAACAAATGCTTGGTGCAGGTTTTCGCATACTTTGAGACTCAAACACCCTCCTGCTCACTGCTGGTTATTTGCAGAGGAAACTAACCTACCAGAAACAAGAGAGATATTTTGCAGTGTTTGGCAGCAGCTGGTGGTGATTTCCCTCCAGTTGCTCCAAGCAATATATGATTAGTCATCTGTTGTCATGAGGGGCCGAGCGATGCTGGACAGGAACGACTAAACGTCATTATGTCCAGTGAGTAACGTCAAAGAGCTGAAACCAGAGAGCTGGACTCTAGTACCAAATTGGGAGCAAAAGTAGATTGTTCTTTGCACACACACACACACACACACACACACACACACACACACACACACACACACAGAGCACTGGTACTGTAAGGAACTTCTGACTGAAAAATGTATCCAACAACTGAACGTTTCACTCTGTTTCCCCCCAAACATCTGGATCATATCAAGTCCCAGCCTTGCCCAAACTGTTAAAACAGTCAGACCTCAGCTCCATGAACCAACAAGTACAATAAAGGTACCATGTGTTTTTTAAGACTACTTCTAGTACTTTTACACTGAATCTGCCAATTCTTTTCTGTACATTTCTGTATTTAAGAAAAACAAAACTTCTAAGTGTTCATTGTTTTCACCCCAGTTAATGTCTAGTAGAAACTTCTGATTTTTGCAGCATTAAAAAATCTAAAAAATCTTCTAAAAGATTCACTTGAGTTTTAATTCAGACTGTTTTAAATCATTTTGTAGAATGACTAGTTTGCTGTATGTTGGTGCTCAGCTGCATAACAGAGCTATTAATAAATTGAGATAAAAATTAAAGAAATCTGAAGCAAGCAGATTGAAACCTTAAAATATGTAAAAATCAACTGAAAGTTTTCATTTTTAAACCAGTTTCTGCAGCATATTAGTAGGGCATGATTGATTAATCACCTATGATGCCTTCGGCTGCCCTCCATCTGTCATGTTACCCTCACTTTGCATCGAAGAGGGTCTACAGGGGGAAGGGGACTAGTAAAACCAGTGTTGACATCATGGAGAAAGGTGGAGTTTTGAGAGATGACAAGTCAAATTATCAGTATGCGCTCACTTCGGGTCCTTAGATTGATCTTTTACTTGGGTATGAATGCCCAGGCTGTTAATGGAAAAAATTAATTTTGAGTTAGTACAAATGTTGTTCATTTTTCAAGGCCGTGTTCGGCACAAACAAAACTCTATTCATTATTCGACTCTCTTCTATGCTTTGGTGGAAGCAAACATTTCAGGAATATTATCTCAAAATCTTTTTAAATAAAATACCAAAACAATCCGCATGGGGAGATGCGACTCGGTGGGATAGCAAGGTTTCATCGCGATTCGGATGAAATGAGCCTTTAAAAAAAATGAAGCTTGGGGATGTAGACTCGTCTTTGTTAAAATGTGGGAAGACAGATGTGCTGCAGATGTTTTGAAACAATACATTTTTAGGGACCGCAAGAAGAAGAAAACGAGAAAAACCGAACAAAAAAAACCCTCTCTTGTAGCCTTTTACTTCTCTAATCCTCCATTTTTTTCTTCCATGGGAGACGAACATCAGCAGGTTGTCACTTTCACTGCAGGATCATACTCCAGCTGACCTTTGCTTTGATTTGGTTACATGTTGGAAAAGGGGGCGTAGCTGTCAGTGGAATGGAGCAAATCATCAATCAAATCTTCTTCCTATAACTTCAACACAAAAATGTCACACCTGTAATGCTCTACTACTACACTGGCTGCGTTAGAAAGACAAAACCCAACATATGCATCTGTGACAAGCTTGTGCCAAAGCAGAATCTGTGTTAACAATAAGGCTTTTACCTGCTGTCAGCCTGAACACTTTGACAGCTCCTTCTTCTCTCGTTTCTTTCCCTTTTTCTGCCTTTCTTGGTCTGTCGATATATGAGCTTGCTAGTTTGACCACGACCTAGCTACACTGGCGAGGTTAAAAATAATAGTAATAAATATACAGTCATCTGCATTGACAAACGACCAAGCAGGTTCTGCAGGGCCAGCGTCAGCCATGTTGCTCGCTTTTTACTCACTATTATTTACAGCTCCGGATCAGGTGAAAAGGGGGCGGACAGGGGCCTCAGACAAGCGGACAACGGGGGTACTGTCCAGCAGCATATCTGCGGAAAAGGCAGAAATGTCCCAGACAGAAGACAGCAGCAGACTGGGTAAGGTCTCTGGCTGTCTGCTGCTGCTGCTGCTTCCCCCGCCCCTCCCCCGCAAGAACCAACCGTCGGCGGGAGAACGCAACTGACAAAACGAGCGCTCAGTGTGTGTTGTTTTTCGGCTGTTTACCTGCGGGCTGCCTAGGTAGCTGGCTAGCAGACAGGTGCGTGTTTTATGTCCGTCTTACCGTTCTTGTTTTTAAAGGCGGAGGTCGAGGGGGGCAGCGCTGGGTCTTCTCGCCTCCTGCTGTCTGTCCACAGAGCCCGTTTCGACTTCACAGGAACCAGCAGACTCCACGGCCATCTCACCGTGGAAAGTTAAGCTAAAAGCGACGAAACCCGAAACGTCCGGTCAACGCTTTCACAATAAAAGCGCTTTTGACTGCGTTCAGACTGACGAGATGAGGGTAGATGCTCCAAAACGTAACAAGGTGTAGTTGGGGTCATGTGTCGACTAATGTTCGGCATCTCAAAAGAATATTTAAAAACAATGATTTTCTAAAATGATCCTCTTCTGTTGTCTTCCCCAGAACCAGATGATCAATCGATTTTATGAAGCACGAGTTTCAATACCCCAAAACAGTCGTTCTGAAGAAGGTCTTGGTTTTATCATTTTATTGTTCAAATTCCTGATAGAAAAATGTTTGTTTAATGGTTCTCGGTTTCACGTCCTTTTCTGCAACAAATAACAAAAAAATATTTCATAGATTTTTGGCACAATTTCTTCACTTTCTTCCTCACCCCCCTTTGTAGAACATGTTTTGCTTTTGCTAAATGAAGACCGGACTATTATTTTACCTTATCGCCTGACTTCCGGCCGTATTGCTGTGAGCGTGACGCTCTTCACTTTCTCTCCCCGCCCCTGCCTCTCTCTGTCAAATAGTGCAACTGAGAGGAAATACAAGGACACAGACTGGCGCATTACGCTGTTTTCCCCTGCTTAATAGTGATCCATCCTGGTGTTGAATGCGACAGTGGAGGAGACAGACAGAAAGACCGAGGGACAAATAGACAGAAAACAATCCAAAAGACAGAAAGACAGGCAGAGACAGGAGCACAAAGGCAAATCAGGCAGGTGCAGCAGTTCATCCGCTTAACTGAATGATAATAATGATAAGAAGAAGAAGAATGAGAATAATGTTGTTGTTGTTGTTGTTGTTGTTGTTAATAATAATAATAATTATTATTATTATTATTATTATTGTTGTTGTTATTATCATTATCATTATTATGCTGTTGTTGTTAATAATAATAACAATAATAATGATAATAACGGGTTATGATTAATGCAGTGACTTGGCAGTAATTAAAGCTGCATTTTCTTTTATTCCTCCTGTCACAGTTGTGATGCTTCTCTGTCAGTTAGTGAAGTTTATTGTGCCTTCATCTTCTGCTGGACTGATCAAAATAACACCAGGCCATTGTTTTGTCTTTATTTTTATACAGTCTAAATGTGTTCCTGCAAAAACACAGTCTGCATGACTGATTTGTATATGTTTTTATAAACTATTTGAAAAAAAAAGAAAAGAAAAGGAGAAACAAGGTTCATTCTGGAAGAAAAAAAAGGGAAAATGAGCTTTGAATGGTTACATGACAGTTACCAGAGGAAGAACAAAGGATTTGTCATCGTCACGCTGAGACTGAGACCAGAATCCACTTCTGGGTGCCACCATAGAGAAGCACATGCATTCACCAGAGGAAAAGGGAGACCTTATCTTGTAATTACAACTCCCATATCTCATAATTATGAGGAAAGATCTCATACTTATGAGATCCATTAGTAGGTGTTCTGTGACCTGCTTTAAGAATTTCAACTGTATTGCTACTGCAAACAGTTTTATCATACTTGAAAATGTTGGTATGACAGTATTTAGACAGGATCAAATTTCAATTTTAGCTTACCAGCTATATAAAAGTGGTGATCAAATACTTTCAGCTGGAGTGTTAGTATTCTACAGGAAAAGCTTGTACACTAATGTTTTTTCCATCACAGCCATCAAAAGTTGTGTTTAGATAATGCAATGAGCTCCATTGCCAAGATGTTTTCTGCCTGGTATTTTCATTCACTCACTAAAACAACACTGACAAGTTCTAATTAGCATGTAAGCCATTAAGAATCATATTTGCTAACAGGTGACATGCGATTATATTATCTAAACTAAGCCCTTAACTGTCTTGTGGAAAGAAATAGCAGCGACCAATTTCAAAGTCTCAAAGAAATAAGTCAAGAAAAATGACAGCGATTCTTGACATATACAAAAATATAGTATGCTGATGTTGCACTTAAACCCACATGGCCACTGGAGGCAGCACTAATATATTATTACCTCATAAAATTCATATGGTGAACTTTATAATTACCAAACAGGGGCCAAACAGACCCAAAGTGAAACCAGAACTTCCAGGTACTCTTCCGGAACTAGAACAAATCCCACTGACAATTGTAACCAAACTTATAACTACAAATCCAGCCTCCGAACAGAGACTTTCTCAACATTTTATTGTGTAGCTTGCTTCATATGTCAAGATAAGGAAGGTAGTATAACATTGTCATGTATTCTTTTTTGTGTGTGGCCTTTATGAACACTATTTCCCATGAGCCCTAGACATTCACGGACCAAATGTCACGGCTCGACATAGCTTAGACATTTTGTAATAACAGCAGGAGGAGTACGGAGCTCTGAGGACACTTAACGACGCCAGAGATTACAAGTAGAGAGTTGAAAAAACAACAACAGAAGAGATTGTTGATGACAAAATAAAGTTAGGATGACACAAGACATAAGTGCTGCTGTGGTTGTGGTTTCTTCATGTAAGCTCTAGTTTTTTGTTTTCTTTTGTCTGCCCATAAAGTTATTTAACTTTGTTAAAATCACAAAGGTTTCATTTTCTTACAGCAACTGCTGTAAGAAATGTTGAATGAATGAATGTGGACAATAACTTCAAGAAGCAACTTCATTTTCTCATAAAGACAAATGAAGGAAACACTAAAAGACAGATTTCACAGAGACAATGATGCTAGTGGATCAGAGATGAGCCCGGATTCAACATCACGACTTCGCTCTATTCTATTCCGTCTTCTTTTATCTCTACCACCAAATCCTGAGGGCAATACCAGGCTCCATATCCAGCTGGTCGCTAGCTGTGTCTGTTGGAGCTTCCTCACTGAGAACAGCCGCTCACTGCGTCTGAAAACGATGCAGTGAGAGCAGTGAGAGTGAACCAGAACAGTGGAGCTGCTGGCCAGCGATGAGCTGAACAAAAGAGACGTCCCTGTGGGTTTGTCAAAATGAAAGACTACTTTCACATCCACGTAGTCATGTGACACATCAATTGTAATATTGATTAAAGCAAATTGTCAGAGGTGCAGGATTGTTTCTCCACAAGAAAGTGACCTTGAGCACGGTGCTGTGAACCAGCCCTTTGAAAATGTCCAAATGTTCTCTGCTCAGTCATTCAAGACAGTCTTCAACACACGGGACGTAGCAGAGAGCCATTTATTGACTTAGAATAAGACAGTGTGAAATGACTGATGTTGACTTCTTGTGATACGCACACTTCGGTCACATACTGTATATTATGTGCATTACAGATGCCTCTTAGTCTGCTGTATGGCCTGCAGCAGCTGTGTGGCTCCTCACGGTTCACTGGTTTCTCTAAAGACAAACATGTCTGAGTGTTAAAGTCCTGTTGTCGACACTCAGCTGGAATCTGCTGTTACAAACTGATAAAACAAATGAAACATACAACGGATGCATAAATTCAGTTTTACTGTGTTACAGTCTGAACAAGTTACATTACCCATCACACACTGCTAAACAGAACAAAAAGCGTACAAGCTCACAAACATTTTCAAGTCTCAACACAAAACATTTTATACTATTTTCCTTAGTCACTTGCTTAGTAACAAATATTGAAAAAGGCCAAACCAGTCCTCCAGTCTCCGTATTACATTAGTACAAAGTGGTCACCATGGTAACAGTCATCCATCCTGTTTGGGCAGCTGTGGCCTACAGTGAGGTTTCCAGTTAGGGTTTTCCTGGACTGGCAGGAAAAAATGTGGGCAGGGGGAGTGAATGAACAGCACTTTCCCCTCCTATCCACAGCTGAAGTGCTCTTGGGCAAGGCAGTGAAGCCACTAACTGCTTCCTGGACAATGCAGCTGTGGCTGCCCACTGCTCCAGGTGTGGTCATTTTGTCAATAAAAGACTCTTTTTCTCTTTAATTTGTTGAAAATGGAGCTTTGCTTGGTCTTATTCTGTCTTAGTTTAAAGCACTAACACTCTCTCTATCTCTCTATCTCTCTCTCCATCTTTCTATCTATCTATCTATCTATCTATCTATCTATCTATCTATCTATCTATCTATCTATCTATCTATCTATCTATCTATCTATCTCACATTCCTTTGAACTGCTGCATGATAGACAGAAGATGTTCGCTGCGTTTCTGGATGCTGCTCTGCTCCTCCTTCACCCTCTCCTGCTCCTGCATCACCTCTTCCTGAGGAGACAGGCAGACGGACAGACAGAGGGGAGGGTTTATTCGAATTTAATGCTCACTTATCACAGCTCATGAGTCACTGATGACTCTGCCAGGTGCAGAGACTTTCACTTTGCAGTTCGACCCAGTTTAAAGACATTTCAGTTTTAAAGTCATGCAATTTCTTCACGGATAAGGCAGCACTTTGAAAAACTGATGATGTTTTCCTTGTAAGACCTTCATAAGACTATATATGAAATCAGTGAGATCTATTTTTAAAGGATGCTTAGGACAGTCAAGAGGAAAATAAGGATAAGAACATCCAGTGTGTGAAAAGGTCTTCTGTATGTTTTTGTGGATAGGTTTTAGCTGAAAACCATCACTGGGAGGATTTTTTAAAATTATGAAGACATTTTGATCAATCCTCACACCTTTAAAGATCTGTCTGAGGATTCAGACTCAGTTTTAGGGATCAGGTTCGAATCAGGTTAAAGTCAGGGTCAAGGTTGTATGTGTGTATGTGTGTGTGTGTGTGTGTGTGTGTTCACTGACCCTAAGTCTGCAGAGCTCCCTCCTCTCTCGGTCGTTCTCCTCAGCCCTGGCTCGGAGCCAGGCCTCATTCTGAGACCGATGTCTGTCCAGCATCTCCTGCAGCTCCTGAAACACACACACTTGAGTTTTCTCTCAATACTACAAACAATACAAAAAGTATGTTGATTAGAGTGAATGATTACATTACATTACATTACATTAGAAGATGAGATTTTTTTGAATAATAGACTGAATTATTACCAATTAGAGCAGACTATATAGTTGGAATTGATTAAATTAGATTCAGATTAGATTGATTTAGTCGAGACTGGATGGACCTGTTGTTGCTGTTGTCTGTGGGTCTCGTGAGCTTCTTTCTCTCTTTGCAAAGCAGCAGCAGCTTTAGACAAATCTGACTTCTCTCTGAAAGAAAAAGACATCACCTGTGAAAATAGTCCATCAGCCAGATGTCTTCAAAGTGATCCAAAATTGTAACCAGCTATATCAGTTTTTGCAGATGATGGAATATCTCTGTGCAACATTCTTATTAATGTCCAGGTTAAAATTACTGGCACCCCAAAATTTTAAGTACAAAATTTAGAATATCTTCAGAAATAATTGCAAATTAAACAATTTTGTATAATCAGAATTTTTAATAAAATGTCCAAAGTTATTGAACCAAAGAAAATCTGAAAATCAAAACAAACCTGTCTAATAGCAAAATTATACAAAGAGAAAATGTACCCCAGACCCAATTAGTGGCAGCATTCACTAATAGTTGGTTGCAGAACCTTTGGCAACAATGAGCCTCTAAGTTTCATCTAGAAACTTCTTGCTCCCATCTGCTGGTAGTTTCTTCTGCTCTTCCACAGCTGTGTGTTCAAGATATTTTAAGTTTGCAGGAGTCTTTTTTGCAATGGCAGGTTTCAGCTCCCTCCTCTGACCCTGGGTGACACATTTTGCTCTAAAATGCCTTGGTAATCTTCTCATTTTATCCTTTGATGCATTCAATGCCTCCAGTATAAGAGGCAGCAAAGCAGCTCCACAGCCTGATAGAACCTCCACCATGTTTTAGTGTAGGTAGGGTCTCCTTTTCCTTATGGGCTTCATTTCATCACCTATAAACAAAATGATGCACTGCATTCCTACAGAGCTCTACTTTGCTTTCATCTGTCCATAGAACATTATCCCAGAAGAAGGTGGAGTACCTATTAAAGTTTTTACAAAAATTGTTCTCGCCTTTTGTGCCTTTCTTTCAGTAGTAGTGTCTCATTACCCTACGCCCATGGAGTACTATTTGGTTTATTTCTGTATGTTTTATCTGATAATATGAAAGCCTTTTTTTGTTGTTCAGTAACTTTGGACATTTTATTAAGTATTCTGATTGTCCAAAAATTGGTTAATTTTGCATTTATTTAGATATCCTAGATTCTTTCCTTAAAGTTCATGGACTGATGTAAAGATGTGAGATGAACATTTACTGGTCCAGTTTCTGGAACTGCTGGTCCAGCAGGGTGAAAGCTGTCTGGATCATTTTCATGGCCTGATCTCGAACTGTACCTAAGTCTCTGTGGACAAACACCTTTAAGAGGAAACAAAAACAGATATTATCTGGTTTATTATTATTGAGAGCAGAGAGCAACTGTTACAAATGTATCAATAACCAGGAATAATGCTACAACTATTAATACTACTACTGCTGCAATTGCTGCTATTAATTAGTTAGACTCTTTGTGTGTGTGTGTGTGTGTGTGTGTGTGTGTGTGTGTGTGTGTGTGTGTGTGTGTGTGTGTGTGTGTGTGTGTGTGTGTGTGTTTGGCAGTTGCCATCACCGGTGCATTAGCTGCTGTGTTCCTGGACTGGCTTGATGGAGCAGACTCGTTCAGCTCATAGCGGACATTGGGGACCTTTGTGGGGGTGAAGCTGTTACCATTCAAAACCAGAATGAAACCAAAGTGTGAAAACTGAGAGATGAGACTCAAACAGAGCATGACAGGCTGAAACTGCTGACATGCACACTGACATAAAGACGAAACAGAAATGCAGGTGTGTACAGCAGCTGCTGACCTGTGACTGACTCCCTGAAGACCAAACTCTGACAGGATCTCCTTCATCACTGGGGAGAAATAATGTTTTTGTTTTTTTATTTTCCCTCAGCCAATTGTATGACTCTTTTTGGTTTTCAGCTCCTTTGCTGATAAGAATAGCATCCATATGTTGTTTCTTCTCTTTCTAATACCTTCACACTATGGCTGGAATGAACACTGCAGCCTCTAGACCCTAGTGTTAATGTTATTTCAAAATAAAGTAAATATGAATAACACACCAGGTTGTCTTTCTGAGGGGTTGATGAGCTTCATCACCTTCAGGTCATTGAACTCCTGCTCTTCATTCTTTCCTCCAAACACATACAGCTGTCAACAACACAAACAAACAAAAAGTATATTATAAGACATGAAAATAATAAAAAAAAAAAAATGTATACATTATAGAAATATAATTTTCAATTGTTCAGTGGACTACTGACATGACTGTGGAGGATGAAGGTTGTGTGTCCGTGTCGGCGAGCAGGAGGAATCCCGACATAGAGTGGAACCTTCCACTTCATCTTAGCTGGAGAGACATAGTATGAAATATTAATAACTCAGTCCTGAGAGTTTTTTTAGAATAATTCATAGGTTTATTAATTAGTTATTCTGCTATATCTCACTAACCAATACTGAGTTTATGGATTTCACTGGATGATGCTGATGTGCCATCCTCATTTGTGCTTCTGCCACCAAACAAGTAGATATCCTTCATGAGATTTAGTAAAGGGAAATGGGGAACATTCAGTTAAAAAAAAAACAACAACAAAAATCAATACTAACATAATCCATATACAGTTCCGAGGATTTATCTTTTGTTGGGTTATATACCTGGGTTCTGAGAAAAACAAGTTCCATTCAATTTCATCTATTAATGGCTGACAAGACAAAATGAAGTTGAGCTTGAGATAAACCTAAAAAGAAATCTGTCGATGCTAAAATGTATCAGTGTAATAATTATAAAACCTTTTCAGTCTCCAAAAATTATAGATTTAATAACTGACGCATTTAATTAAAAAAATTTAAAAAATTCAATTTTATGAATAGTTCATGAATTTTGTTCTCTAACAAAAATATAGAGCACAAATTAGCCAGGGTGAGGGTGTGTGCGTGTGTGTCTGTGTGTGCGTGTGCGTGTGCGTGTGCATATGTGTGTACTTTATCATGGTGGGCAGTCAGTGTTTGTCTGCTACAGGCTCCAGGTGTATCTCCCTTCACCTCCCATTTCTGCCAAAACAGGGTCTCTGAAAACAAGGTAAGACAAAAAAGTCTGAGGTCAGAGACTATTGAAGAATCTGTGGAGATAAAGATGTTGAATCTTAGGTTTATTAAAGGTTCACTGAGGCATTTTTGACCTTTAGTAGCACTGTGGAGCTGCTTTTCTATGAGTAGGCCCTTGTTTTGATTGTGTTGTGCACATAAACGATACAGCACACTGTCCCGCGAATGGTTTCACACTACTACACTAATCTACAAGTGGCAATAAACATGCCAAGACATGCAGCAATGCACCAAGAAAAGCAGGCAAGAAGAAGACTGCCAGCTAGTAAATGGATGTAAACTATGCTGGATTTAAGATACATTAAAAATCCGCTTTGCAAATGTTTTATGAGAAAGGAAATTAATTTTGACACATTTGTTAGAGCTTAAGAATACAAACAGTGTGTTTTGATGAATAACGCTTAATGTAAACATAATGTTTGTTTGCTCACAAAAAACAAAAAACACCTTTAAAGTTTTAAAAAGCTACACTTGTTTGTATGCATTTCTGGACTATATTTACTATATATCTATATATGTAAATAGAAATCAGTCTATAAATATTACATTATTTACTTTGATGTAATTCACTTTCATTCCAAACGCCTACTAGTAAAATCCTGAAATATTTGAAGTAAAACATATCACCGATATAATAACTTTATTGGATGACTAAACCAAGTGTGTTTAGTTGTGTTGCTCCAATGTGTGCAAGCACTGAGGCTACCTAGATAAATATTTCACGCTGGAGATCATCTGAATCAGTGTCTACCTGTGTTGAGAACATGGAGGTTTTTACAGAAGTCTCCACCTGCTCCGTAACCTCCATACATGAACACCTGATCACCAACCAGAGCAAAACTCTGATCACATCTACACACACACACAAAACACACGAGAAATACAAACAGCCACAATCAACACACTAATGCTAAAATTATTTATAAGTGTACATTAGTGTTATTAAACTGCAGACAGCAGATATTACAAATTCCCCATGGAGTGACGAGAAGAAAAGCATTGCCTGCACATTTCAACATAATTCAGTGCAACATTCCCTGGTTTTCAATCATAAACCTTTTGTGAAACTTATGATATTAATGTCTCACAGGGCAGGGGGCAGCGATCCGCTAGTTTTAATCGGCGTCCAGGTGAGAGACACTGAAACACAGCAGAAAGGAACCAAGAGAATTTGAGAGGCAGATGCAGAATCTAGTTGAAAACTTACATCTTTTTTTTTTTTTTTTTTGGCAGGAAGTAGGCAGTCTTTTAAAGTTAATTTTCTAAAAAAATGAAGAAAGGAAAGATAACAACAAAGACAATAATGTATGCTTTGTGCGTATTTTTAATATTTAGACCTGTGCTGAAGACCAGGAGGTCGTCGGTCGGACTCCCCCCCAGAACGCCTCCATACACGTATATGTTGTCTCCCACAGCGACAGAGCTGTGCCTGTGGGATCTGAGGGCCACACCCCCAGTTGCTAAGCAATCCCAGGCCAAAGATACTATTAGAAAAAAAGAAATAGCATCACATCCATGTTTTGGTTTAGAAAAACACAAACCACCTGCTGCACCTGCTGTTTAGCATCCTCACCTATATCAAAGCTGTAGACTCCTGGGAGACACTCAGTGGCCCCAGGGCTGGAAACTCCACCAAACAGATACAACTTGCCCTTCACAACGCTGACAGGGAAACACGGCAAAGTTATCACAGTAAAAATGCACTGAAGTATGTTAAACATGGTGCTGACATTGATAGTACTGCTGATCCCATCAAAGATAAACACCTTAAAACATTAAGAAAAATCTTTGACATTTTCAGTCTTTTAGGTTGTCTTTGATATTTACATTTTTGCTTAAGTGGTTTGATTTTTATTCACAATTATTTCTAGACTTTTGAACTTCATCTTTAATTTGCATAGTGCTTTTCATAAATAGTTTTTTTTATTTGTTAGCCCAAACAGAGCTAACTTTGCAAACTTTGTGTTACCTAAGGAGTAAACATAAAACAACTATAAAGTATCTGATGAGGACAAAATTACAAAACTTTACCTTAACCACTTTTAAGACAGCAAAAGATAAATAAATTAAAATATATATAACATATATAATATAAACATTATAGCTAATTTTTTCTATTGTTTTATTTAACAACTTTTATAACTGACGTTAGGAGTCAGTACTGTAGTTCACCAGAGAGTGTGTCCTTCTCTGGCTGAGGGGACGTCTCCGCTCTGAGGAATCTCCTCCCATGTCACATCATCAGGACAAACTACAAACAATGACAAAACCTCTGATCATCATTTATTCCTTTCAGCTACACCAGATCCGCAATAGTGTTCCTGGTTTCTGTGAATCTGCTGATATGAACAAATCGCTGGGAAATTCAAAAAGGGAAGGAATAGCTGAATGTATACATAAATTAATAAAGTCAAACCAATTTTAAATATGTAAATAAAAATGAAATGTTACTTAATCTAGCCAAACTCAAGAAAAAAATCATTCTTCATTTCATGGCAAAAAATATATTTTGTTGTATGAAAAGTGACAATTTGCCCTTGGCACTTGGCAGAGCCCCCCCCCCCCAAACCCCCCAAAAAGCTACCATGTTTTTTATGTATTTGTTGGGTGATACAAATACATAAAAACAAAATGGATACCTGCTTGGTCCCCAGGGCACCTTATACATCTTCAGCACACATGAAAAAAATATGATCTTTCAGGATTTTGCGGATTAAAATATATGTAATTTGTACCTGTTAACATGTAGAAGTCCTTGAAGTAAACAGGGTTTTCCTCCTAAATAAATGAGAAGAAGGTAACAGACAGATGTACCATCCAGATTTCGTGTTTCAGTCATGTTTTATCGGGCAGATTAGCATGCTGAGGCAGTAGTTGAAGAAGTATTCAGATCCTGAAGTGAAGTACAATTTCCAATTCAGTAATGTAAAAATACTCCCTTAGCAGTAAAAGACCTGCATGAAAAATTCTGCTGAATTTAAAGCACATAAATATTAAGACTAAAGTATAGTTAAAGTATTAGAGTAAAAGTACATGTTGGGTCCCTCTATTGTCAAAGCTGACGTCATTAGATGATTAATAGTGAAGCACTGGTGTGTAGCAGGATGTCACTGTTGAGGCTGCTGGAGGCAGAAATGGTTTAAACTACTTTATATACCATTTTATATACAGGGACAACAGTTAAACCTGAGGGGCCATGAGATGATCAATGGAAGAGAAAAGAAGAAAAAAAAGTTTTATACATAAATCTGTTTTCAGTTTGTGGACTTTCTCTCTAATCTTTGATTTTTGGTGAGATGTTGGATCCTTTGAAAATATATTTTAATGAAACCATGTGAGAAGTTCAGAGGGAAAAGTCACCATTTAGTGGAGCTGTCAACAACTTATAGACATCTGACATGTGACACTGCTTTTACTGTATAGTAGGTCAGCTGTGGCTCAGGTGGTAGAGAGGTCCCCCATCAACCGGAAGGACGTGGTTTTGTCCAATGGTGTGTGTTTGCAGAATGAAATGTGTAGAAAAGTGCTGTTGTGTGTGTGAATCAGTGAATGTGACAGTAGTGTAAAAGCTACTGTGCTCAAAAGGACTAGAAAGGTGCTATATAAGGACAATCCATTTCCCATAAGATTTTTGTTTTGCTTATTCAAATGAAAAATAGGTTTGAAACAACTGGTTTTAATCTTCAGCAGTGTGTCGTATTCAAAACCCTTGTTATATTATCAATTGTGTAAAATCTCCATGTTGAAACTTACAGATAAATATAGCAGAGTAAAAAGAACCATAAATGAGGCATAAAATGGAAATACACAAGTAAAGTACAAGTATCTCAAAATTGTACTTAAGTGCAGTACTTTCTTTACTTTCAACCACTGTGTTCAGGTGTTTATGAGCATAAATGTGAAGCAGGCTGCTGTTTGGGAATCCCCCTGGACGAAAACGGCTTAAACAAAGAGGAGAAAAAGTTCAAATCACCTCTTGGTTGATGTTCGAGGCTCCTCCGAACAGAAAGGCAACGTTTCCTGCCACTGCTAAAGCATGTCCATATCTGAAAGAGAAGACATGAGCGATAACAAGGGGTCAAACACAAAAACACTCTACTCTACTTTATAAAAATTTATAAAAGTTACAGGGAAATGGTAAAACAGTAACACCAGTAGAGAGTAGTCATTCAGTGACATAGGGATATCTACCTACAGTTAGCCAACATTGCTGACGCAGTCTGGTCGTACCAGACCCAGTCAGGCTGTAGTACAGGCTGTGTTTTACTGTTTATGTAATCTACTTATACAAAAAGAATGTGACCCACCTGGGACTCGGGGCTTCTCCCCTCATCTCTTTCTCCAGCCAGTGACCACTGGCTAATGCCATCTTCACATCTACTGTGTCACACACACACACACACACACACACACACACACACACACACACACACACACAGTATCCTGAGTCAGAGCAGTTATCAATTACATCACAAGGAAGATTTTACCCCCCCCCCCCGTTGTTTTACCTTTCAATCATCATAATGTCTAAAAACCTATATATTCCTAGTGATTTTGTTTTATTAACACTACTCCTACAAATCATGACCTGTTTCACATAATCTACCATCACTCTCCATCACATACTGAGCAGGTGCAAGTCAAAGGAGACAGATATCAGCTCCCGAGTGGGAGTGAACCTGTGAAATTCTACCCATTTCCCCCCTAGGTGGTGCTATATCAACTTCATTTGATGTAGCTTGACACAAACTAATACATTTTTTCACATTTTCTAACAGAAACATAGCAGATTTAGAGGATTGCATGGCCTTGGTGGACATATTCACCCTGAAGGTTTAAAAACAGCATAATTACAATGAAACCTACCTGCTGAGCCTTGTGTTTGTCAAGATGGTGACGTCTTCAGGTTTTCTGGATCTATCGTCGTTTTGTTGACGCTGGGCTAAGCCACAGATGAGTCATCTCAACTCTCAGTCCCACAGCAAACCTCTGTGTCTCAGCTTACAGGTAAGCTACACTTTTCCCTCTGCAGGTACACTGCTGCCTAGCAACACCTCCAAACACACCGCTGACCAGAGCAGGTCAGCATCTAACAGGACAGAGTGAGAAGACTGAGAAGAAAAGGAAAATCTGTTGTCATGGCAGCTTGGAAGCAGGAAAAAGAGAATCTGAGATTGACGTACAACTAATGTAGTAAATCAGTTAACCATCAGAATATAACAAAAAGATGACGCATTTCTGACTTCATGGCAAGAAAAAAAGCACAAGTCATTAATCAGATAATGATAAGTGTTGTGTGTGTACAGTCAATCAAACTACAACCTTGAGGCAGCAATGATGATACAGAACATATATAATCCTGTAAATCAGTAGTTTCAGAGCAGGTCTGGTTTTTGTTTTGTTCTTTTGGTTTTACATTCTCTAAAGGAGATGGACATAAAACTCATGGAATGAGACAGAGGTAGAGAGAGACATGTCCCAGCTGGACTTCCTGATACCGTTTTTTTGCTATCTGTTTATTTAAAATATAGTAGACAAACATAACCATTTCAGACAGGAAGACACATGTAAACCACCTGTGTCTAAATATTCTTGAGGTCAAACTGAACATAAGAAATGCAGCAGCCATCACAGCAGGTTTACACGGGTTATAAGTGGAAAAACTTCTGGAGTAAGACGAATGACAAAATTTTCATCTGATCATCTTTAAACAGAGACAGGAGCTGATAAATGACAGTGGTGAATTCCCCTGTTTGACAGAAACAAGCCAAAACCTGAAGGTAGAAAAGAAACTGGAATTTCAGAAACCACTGACACATCTACACTCTGCATGTGTAAGGTGCCAAGTTGGAAATAATGAAAAGCACGATTCTTCCATACAACCTCTGTTTCGCTGTTGGACTTTCATCATTACTGTTTATCTTGAAAAATGGTACAGCTTTGCCTTCAGGTAACGAAAAATGATTCAAATTAAACAGTCTGAGAGGAGACATTGATTGAATGGCACGTGTCACATGGTCATGTGACCCGTGACAGTGGATCAGTAGAGGATATGGTGCTGAATTAGCGTCACACATGCATTGTTCTTTCTTTTTAAAACCTCCCCCTATATTACCAATACTGCAGCTTGACCATCAACAATTCATTTTTATTATTATTATTATTATTATCATTATTATTATTATTATTATCATTATCATTATTGTTGTTGTTGTTATTATTATTAATTATAATACTACTATTATTATTATTATTATTATTATTATTATTATTGTTATTGTTATTGTTATTGTTATTATTTATTGTTATTATTGTCATTGATGTTGTTGTTGTTGTTGTTCCATCCTTTTTCCACACTTGGTAGATTAAGTCACTATTATTGCAAATATTAGGTGAGGTATTTACCAAACAGATCTTTAAAAACAAACAAAGACCTCTTGTTTTCATTTCCAGTGCTTGCTGGGATATTAGATGCCTGCAACTACTGTGAGCCTAAAAGAATTAACAAGAGGAATAAAAATAACGTAGTCGATATAATTCTAACCATTAATGTTTAAAAAATAACAAACTGCACTCTCAGGTCAATCTAACATAAAACGCTATAAACGTGGCCTTGGGCTTTAAATCTGCTTCTGTCTAATTCTCTGCTGATCGATGATGTAAGGTGGTCACGTTTCCCGCCATCACCACTCTTCCTTTAATCATATTTTATTCACACACACACACACACACACACACACACACACACACACACACACACACACACACACACAGACACACACACACACAGACACACACACACAGACACACACACACACACACACAGACACAGACACACACACACAGACACAAACACACACGCACACACACACACACACACAGACACACACACATACACACACACAGACACAAACACACACACACACACACACACACACACACACACACACACACACACAGACACAGACACACACACACAGACACACACACACACACACAAACACACACTCTCAACAGCAGCCACCGACACGTGATAAAACGGAACACTGCTTTATTTTCAAAATAAAAGGCACAGGTTGACAAATTCATAAACACAATTTTTGAGACTGATTGGAAACTCATCGGCATTGATTATATGTCACGTGTTTTAAGGGGGTTGTAATAAAACCAGTTGTGTTGTAGATGTATTGGTAAACTGTTCTCTTATCGAGCGCCCTGGTTGTAAAAGCCAGATCTCGTTTCCGGTCTGGTTCTAAGTGTTGGAGTCTGTCCCTCGGGTTCTGGCCAAGAGATGCGGTAACACACTCCTCCTCGTTAGTCCCTTGTTCCACCCGTT
Source organism: Istiophorus platypterus (assembly GCA_016859345.1). Lineage (NCBI taxonomy): Eukaryota > Metazoa > Chordata > Actinopteri > Istiophoriformes > Istiophoridae > Istiophorus > Istiophorus platypterus. The sequence goes on along the minus strand of CM029128.1, from coordinate 20,839,859 downwards.
CTGTGTTAGGCTCATTTACATAGCGTCCAAACCGGGTCTGCTGACACGGGTCAGCCAGGTAAAGGCTCATTTATTTACTACTTCAAGCTTGAAGAGGACAGGACGTAGAACGACTTGTCTTTCACAATAAATGTTGTTAGAAGTGTCACAACGAAGGAGAAAATGGATGAGGTTATTTCATTTTATCAGATTGTAGTATAATCCAAGGATGTCCAGCCTGTGGGAAAATAAGAACTTCTGTAATGTGTTGTAAATACAGCCATTAGTAATTATGGACAAAGGGACTAAATTTTCCAATCTGCACTCATCCGCACCCAATCTACCACCACCACCATCACCCGCTTTAGCTCGGATACCAACGTGGTCAACTTCAAATCATCGCTTGGTCATTAGCCTTGTAGTGTAACAGATGGAATCTCCATCAACGAAGGGTTTTAGAAACACTGATGTCCAAAAACTGAGCTTGGTAGGGGGGGTTCAAAAAAACTGATTTCCCTGAGCTACGTGTTTGCAATTTAAGAGGTTTAGAGGGAAAAAACGGGATAACAACAGCTTTAAGACCATGTCATTGGGAATTATAAGATATGTCTCAAACAGTATATAAATGTAAGCAAAATGAGTTTTAGATAATAACATATTCATAAAATAATACTATATGATGACAGTATAGTTGTGCTAAGTTCATGCTGTTGTTATATTGAGCCTATTATAACCAAAGAGCATCTCTGTCTGTGGTATTTAGGCCCAAACTGTTTAAATGTGATAAAGGGTCAGTTTTCGTGTTGAATCTTTTCATCTTCAACTTTGTCAGTGAAAGAGTCAACACATGGATAGTTTATATTTAAATGCAACTTTTGGGGCCTCAATTTTTTTTTCTACCTTTTCTGTTGTATGTAAAGATAATAAGGAGAAAAATAATTGTCACAGTCTAATTTGAAAGTTTTTTTTTTAATAACATACTTGACCCTTTATGCTTTATAATCATATTGAGTATACAGTCTGTATTCAAACACTGGTTGTTAGAGACTCCCATTGCCATGCCCCATCACTGAGGTCACTGAGATCCAGACCTCTGTATTTTTTCCAAGGTGAATATAAATAAGTAATGAAATCATTGCCTAATAAATAACTCTACTTTGGTGCTGCAAAGATATTATGTAACGCCAACATAACCGACTTTCTCATCTGATCAGCAATGTCATTACTTGTGCACGAGTGGATGGAACACTCAGAGCTTTAGAAATGCCCTGAACTAACTATGTGATGTCAGCTACTTAGTTAGTTCAGGGCCATAATTACATATCAAATTATAGCTAACTCACCTGGAAAGTTAATTATACATAAAGTCACTCAGTGAACAAACATGGTGCTTGCAGGCTAATTTGATTTATGTTAATGTATTTATTATGTTATATATCGTAGTTTTAATCATTTATGTTGCCCTGTATGTGTAATTTATGTAGACAGTAGCAGCTTTCATTAATTGCATATTTGAATAATAGTCTGCAAGCTGTACATGCTTATGATAAATAGCATTATTAATGTAAGAAGATTAAATTGAAATCATTGACATATGTCAGTTTTTGAGCAGCCTCAGAGAAGAAGAAAGGTGAGAAAAGGAGCAGCAGTCAGAGGATAGAAGTGGACACTAGTGCAAGAGGTGAGTTTTATGATGCGATAATCAATCCCGTTTGATCAGAAATGATCAGTAATACATTCAATCCATCAACTGAGGAAACAAAACTTGTTTCCTGATAATATTTCTTTCATGTTCACTTTGCTTTATTCCGAGTAAAGAGAGAGAGGGATAAAAGACAGAGCGTGGTGATGACAGGGCAGGGGGAGCAAGTGACATGGATGTGAGGAGAAAAGGAGCAAAGACTGACGAAAGATATCATAACAGTTTAATCCTAATATTTAGACTCCTGTTGGCCTCCACTGTATGATTACGGTTATGGTTGGGTTTAATTAATCCCTAATCTCTGCCGTTATATTCAACGGAACGAGAAAAAGCAGAACACGGCAACGTGACACAATGCACTATTAGACATTACTGTGAAAAAAGATCAGTGTTAGTGAATTTTTAAATATTTTTAGAGCAGCGGGACGTGAAATTTCAATAAATTTTCAACGCATTTCTCTCTTGTTCTGAAAAGCAGCGCCAGCCCCACCGGAAGCCGTCGCCTGCCGGTTCCGTCGCGCTTGACGGTGTGAGGGGTCTCGGCCGGGAGAGAGACGGAGACTCCACCGGGACAAGCTGGGGACGCTCGTCCGTCACGGTTCACCTGGACCCCGCCGTCACCCTCTGACTCGGACTAGCCTCTTCGGGGCCAAAGCACGGAAACATCCTGGAAGCACCGGGAGAACCGCGGATATCCACGCAGCATGGGTGCTTCGTGACCCGCGGCGGGTGTGAGGAGATGGCGGCGGAGCCGCCGCCGGGCACCGGCCGGGTGGTGCTGGTCAAGAAGATCGTCATGAAGGACGGAGCAGCGGTGGGTGCACTACCGCCATTATTCTCTCTCACCATTATGTCACTGCTCCGACAACCTGTACGATTGTTTATCCTCGAGATTTTACGTTAATTTCAATTAATCTCCAGATCTTATATTAAACTCAGTTCAACCACACGCCTCGGGAATCCGCGTCTTGTTAGTTTAATCTGTTTTTTGCAGAGTAAAATAAAAAAAATAAAATTAAACCATAATAAATATATAATAAATAAATAATTAAAACGCCCAGTGCGTGCGTGACATAACAGGGCATTAAAGCTCGTGACGTATGCCTGATTTATAAATTCAGTGCTGATTTCATGTTATTTTCACATTATAATGATCAGAAATAGGATCGATATAATGATCATTGGACGAGTAAAGCTGCTCAAGACAGACCAGGTTTCCATCAGTGATGATTTTTTCTCGCGGGGTTTTACAGTTTCGGTAAACGTCGCCTTGATAAAGTAGAATTGATAAAATGTCACAGATGATAAAATAAATGAACGACTGGGGCGAAACTGAGCCCGAACAGATCTAGTCTGGTCCAAAATGGCTGTTTGTGAGAGGAGCGTGTGTTGTAATGGAGACGGGGCCGAGCAGGTTCATGTGGCCCGCGGTCCCCTGCTGCCGCTCGGCTTAGCGGAGCTGATGTGGTCGGGATGGATCCATTATCTGTTATGTAACCAGCTCTCAGCCTGAAATACACCGAGGGCTCAGGCTCAGGCTCAGGCTGCGGATCCACCGCTCCACGGCCTCCCTGGATCCGCCAGCGTCCATTTTAACAGCCCTCCTGAAAGATAATCACACCACTTAGAATAACGTTACAGTGTGAGGTTGACTGTATGAAATGAGAGAGACGACAGAGAAACAAATGCTTGGTATTAAAACGACTTCTGTCTCAAGTAGTGCTGTTACAGCATCAAGCAAAAATGTCGAACATTGTCTGATTCCTGCTTTTCCACTGTGACGATTTGCTGCTTTTCTCTGTTTTACATGAGCGCAAACCGAACATCTTTAGATTTTTTACTTTTTATCAGACAAAACGGGACATTTAACAGCATCACCTTGCTATATGGCAAATTTTATTATAAGCATTTTTTTAAAACAATTTTATTGCATTTTATAGACAGAAGAACTAATTTAAAAAATAATAAAATGAAGAAATAATCAACCAAGGGATTGATTATGGAAACAATCAACATTAACATTAGTCACAGTTTCACAAACAGCATAGATACTCATGGAGATAGGTGAGTAAAATGATGATCTTTGCGTATGGGTCTGATGACAGTTAAATAAAAAATAATCAGTTTGAACCTGGGCAATGGTTAAGAAAATTGTTTACTATTTTTCATGTACAGTCAATATACTGTAAGTATAATCTATAAATATGTAGGTAAATTGACTTCAGATGCTATTCAGACCTCTTCAGTTTTTTCACATTTTATTTTTTTTAATTTAATTTTAAATAGATAAACTTTTTTCCCATTTTTCCCCATCAATCTAGTAGTTTAGAAAGTTGCACACCTGTGTATAAAGGGTTCCACGGTTCAAGGCGCTTGTCAGGATAAAATAAAGGCCATAACATCAAAGGAACTCTCTGTAGACATCTGTGATGAAACTGTGGCAAAGCGTAGATTAGGGCGAAGGTATAGAACCATCTATAAAACTCGATAACTGAAACTGAAGAAGTCTGGAACCAACAGGACTTTTCCCAGAGTTGGTCCTTCCAGTCAAACTGAGGAACCGGGAGGGAAGAACCTCGGTCGGGGATGTGACCAAGAACCCAGCGGGGACTCTAACAGATCTTCATGTCCTCTGAGGAGTTGGGAGAACCTGCTGGAAGGTTGAACATCTCAGCAGCAAAAAATAAATCGGACCTTGATGGTGGAGTGGTCAGAGAGAAGCCACTGTGAGCCACTGCTCGGAGTTTGTTCCACTCTGTTTAAAGGACTCTGGGACCTACGCTGAAGCATCATGCTGTAGGACTGAGAGAAGGATGAGGACATGGGACCTGAGATCGGGGCGACGGTTCATCTCTCAGCTCCGCAAGGAACCCAAGCACAAAACCAAGAAAATGCCAGAGAGGCTTCGGGACGAGTCTCTGACTGTCCCTGAGTGACCCAGACTTAAAGCCCATAGATCTTCTGTGGACAGACCTGAACTTGTCAGGTCACAGAAACTTCTCATCCAGTTTGACAGAGTCTGATAGAATCCGCCAGGAAGAACTGACCAAATCCAGCCGTGCAGAGCTTGTAGAGATTTACCAAAGAAGACTCGGACCTGTAAATGCTGCCAAAGGGGCTTCGACAAAATACTGAATCAAGGGCCTGAATAATTTTGTAAATGAGATATTTCAGATTTTGATTTGATGAAAAACACGTTTTTACGTCATCTTTATGGATTATTGAGTATAGATTAATAGAAAAAATGGCAATTTTATGAGCAGAATAAACTGAAAAAATTGAAGGAGTCTGAATACTTTATGAAGCCACTGTATGTAATATAAAGGTAAGTGTGTAAGTGTATAATGCAGCATGTATAAGTACAGAAATACTTAAGGTTGGTAGTACTTTTAGGAGATCTTTATTCGTGAAGGGCTGGTCATTGAACTGAACCGTTTTTTGCTTCTAACCAAAGCAAGTACCAAAAGCTGTCATCAAATGTGTTGCTAGATTCACAATCTGTGTTTATTTATTCTTTGTTCAGCAGTTTCTGGTTGAATTTCAGACATTTAACATATGAAACCTTTGCGTTTTATTAAATACTAAAAGGATTTTCTGGATTTTTTTGTATCTTTCAGAAAATTTTTCAAATGATACCAGATTTTTTCCACAGTGGCTTCAAGGGTCAATGTGATGTCCAACTCTTACCAGATTGCCATGTAACTGGCTGTGGGTATTCCTCTATGACCTTTCCTCTAGCTCCAGCCTCAGGACATTTTTTAGTTCCACTACTGCTTAGTTTTTAAGAACAGCAAATCAAAGCTGCGGCTGATTATTTTATTGTTATCGATTAATCTTCTGATCATTTTTTCCAATGTAGTCATTATTTTTTTTACCCATGCTAGCAGCTGTGTGAGGCTGTAAATAGTTATGGCAGCGATTTGAGCTGAATGTTGACATCATTGTCCGAGCAATACATGTACATCATTTATCTCGGTTCCTTTAGGGTATTACCTGGATCCCCATATGTAGACACATGATACCGTTTCATTGTTTGTTGAATTTAGAGAATTTCATTGAAAAAAAAAAAATCTAATGTGCTGAATTTCAGCTATAAAAGGTAACTTAAAAAAATCTGAAGCTGAAGGAAATCGTCATCCCTGTGATGATCGTCCTCTAATATCACACAGACATCCACCTGCTGACATGAAAATGTATAGTACAAAGGGCAACAGTGAATAACTAAATTCTCAAAGTAGTCTAAATCTTTCTTATTCAAACTAAAGACAGAAAATAGTCCATATCTCCACCTAAATCCTGTGTATCTGTGTCAGTAGGCTGATAATCTTTGCATGTGCGGTGCTCCAGTTTGATACTTGCTCTATTTTAATCAGATAAATTTTCTGTTGTTGGGTTTGGGTTTATTTCCTAAAGTGCCACTATAAAATAATAAAATTGTACAAAGGTTATAATTTGTGTGTTTGTATACACATTCGGTGTCTTTATTAGTCTTTATAGTTAAAATGATGACTTATTGCTTGTAAATTCTCCTAAATTGTGTCAAAGGAAAATTCCAGATTCACTAAGTTTTTTTAAATCATGGCAAGATTTTCAGACAGTGTACATATCCCTTGCATGCTACATCCAAACTGAAATACCTAGCAAACATAAATTATTGCCCAGGTTCACACCAACTTTGAGTCAGTTTTACACTGGTCAGCAGTGATCTAAGCTCTGCTAGTAATGAGGATGTTTTGCTTTTCATTCTTCTTGACAAAAGAAAAAAGAAAGTTTGGATTTTACCCAGTCTTGGAGAGGTAATCAGGGGTTAGCGTGTCAGGGACAATAACATTTTTAGAAGGTTGCAGGGACGCAAAATCGATAGTGTTTAATAAACTTGCAAAGAATCACATGAAATTACAACATTGAAGTGCAAGAACCAACAGAGGTACAAGAATTGTGCTTGGTTGTGTGCAAATATCTTGTATATAAATTCAGATGCGGTGTGGAAATCAGACGTCAGAGTCAACAGACAGTAACAATTATGAAAATACATCCTGTTCTCAACTGCATCACCACATTATGATAATGTAACACTCACACAAAAGAAGCAAACACTTGAGTTTCTCTGCAAACTCATTTTTATAGAAATTAACCCAAACCAATGGCTATCTGAAGGGAAGGAATCGATCTAAAAGTGTATGTGTGTGTGTGTGTGTGTGTGTTTCAGCTCCAGCAGGGTATCGGCAGGCCCAGTGTGTATCACGCGGTGGTGGTGATCTTCCTGGAGTTCTTCGCATGGGGTTTACTCACCACGCCCATGCTCACCGTGAGTAACACGCTGTGGTGGTGGTCTCATGTTTGTGTCAATATCCAGTCAACTGTTTGGGTCTATACAGAGCAACGCTGGCCAGGCCTCAGCTCCCAGGGTGAGATGACTGTGCACTAGACGATTAGCTTAGAGACAAATTCAAGATTTGTCACCTCATGTCACGATAGAGGCTCATCAGCACCTTCCTGGTGGCATCGGTGCTCTGTTTACATCCTGTTCTCCAAATCAGTGTCCAGAATCTGATTTTGGACTCAGTATCTTCTGAGTTCTGGGTGAACTATGTGTGGCAGAAAGGACGGAAATCTATCAAGTACTAGTAGACACTGAATATTTGGTTAGATTTTAGTTTTGTTGATCGGATACTTGATTTAAACCATCATTTTGTTTAAAAAAAAAAAAAAATTTCTCTGCCGTGATGCAAGGTCTACAGTTTGCAAGTGGAAAAAGAGGAAAAAAAAATGTTTGAATATTTTTATGCAAGATAAAAGTTTGTATCTTGTGGAATAAGATTTATAGTTTGTATATTGTGTTTTTTTTGTTAAAACTACGAAGTTTGTGTGGGTTTTAGAGACATTATCTCTCTTTCCAGGTTTTACATGAAACATTTCCTCAGCACACGTTCCTGATGAATGGACTCATTCAGGGTGTGAAGGTAAGAAAATCCAGCACTTAAGCTTTATGACTCAGGCTCTAGATATTAGCAATATTTAAGAAGAGAACTCTAGTAATTTTTTTTCCATGTGGAATCTTGTTTAATACACTTTTATTGTGCGAGGGTTGTTTATGTTGGCACTGTCCGCCTCTTCCTGTCAAGGGTCTGCTGTCGTTCATGTCTGCCCCTCTGATTGGTGCCCTGTCAGACGTGTGGGGCAGGCGCTCCTTCCTGTTGGTCACCGTCTTCTTCACCTGCGCTCCGATCCCTCTGATGAGGCTCAGCCCCTGGTAGGACTCACTGCCATACAAAGAGATGCAGTGATGGAATAATGTTGTAAAGAGGTTTACTTGTATGGTGATTATTATGAGCTAATGGATCAAGAACAAGTCAGATGATCAGTCCTTACATGAGACACTGGCTGGGTCTTTTCATTCATTTATGGAACAATTACAAGTTCAAGTTCTTTCTTGGTTTAAAGAAAGTGAAAAAACTGTTCTGCCTAAAACTGAAGCTCTTCAGAGTTTTTCTCTCACCTGCTCGTCCTCCAGGTGGTACTTCGCAATGATCTCCATGTCTGGAGCTTTCTCGGTCACTTTCTCGGTCATCTTCGCCTACGTTGCCGATGTGACATCGGAAAGAGAGAGGAGTACAGCCTATGGTCTGGTAAGGACCTCAAAATATATATTCACATATACACATTAATAAGATCCAGCAAGTGAGTATCCAAGTAACTGTGTTTTTCAGAATGTTGTGTGTCATTTCCACTGTAAAACTTTGCTAAGAAAAGCCCTTTTATATTCGTCCGATAAGACAGTTAACAAAAGCTTGCCAAATGAATGTCATTCCCATGAACTTAAACTAGATTTTGTATTTATTGCTAATTTGGAAACATTATCATGTTAACACATTGAACTAAAACGGTGAACGGTGAATCAGAATGTTGGCATTTTCATTGTAAGCACTGTAGCATGCTGATGTTAGCTGCTGATGTTCTTCATAGAGGAGCTCTAGGCTGACTGCTCACTCTTTTTTATGACTCCTGTCTGTACTGCTCCACGAGATGGTCGGTCTAATTGACAAACTGGTTCACATTAAATAGTTCTCATGAGCCTCTGCCATCGTTGTGATGTGACTTTCTCCAGACTGTCCAAAATGAACCTCCTCCTTCTCTCTCCTCTCAACCCTCTAGGTGTCGGCCACTTTTGCAGCCAGCCTGGTGACGAGTCCAGCCATCGGGGCCTACCTGTCCGCCTGGTATGGGGACAACTTGGTGGTTCTGGTGGCAACGCTGATTGCTCTGGCTGACATCTGCTTTATCCTGTTGGCCATGCCTGAGTCTCTACCGGACAAGATGAGACTCAACACCTGGGGGGCACCAATATCCTGGGAGCAGGCGGACCCCTTTGCTGTCAGTAACAAATAACATACAGTTTAGTATCGGATGGATTTTGTAGGATGAAGAATGGATTTATTGTAGACAGATATGTTTTGTTTTGTAGTTGCATGAAGCCTTTTTCTCAATTATTTGATTCTCTTCTCTATTTTTGGACACAGTATGTAGAGTGGGCTGTGTGGGCGAAGGCACCCAAGTATTCCTCAACACAGTAACATTATTTTATAATTGAATGATGCTACAGGATTACAGTACATATGCAAGACTTGTACTTCAGGGGTAGTAATAAAGTCACATGAGTGGATATGCGACAGATGAATTTCACAGCCTGTAACTTTGACCCTTTGGGTCAAAGGTGTTAACTGATGACTAACTTATTGTCTGACAGCCCCAGTTATGTATCTATTGTCTCTCTGTCCCTCTCTCTGTCTGTCTGTCTGTCTCTCTCATACAGTCACTGAGAAAGGTGGGACAGGACTCAACTGTCTTACTGATCTGTATCACTGTGTTCCTGTCTTACCTGCCAGAGGCCGGACAGTACTCAAGCTTCTTCCTCTACCTGAGACAGGTGAGGTGCACCACTGCCTAGCACAATGTTTCACCCACATATGCCAGCCTTACTGCCATTACTTCTACAGCTCCTGTTTAAAGCCATTATCTCTACAATTTAAGGAGTTTGGGAAATGTGTGACATTTAAACAACTGACATTTTAAATTATGTCTAAGAGACTAGTTACTAGTCATATAATGTCCTTAAGCCCCAGCAGTCAGACATTCTAAAAGTAAAACAGTGCTTCCACTGCTGTTGTTAATGACAATTTGTCATGTTAATTTGATAAAAATCATCATTTCGCTGCACACAAACCATAATATTTTGTTGAATAAGGTGCCTTCCTCAGGTTTCCATGATTCTTTATCAGCTGGCTGATAAAGATAAAGGTTCCGCACAAGGATCAATATAAGGCTACCTGCAATTTATTCTGTGCACAAGTCATATTTATTTTCCAACTGATCTCGGCAATGTCAGTTTTTATGCTGACGACACAATCTTGCTGTTGACTCTACTACAAACTGAGCAGGCCCTATCCAGGTTACATTCTGCTTTTGATTACCTCCAAACATCTTTTCTTTATTAATTCAAAGCTTGCTCTAAATTTTTCAAGCGATACAGTGAATGTATTTCACTTTGATTTGGAGTTTAGATGTTCCTAGTAGCAGTAGTAACAGATTGTTCTAAAAATCTCATGTAGAACACCGTACTAGTTGGAAAACTAGCTTGTTTCCAGTAATATGCACCGCACTACTTGAATGAACTACAAAACAGAACACTAATTCATCTCTGTTTTGATCATCACATATTCATAGTTTTAGCCCTTACACAACATTGTTTTGTCTTTAACAACCCTTTAACATATGTTGAAATGAAATGAAATCAACACCTGCCAGACTACTCAAAAAAGTAACACATTATGTTTTTTTCGTTCTGTCCCTCCAGGTCATAAATTTCTCCTCCACAACCATTGCTGTTTTTATCGGAGTGGTGGGCATTCTGTCCATCGTAGCACAGGTAACACGCTCATATAAGTATAATTATTGTATAATTATTGTATAAGTATAATTATAGCATAATTATTGATCGGCATTCAGGTCGTTTCAAGTTCAAAATGTGATTTAATACATCACATAGATAATCAAATATGCTCATGCTAATACAACTGACTTTTACTACTTACTGTAATAATGAATGTTAAGTAAATATTCCCTTCCTCCCTCTTTCCCTCAGACCCTCTTCCTCACTCTCCTGATGAGAACTCTGGGTAATAAGAACACGGTTCTGTTGGGTTTGGGTTTTCAAATCCTTCAGCTGGCCTGGTACGGCTTTGGATCAGAGCCATGGTGAGATCTGAGTTTTTGATTGTGTGTGTGTGTGTGTGTGTGTGCTTTATTCATTCTACAGGTAAAAAGCTGCTTTTTAGAGGGTGACATATTTCTGCTACGTTAGCATTCAGTATTTTGATTGGGCAACAGCAGGGAGAAAATCCACCACCATGGCTACCAACTACCCAAGATCCTATCAGTGACTTGTAGTAAACATTGAAGGTTCTGCTATTCACCGACTCTAATCTCATAAATCTCACCAAAGAGAATCAACTGTGGTTTAAAATTTCAAGCAATATGGCACTATGAATTTAGCAACCTAATATCATAAAAAATGCTTATAGGCCCAGACTGTATAGTCAGACTTAGGAGCTGAGGATTCTGTTGACTGACATGTTTGTTCAATGCTGGTGAAGAAAAGTGTAAGGTACCAGTAAAATTATTTTTACTGCATTGTTACCCTCAGTGTGGTTTCTGTGGCTGTTTGGGACTTGTACTGGATAAAAGGCCGCCCCTCATATTTACTGTTGCCACACATTTCGGTTCTCACTAGACACATAGTTCGTAAAACAGTGGTGGATTTACTGTGTCATTTTTGAAACGAGTGGTCCCTGATTTTGAGACAGTGGTGGAGAAAAGCAAGAAAAGTCTTATCAGCTGCTAACAAAAGTTAACTTAGTTAGCTTTATTGAGCTAGTTAGTTCCAAATGAAGGTTGAAACATTTTCTCCTGCTGACTTGTATTAAAACCCTGTTAAAGGGCTCTTTAATATGCAACCAATGACTACATACATGATGTTGTGTATTAAGGCTAAAGCTACATGTTCCAGATGGAAATAAAGGACTGTTCCCAAAATTCAGGAAGACCAGGAAGAAACTGTTAACACTAACCTACAGTGAATGTGCCACGTGTGAAAAGGGCCTTTTTTTAAAATGTAAACTGTAACTCCAACTAATGTAGTTAGTTAACAATAAAGGATATATACCAATATAACAATATATGCTAAGCTATGATCGGATAATCCCTTTTCAGAGGAAAGGTTTAGGGAACAGTCAATTGTTTGTCAACATTAATTTTGTTGTTAATCAATAATTTATGTAAGAAAAAAGATATGAAAAATTAATTAAATATTTATCAAGGAATATAACCCAACAACAGTACAGTCATATCAGATTTCATGTAACGTTTACGTCCCTCCAGTTATCATACATTCACACTGACACTGGTGTGCAGGCAAATAAAGATGGAGGACAGATGAGATGCATACATGTATGTTCATTGGAGGCATGTTCATTAATCCTTCTTGCAGTGTGACTGCTCAGGCTGATGTCAGATACTCAACACAAAGAAAAATAATATGGACAAAATCAGAGATACACACCTTTAACTGTATATGTGTATATGCTTGTCAACAGGATGATGTGGGCAGCTGGTGCTGTAGCAGCGATGTCCTCCATCACCTTCCCAGCTGTGTCTGCTCTGGTGTCACAGTCTGCTGACCCTGATAAACAAGGTGACAAAGAAAATCTCCTCCACTCTCCTCTCCTCTATCAAATGTGTGTTAAGGTCTTGAACCTGCCCTCTTTGGCAGGTGTGAAGGTGTCGAGGTGGACTGATTTTTCTGGTCCATCCATTTCCCCGAAAGGCAGCTGGCGGTCAATCAGCCTGTTGACCTCTAGTGGAGGGTTGAGCACAGGGCAAAAGCTACAGACAGATACAGAGTGCACCTGGATCCAGAGGGGATGGAGGCATTATATTTTCCCAGGCTGAGTTCCTAGAACATTTATTTGTTCAGTGTCAGTTTTTGAGCTTTTAAAGAGGTGCTTACAGGGTCTCAGCAAACCAGACATTTTCTTTTGGCTTGTTCATTTTCAGCCCCAAATACTGTGCAAAAAAGAAAACTGCACATACATTGATAAAATTCATTTGTGGTTCTGCCAAGTTGGCCATCTGGCTGACATGCAGAAACCGGGTTCAGAGCACTGGCAGTGCGGAACTAGTGCCGGTTCTCAAAAGGCTGTTGAAGGCCTGCCCGAGAGTGGTACATGCCTACTATCATATGATGGACTATATCCAGGATTTCAGGCATATTTGGGCTGTCGGGGGTTTTATGCTCTGTCTACCGCCTCCAATAGATAGGTCAGGGTGATACCATAGATTTCTCTGATTGAAGCATGTATTACCAAACCACGCAGTGAGATATAGCCACTGCCAGCTAAATATATCACATCACACAGTTTTCAATGTCTCAGCAGTAACATGACCTTTCTCTTCTGTCTGCAGGTGTGGTTCAGGGGATGATCACAGGAATTAGAGGTCTGTGTAACGGTCTGGGTCCGGCACTGTATGGATTCGTCTTCTTTCTCTTCAATGTCGAGCTCAACACCATGGACCCCATCCAGGGAGACTACAACATTGACCCCCTGCCTCTACACAGTCCAACTGAGGTAACTGTTGTTTTCTCATTCTGCTCTCCTTCATTATGACTTGTCAGAGGTTTGGGATTTTGGGAGAGCGAGAGAAAACTTCTTTGACAGGCATCTGACTTACAGGGATGAGCCCTTATACACAACACAGCTATACAAGAGCAAAGCAATCTATAAAACATTCTGTTAGTGGCACAATTAATGCCAGTTTGGAGGCTAAATAGCTAATTAGCTGGTCGGCTGCAGTTCACTGAACAACTTTAAACTTACCTGCAGATGCCATTTTAATTAGTGCGCTAGTGTGGTCTTTACTCTTCAATAGCTCTGCTAAAAATACACTGTCTGTCCATGACGCAGGTTTGCTTACTTTGTCTCCCATTTCTCATGACAAGGCTTAGCCTGCCAGCTGCTGTCAATCAAACAAAGACACTGACATGCTCCTCCAATGGCTGAGAGGAAAAGAAGCATTTCTGATATTTTCTTTACATTAAGAAATATTTTTTCAAAATAAATTTAAAAACCAGATGTCAAAAAAACAAGAAAGTAAGACTAAATATTTCCAGATATGCATTTATGTCATGCAGTTACTTGCTGCTACGTTGATGCAGAATCTCATTTTCTGACAGACTGTAGCTCCTCATTAGAAAAATTTTCCTCTGCTGCCAGAACTATCTCTTGTAGAGAAGATGATTTAGCCACTTGTCCTGTTGCACCACTGTTGTACTGTTGTAAACCTAGTAAAGTTATGTGTCTGTCAGTTATCTGACGTTAGCTGTGCTTGGAAGAAACAGATTTACAGACTAAATTCATCATCAGTTCCCTGAGAATTAAACAAGAGGTGGCAACAAAACAGCTGAGAAAACTACCAATACATGCAGGAAGAATGGTGACATTTATAAAGAGGTGAGCTAATATATCATTAAAGTTAACGTTACTTTCAGTCGGCCATCTTTAGCGTTGTCATCCAATAATATAGCATCTTCTCTCAAACTAAACCCACACAATGAACAGTATTTTAGTGAATAGCTCCTGAATGACTCCCTGCTCTGCAGTTCACAGCTCAGGAAGCTGCAGTAAGGCTGCGTTAGCAGGACCAGCTGAACTAGATTAGATTAGAGAGAGTGGTTCTGTGAAAACAGACAGAGTTTGGAAGTACTACCTGGATTTACTGGCGTGAGTCAGTCTGTTTATTACTGCAGAGCAGAACATGCACACCTTGCAAGACACACTTGTAACCATGGTAACTGTACACAAAGATGGCAACAGCTGTAGCTTCAAAATGCAGTGACATGAAAATTAAAAATGAAAGACGACATTGAGACTAACATGTCACTGACAGAAACTAGGCTGAGATGTCTTTTAGTTTTTGTGACTAAAACTGACAAAATCAAATGACTAAAATTTGACCAAAACTAATATGCATTTTCATCAAAAGATGTAAGACTAGAACTAAATCAAAGGCCGGAAAAAAGAATGTATAGTTTGCTCCAAGTCAACAATTGATGGTGCACACCAAAGGTAGTTGTACCAAACTGGAAAAAAATTGTACTTTTTTTTTTAAATATTTCTAAAAATGAATTTATAACATGATTTAGCTGCCCATGGTGCTGTACTGAGGTCTGTTGTCACTCTAGAAAGTAGGTTTTAGAAAAGCCAGCAAGTACAGTAAGTTTCATTTTCACTCAAGTCAGTAAACTACAGTTAAGTACAATTAAATGTGCTGAATAAATAAAATAAAATGAATAGAACAGAAATATTGGAAATACTTCAAGTCAGCAATGCTGCAGATGAAAGGTGAAAAGACAAAAAATGAAAAAGTGAAAGGAAAAAGTCATCTTTTTTTCTGTCTGTCTCAGCGAGCACTTATTCCCGGCCCACCCTTCCTGTTGGGGGCATGCACCGTGGTCATCGCCTTCCTCGTTGCTCTTTTCATCCCTGACAAACCCTCCTGCTCCTCCTCTTCCTCCGAGCTGTCCCTCAGCGACAAGCAGCACCCGGACAGCAAAGACTCTATGTCTTCACTGGCTGGCATCCACATCAACACGCCCCTCCCAGGCAGCGATGAGGAGACCCCTCCAACAGCAAGCGACGAGGACTTTGAGCCCCTGTTGCAGGACAGTATTGTTTGATGGACACATAAAAGAACCACAGAGGGCTTGGCTAATTTTACAAAAAGTCAAAGAACCAGTAACACATTTGCTGCAGGGCGGGACTAAGTGTACTTTAAAAGTCATTAAATTGTGACAGCAAGAAGCTCCAACAGCATTTTATCTTTGCCCAAAGGAGGAACCAACATATTACTTCACTGACCAGGAGCAGCTGCAGCACCATCTTGTATGCGATCAATCGGGGATGGTTCTTTAACGAGGGGGCAGGAGGAAAGAGCTTTTAATCCGATGTCATTATTTCATTGGACAGGGGAGACATAGATGATTATTTGATTGAGAGGGAGACTTGCGGGGCCAACAGGAAGACGACAGTTTAAACGGAAAACATCATTGGTTTGACAAGAGAAGGGACAGACTGTCTTTTTTAATGGGATGGTCCACATTAAATCATCAGAAGGGAGAGTGAAGTACATTTGCGATTTCTTTGGAAGGATTATTGTTCATGTATCATTTTGAAGCTGTATTTTAATGTTGTGTTTAATTTCTTACTGGTAATTGTATAAAGGAAACAATGACTGCAACATATTCACAGCAGCCAAAACATTAGTGTTGATTTATATTATATTGTTTAAGAACACTTTTTTTGTTACAGTTTTTTTTCTTTTTTTCTAGGGTTAAGGGATTTTTATTGTTTTTAAGTGTACAGTATATTATCTGCTATGAGCAATGGATGAGAAGAGACAAGTGTGAAGATCTGAGAGATGAGTCAACCACCTGAAATACAACATGTCAAAATATCAATTTTAAATGTTATTTACATTTGACAGGAATTTTTCTGGGCCAAGTTTCCTCTTTAAACTTGACTTGTTAAAAGTCATTCCAGATCAAGACACACAAAAACATTTCAGTCAGTGCGTTGGTCACAGGCCCAAAATGTATTTATTGTAGATATTTTAGAAAATTATGAGAAACAAATCTGGAACGATACCGAGGTTTAAAAAAAAACAAGAACAAAAAAACACCTAACTGGATCGTGTTTACTCTTAATTTCACCAGTTGTTGTCCCTGTTTGTCACTCTACCTCAGATAAGCATGTTTTTTAAATCTCACTCAGCCTGGATTTATTCATATTCGATCACCTTTGGTTTTATATTTATATCATGGTCACTTTATCAGTGCTGCTGGCTGCTGGCAGTGAGAGAACATCAGAGCTGCAACTCTGGTGTTTAGCTTGTTAGCAGTCCAAGCACCATCAGCGTGTGCTCAGATTTTTATTTTTAAAAAAATGTGGCTCTGTAGCTCAAACTGTTGAAGTTACAAAAGTGAACTTTGCAAGTTAAACACTAGAAAAACACTGAACGCACAATAGATTTTCTGATTTGGTGCAAGTCCAATGATAACGAGCATTGTAATACATTTTTTCCTATTACCTCAGGGTTACATTCTTTAAATGTCGCTAGTTTTGAAGTGTGTATCCAGTTGGTGCTAATTGGACAGCAAGTGGCACTGTCATACATTTTTTAATATTTGACGATAATATTTAGCACCGGGTCACCAATGGATTCTCTTAATGATATCAAATTTGGTGTACACATCCTTTATGTGCTCTAGATCTCCCAGACCAAAGTTGGTGACACTATAACACAATGTTGCTCTTAGCTCAGCAGTACATTGTTTAAAATATCACCAAATGTGGTTTGCACATACTGTACTTCCTCAGAGTATTGTTGTACCAAACATGGAGAAAATCTGACTTTTTAGATTTTTTTTAAATAAATTTATAACGTTACTCAGCTTCCCATGGTGCCGTGCTGTCGTTACCTAGTGTCTCTCCAGAATGTAAGTTTAGAAATGCCGCTACTTGGCAGCATGACACCATGGAGCTCTGAGTGCCCAGGGTCAGTGTGCCTTCAAGTCCACGTTGCACCGGGTGCTTGGACCCTAGTAGACTCTCTTCCAAGTCTCGTTTTTTCCTCTAAACTGTGAGATCAGCTGGTCATTTGTGTGCTGAGGGTGTCTCATAACCCACAGTCCTTCACTGTCTGATTTTAGAAAAACAATGAGGTCAGCTGGAGAGTTATTTGTCTCCATTTTCTACTGTGTTGCAGATACAAGGTTTTCCCTGACAGCAGTGATAGTCCTGTGAAAGAACCTATACTTGAAGCATCAGTCAGAGATTTTATGAGAGCTTTAGACAGGATTTAGGAACAAAAGAGTTTAATAGTGTATAACTGGCACAGAGTGTATAAAGTTATTTGATTTATGACCTTAAATTGTAAATGTACATGTGGATACTATGGTTTGTATATAATGTAAGTGAAGCGTGGGACTGGCGTGTTTATTGTGGCTTATAAGACAGTTTTCCTGCATTTTATTGTCCCGTGAAACCCAATAGCCCTGACACAGTCTGGATGGGGTGGGGAGGGTTCAGTTGTTTACACCAGCGTATGCTTTCATGCACACTAACATCTTATTCTGTCTTTGGTAATATTTGGTACATGATGTTATTTGTATCCCTGCAACTTATTTACATTTTTTAAATTGAAATTTGATTCATTCAGAATTAGATCAACTTATCTGCCACTTGTCTTAATTAGACTTTTTATTTTCCTGAGTAAAACAGTTTCTTTTTAAATAACCCAAATTATACGACTTAGGTCTCTGGAAACCAAGATGAGTGATCATCCAGGTTTCTGTTGCCAGGATACAATGTACACGACCAAATACTCAAAAACACAGATTATATGTAGGATATTATTGTGCATTTGAATCCTCAGTGTAATTTAACTGACAAATTCAGTCACTCAGTTAGTTCAGCAGCAGTATAACTGACTCTACAGTATAGATATCGTACATGGACTGGACGTCTGTCAGTACGATGAAACGAAATGTACATGGGGATTTTCTGTAAATACACTTTGTCTAGTGTCTCGTCTCGAAGTGTTACCAGCCACTTGTTGGCTGTTGGAAATTAAAACAAAACAACACTTGAAAAATGTGTGCCTTACTTTTTCTTTGTCTCTTTTTACAAATTCCAGCTGTGTTTTGTTTACATTCTTGTATCTACCGAGAGCAGGACGAA
This sequence comes from Istiophorus platypterus, assembly GCA_016859345.1. Lineage (NCBI taxonomy): Eukaryota > Metazoa > Chordata > Actinopteri > Istiophoriformes > Istiophoridae > Istiophorus > Istiophorus platypterus. Next base: position 20,821,325 of record CM029128.1, on the reverse strand, counting down.
AGTTTCTCCTTACCCTAATTCAACCATTGTTTCTTATCTCATTCAGAAACAATGTACTTATATACATTTATATTTGTTTTGTTGTATGTTTTATGTGTAGGACATGAAACCTTATAAAAACAACATTCATAGTGCATTTTTGTAACCACACACATTTTTGTTGAGTACATTTTAAAAGATTAACTTCTAAAAGATGTGAATACATTAACAAGGTGTACATTTGAATTAATTTTACTTGACTATTAACTACTAGCCAACTATTTTAATTTCTTGGCTTTTACTATCGTTAACAATTTTGTATTTATTTTTTTAGAAAGAGAAATTTTAAATTGGAAGTTCATGCTTGACCCTGAGGGCAACAGTTGACAAAACAATCTCAGTACTAGGTCCAATAGTAGCAGCTCTGGACCATTCAATTGTTTTATATGATTTTCCTCAACAGATTAAGTGACATATTGTCTTCCCCTCCATCGCAGCTTGAGTGAGATTGAAAGTTCATTCTTAAAATCAACAAGCTCCAGAACAGCTGTTTAGTGGACTTTTTGGTGAGACTGTAAACTGCTGTTTCCTAAGGACAAGGTCAAGGACGTACTTTCAATCTCAAAATCTATTGTGGCTACATTATTAATATTGGTAATATTTTTACAGTTTTTTTATTAATGTTATCCAAAGAATTTAATACATTTAAATTTAAAATCATTTTACTTTTAATCATCAACTGAGCTGCATTAAACTGATTTAAATTAATTTTTTTGTAAAGGAAATGTTGACTAGAACTGAAGAGCGTCTCTGTCGTAACGTGACCAGCGACCCCTACCGGGCAATGGCGATCAGTGCTCAGGAATGTCCGGGCGTCGTCCAATCGGAGCCCGGATCGCGGGTCATGTGACCCAGCAGCCGAGTAAAGACGGACCAAACTGCAACAACAAACATGGACGCGTCTCCATTCAGCTTCACGCCGGAGAGATACTGGACGGAGGAGAAAGAGAGGGCGCTCATTGCGTTTTTCTCCAGTAAGTCGACTCCACAGCGCCAACTCTCCGCGCCGCGGTTACATTATTCTTAAAAAGTTGATGTTTTCATCGATTTTTTTTAATGGGAAGCGGGCAACGTTTGCTGGGCAACCGTTGCTCGATGACACCGACGGCTTTTAGGCAATGAGCGATGCGGACAGATAACAGCAATGGCGACTGGCAACTGGAGTCAAGTTGTACTGTTACTCTTCTAGAATAAAGCGACGAGAGCTTCCTGATCTCTCTGTTTATGTTTTATAAACTTTTTAGCTGTAGGTTTGGATATAAGTCAATGAAATAAGCAGTAAGTAAATAAACAGCTAGTTTGTAGGATTTCAGATTCGCTTTTAATGGTGTGAAAATATAGTTGAGGGGAAGAAATCCACGCTCGTTTAGTTTTTCAACGTTCTCGTTATTACTCTGGATCTAACTTTAGATTTTAGCATCACAGCAGCATTCCCCCTAAAGTTACAATGAATAAATAAAACCTAAGTTTTAGTCACGTTTATCAAGTCAACTCCATCCTTTTTATTTGCAGCCACCTTTCAGGTGATTATTAGTCAGGACACTTCAGTCTTAAATAGAATTAATCAGAACGATTTGTTTAGAGACAATGGCAACGAAATGATTAGAGACTCCTGAAGCTACCATTAAAAAAAATACTATCACCATGTATACACCATGTACACCTGACCAAAGCAACTCGGCTAACAAGAAAGCAGAAAGTACCACAAGAAATGACAGCACATGAGCTAAGTAACACCACCATCACAAGTAAGGTGTTTAGTTAATGTACAGTGGGATCCAAAAGTCAGACCCATTTCAAGAAATTGGAAAGTGATACCGAAATCACTGACACTGAAGCATTTTATATGATGAACCGACATTAGAAAAAGAGATGTTAAACGACGTTGCAGCGGTCAAGGATCTGGTTTGTTTTAATTTCCCAGGGCACAGTTGTCTGTGGAACCACAAGTCCGAGAGCTACAAGAACCGACAGCTGCGATGGAAAACCCTGGAACACCTGAGGATCCTCCTGTCAGCTCACCCCCCAATGGTTCCTTTCACAGGTAAGGCTGCAGGCAGATCCAGTGACGTTTAAAGCTGCGTTTTGGAGGGAGGAAAAAAAAAAAAAAAAACCTTAATCTTAAACTTCTTTCCAGTCGAAGACATTAAGAATAAGTTCAAGAACCTCCGTACCACCTTTCAGCGTCAGTACAAACTAGTGAAGGCGAGCAAGGTGTGCAGGTCAGACGACGTGTTCGTGCCGCAGTGGAAGCACTACCAGCAGCTGATGTTCCTTCAGGGCTGCTGGGACCAGGACGACGGTGTCGACGACCTGCCGCCATCGCCGCTGACTCTTCCACAAGAGGAGACCCAATCTGTCCTTACATCCCCAGGACTGATCATCTCCTTCCTGCCTACCCCTTCCACTTCTTTCCCTTCCACCTCATCTTCCTGCGTCCCATCTAACATGATGGTCAAATGTTACTGGACTGAAGAGAGGGAGCGTGCCTTGATAGCCTTCTACTCTGGTAAACAAAACACCAACCATAGTTTCAAAATAATTTCTTGTTATTACAGATACATGAAGAACGTTGCAGTCATTTGGATTCTTACAATGGCGGTGTTTGATAGCAGATGAGTTGTTGTTATTGTTGTTGTGTTAATATTGTGCACAGAGCACAACTGTTTGTGGAACAAGAAGTCTGAAAACCACAACAACCGTCAGCTCAGACTGAGGCTGCTGGAGGTTCTGAGAGACCAGCTGTCTGACCACCTAGTGCCGTTCTCAGGTAAATCTCACAAGGTCCTTCTTTTTCTTAATGGCCATATCCCAACAACACATCATTAATGCCAGGGTTAAGGATTCAGTTCCTATTGGAACTTGAGGGTTGCACATTATTGGGCTTATGATCCCTTATATCCAAATGGTAAACTGAGGAATGATGTTTATTTTTTATATTACCTGTTCTGTATTTATTCTCATCCCTCAAATCCTCCCATGACTCCATGAGCTTTGGCAGACTGCTGTCCCTAACTTTAGAATCATTACTTTAAAGGAGTAGTTCAGCATTTCAGGAATATATGCCTATTCACTTTTAAGTTTTGAAAAATACACCTGTCTGCACCTCTAAAACCTTTTTATTCAATAAATACACAACCTGAAATGTAAAAACAACAGTGTGTTGTTTTAGTTGTTTCGTGCAGGAAATATTTTCTTGATTTGTAACAATCCGGCTGAAGTGACTATGTGCAGCTTCCTAATGTCTTGTCGTCAGAGTGATGTTGCCAGGCTTGGTACTGCCCATGCCTGTATAGAGGTCAAAACCATAACCTCTGCTCCTGCTCAGCAACTATACCTGGTAACCTGTGCCACAGCTGAAGACCCTGCACAGAACTAGATGTTAGATAGAAAACCTTTTATGAGGTAGATGTAGTGCCAGCACATATGTTTCAAAATAGTTTTTGGTTTTTTTACATTTCTGTAAAGGGCAGATTAAATAAATAAGATACAACATGTTAATCAGTGAACTTTAGTGGTTTGGTAGATGTATTTTTAAACTATGAACAGATTCAGGCTAACCATTTTCCCCTACATCCAGTCTTTATGCTAAATCAAATAACCACAGACTTGGGACTGATAATGATCTTGTTATCTCACTCTCAAAAAGAATAACTGTATTTCCCTCAACATTGGAACTATCCCTATAAGTCACCTACAACTGTTAAACATCTAGAGTCAATTTTAAGACCAGCAGAATTATAAATGTAGAGTTATGAAATATTTAGGCTCCCATACATGTACGTGTCAATCTCAAATGGTCTCATCAGAGAAATATGGTAAACAAATTTTATTTGAATAAAAAAAGGTCAGGAAGTTTGATTTTTATTTTAGTTTATTTTTTTAAACATCAGCCAAACTACATATCATGCGGATTGCAGATTATTAGACAGTTATTTTACTGGCAAACATTTTAACAAACCGCTGCTAATTTCCAGACTCTGTATACTAAGAGCAACATTATCATCCCATTGCAGTCGTGTATGTGGCCAACTGATGAATATTTTTCCAATATTCACTCTCCCTTAAGCTCTGATTTGGTCTCTACCGACCCCTGAGAAAATCTGGCTTTTCAACTACTGAATACTGCACTTTCTTCATCAAATAGTCTCTCAGCTGTTAGTTGCTGAGCAGTTCATATACTGTGGGTTTATTAGAGCTTGTTTGCTTAAAACAGCTTCTTTTGCAGCTGGAAATAGGTTTGATTTGAAATCTGAGACTGAACTGTATTTTAAATCTATGTAAAACTGAAACTATGGTCTAACAGAGTCCAAAAAGCACTTTAGAGCTGTAGAATTGGCGAAAATTGTCAAGTTTTCCACTGAGAAACATTTTAACATTACAGAGTCATAATGTAGAAAATTTTAAAATCTAATGGGGAAAAATATACTTATGAGAAACAAGCTTAGATAGAAGATGGGAGTATAAATGGACTGAAACACAATGTAACTCCTTTTTCTGGTGTTTTGCAGTTGAAGACATAAAGTGCAAGTTCAAGAACCTTCGAACTGTCTTTAACCGTGAATATAAGGCAGTCCAGGCCAGCAGGGCATCTGACAAACTCTATGTGTCCAAATGGAAACACTACCAGCAGCTGCTCTTCCTCTGCGAGTCCAGTGACGAAGACGACAACACAGACGACCTGCAGATACTGATGCCACAGGAAGACAACGATCTGGACCACGGAAACCAAACACCCTCCTCCACCCTGAGCAGCTTCTCCTCCAGCTCCACCCAAACCAAGGTCAATAACACCTCCACTGCCTCTGGCTCCAGTCAGAGCAACGCCAAAACCAGCACCAACGCTACATACCAAATGTTCCTCTCTGCGTCTCCGGATAGTCTCAGGCTACTGAGCCAAACAGCTCCTTCCACACTCCCAGCTTCTCCATCTACTTCACCCCTGGAAACCAAGCCTTGTACAAACCCCTCTGCTCTAAGCTTCTCTGTATCTGGCCCAGTGCAGTCAGACGGCAGACTGGGCACAGATTCCCGCTGCCACTGGAGTGAGGCCAAAGTTCAGCAGCTCATATCATTTTACTCCGGTAGGTGGCGCCATTGTCGAGGTTCAAGTGATTAATGTTGCTGCAGTGAGGGGTAGTAATGAACCGGCCTGATTGACTTTTATTTACACTCTCCTGCTGGTTGCGTTTCACTTGTTAGAATGGAAAGAATAGTAAATAATAATAATTAGGATCGTAATGTACTTGTAATACTACCATTTTAGCTACTGTGTTCAGGGTGTTCAGGCAGCTCCTGTGTTCAATCTGTGAGAGAGATGAACACTAAGTGGGTCAGAGGAGCAGACAGGCACGGCTCTGCACCTTCTTTTCTTTAAAAATAACTTAGACCTACTGTATTGACATTACTCAGCTCAGTCCAGCTGATCAATATAAACCTTAAAATTAAGCCTGGTTTAACGGAGACCATTTTAGGTAAATCATTTCCAGCTGATGATTATCAAGTAACATTAGCCAACTGTGTAACTGGTAGAGTTGTCTGTTTTCCGCTTACATGTACACCTGACTGTGAATGACTGCACCATTAGCACTTTCTCTTTTGTGTTAATTTGAGAATCACAGGTTTCTCTCTTCTTTCAGAGCACAGCTGTCTGTGGAACCACAAGTCAGAGAGCTACAGGAACCGTCTGCTGAGACAGAGCCTGTTGGAGACGCTGAGCAGCCTCCTGTCAGACAATGAGCCAGTGCCATTCACAGGTTACAATGATGGTGTTAGTGTTACTGTGACAGACCATTGATAGTGAGAAATATTCCATAAATTTGAGGAGGGAGTACATGAGCAAACATCCAAAAAGTTGATGGAGACATATTTTATTTATCTGTTTTGGATGCAAAAAGTTCAGATCAAAAAAAAAAATCTTTGCACCATTACCAAAAAGTAGTGATGTCAGCTGAGACTAACAAGTTCTGTTATTCTTCATTCTTCAGCGGAAGATATAAAGACAAAGTTCAGGAACTTGCGGACCATCTTCCAACGTGAGCACAAGGCAGTCAGCTCAAACAAAACATGTGGTTCCGAGGACTTTTACCTCCCAAAGTGGAAACACTACAGTGAGCTGATGTTCCTCTGTGACTCCTGCGATGAGGAAGAGCGACCTAAAGACCTCCACTTCCATGAACCGCAGGAGTCTGGCTTCCTCTGCCTGAGCAGCCCAGCCTCGCCTCCCTCCCTACACTACCACTCTGCCAATCAAACTGCCACCAAACTGAACATCAGACAGCGAAGGCTCAAAGCCCCGCCTTCGCCTACTCCCCCAGACTCCCAGCACTCCTCCCCCTCCTCCTCCCCGTGTCCTTCCATATCCTCATCTCACACAGACACCCGAGTGTCAGGACGCAAACGAGCGAGTCACCAGACGCCCCGCACCAGCAGCGAGATGCTGGATTTCGTGAGTATGTTCTGTCAGAGTCAAGTGGTGTCACCACATGCTGGGTTCCTGAAATACGTGGAGGAGTGTCTGAACGAGACGCCACCAGACAAAGTGAAAAAACTGAAGAAGAAGATCATTGAGACGATCCACAATGCGTCGGAGGAGGTTTAGTGTTCCAGAGCTTAAGTCAGACTCGATGCAGTCAATTTTTTTTTCCTTATTCTCGTAGCTTTAACCATCATTCCTAACAGCTATGATAACTAAGGTTGCCCCCTAGAAGTCAACGAAACGTCAGTGGGAAAAGTCTTAGTCAACCGAGTCAGTCACTGACAGACATTGTTTAGTGGAGAGGTTTTTTGACAGTAATTAAAACCAAAGTGTGGCATCATTTCGAGAGGGTAGAGGATGACCCCAAGAAGGTGACATGCAAACTCTGTAGGCAAACATTCACCAGTCAACCTCAAACATGGCTAATCATTTGAAACATGGAAGCAGCCCAATATTAGCCACTGATCATGGCTGCTCACTCTTAACGTTAGATGACCTAGATAAATATTGTTCGTGGGGACATGGGAAGCTAAATTACTCTGCTTAGGGGTATGTTAACAAAATGTTAAGACAGTATCTGTGCATCTTCATGGTTGTGTTGTAATATTTATATTCTAAAGGTGTGTTATAAGTTATTTTGTTGGTTTAAAGATCAGAAGTTATGTGTTGTTTTTAAATACATCATCAAAATGTTCAGTCTCCTTGCTGGTTGTTCCAGAACACTCAGTAGCATATTAGCATAATGGAAACGCACAATAATTCGTAATAGAAATTAGCACTATATTTGGAGGGAAACCTGGCTTGTTGCTCGCAGAGCCCAGTCAGACAGATCTTCCAGGTTTGAGCGGTCAGCTGATGGACAAACTATGGAATAAGTCACAGGTTAAAACAAAATTCTGAAGCAGCGACAGCAGCCTTGTGGGGCTGTTACAGTAACTAGGCTCCAGAAAACAAACATGTTGTAAGAAAGAAAAACTTTTAGCCCACCTCACACTTAACTCAGCATGTCTGGTTCAGGTCTGTGTTGTCAAATTTAACTTCTAAAGTGCAGTTTGTTGGCCTTTGCTGGACTTGAGCTCAGTGTAACACGTGTGTTAGCATATTTTAGGTTTTACATACAGTTTACTCTTGCAGTGACAGGCTAACAGTATTCTAATGTAACTGCTAATCATAGACACACTGATTAGAATCGGTCAGCATGTGTTGAATGTCAGAATGCTAATATTAAAGAGTTGGCGTGCTACAGTATGTTACACACTACCATTTTAATTCGCCAAAGGTAGCATCTTAATGCTAACAATAGCATGTTAACATACATGAGGTTAGCATCTCAATTAGATTCATGGGCATTAAGTCATGAACCACAGTGTTTGAAACAGGACATTTTTGTCTTTTGGTGGCACTAGAAATGTCAGGGAATCACCATTGTCATTCTGGAACACATGGGTTGACTGACAACTTTGTCTGTAGGCCACTAGGGTCGACAGAACCACAACAGTATGAAGTATTCTTAAAGCACTACAGTACTTTGAAATTTGTTTTTAAGTCGTTGCCAAAACTTAATCCAAAGAGCCTTTTAAAACAGAATTGTATAAAAACAAGGAAAGATAGTTTCAGAAAAATGTTCAACTTCGGCTTCATTCCCTGTGCTTAGTGTACAATTTAACTACCTAATATCATGTTCAGATTTCACCAAGAAATCTCTCTGTGTCTGATGTTTTGTGTTGTTTCAGAGAAATGTTTGTGTTCAGAGGCATTTATTTACAAGTCAGCTGTCGGAGTAGAAAACTGGCGTTTCTACGGCTGACTTCTGTCCTGCTCTGGACAGGAAATGATCTTCAGCTGTCAAATCAGCCACCACAACCTCCTTCTCCAGTTTTCTGGTGAATTTGAGAAATAATTTTTATACTTACAGAACAATCTTTAAAAAAAAAAAAATCAGCCATTAAAAACTCACTTTTGTCACTTTTGTTTTCTGAACTGCTAAAATTCAGAAAGGATATCCAAACAAACTTCTTTGATGTATAATGTACCTCTTTATTTATTTTAGTTTAAACTTTTATGGATTAAAATCTACATTATTACCAGAACTTTTTTTTCCAATTTTGAAAGAGTTTGAAAACTGTGAGTCAAGTTTATGTAGAAATGTAATCAACTTGATATTTTAATGTGCTTCATTATTTGACATGTTAAGATGTAAATGAGTAATGCTACCATGTAAATACTGTAACTTTGAAATCCTGCTCTATCAGTCTGAAGAAGTTACATTTAGCTTTTCTTTTGTAATAGACTGGTTGAGGTTTTTTTTTTCCAGTGTCTCATTATCAGCTGCTGCATAGCTGTAAAAACTTTAAAATTTTCTAGACCTGTTAGTTGCCTTTTTTTTTTTTTTTGAAATCTCTGTTTGTGACATGATTAAATGTTTCAAGATTCTGTTCCTATTCAGTGTTGCACATTTAGATTATGGTGAAATCTAAATCTCTTGATGCACCGATGGTCATTATGGATATACTGGCTTTGATTGACAGTGTTTTTTAAAACGTGTTTTTTGAATTGCACATTTATATAAGAATGATTTATCTTTTTTCTGTTATTTGCATATTTGACTTAGTGCCTTAACAGAAACATTAACTGCATTTCCAGCAATTGTGCAGGAATTTGTCCTTCAACTTTGTACTCTAAATGTATAGTATAAAATGAAATGCATATGTATAAATATAACAACAGACAGTTTACTTCCTTGATTTTCTTCTGTAAAGTTTAAATATTTATCAGTTTTTGTGACGAGATCATCTTCACAAATCTAAACTGCTCTCATCAGGGTTATTTAAGTGTTCTCGTATTATTGAAAATATTATTTTAAGGTAATTTTTAAAAGGGCAACTCTAGACTGACCTGTTAGTAAATCAGCTAGAACAGTGGTAACAGTTTTTCCATAGGGGAAAATAAAATCAATCTTCTCCTCTGCAAAAAATATGTTGAAAAGGTTATTACAATTCTCTACTGGTCCTCTAGATGGCAATCTGTAATCACATGCTTCCTTCAGAAGACCTGCTTTACACAGCAATGAGATCTCTATTTCCCATTCAGAAACAAAAGCTCAACGAAGGGCCACTTGCCTCATTATCCCAGAGCTTTAGACAGGGAGACAGAATGATCCTAGACAAGAAACTCTCGAATGTACAATGTTTCAAAGCTGACCCAGCTGAACCTTTGCGGACTCAGCCTTATTCACACACAATCCCTTAAAAGCTGTTGAATTTCCTCGACAGTCCTAAAGTTTAAAATTTATCTTGTTCTCTCCATGAGACTCATCTGACTGTGAGACAGCGAGACTGACGTGGTCAAACTGGAGACAGGCTCCTCTGTCTTCTGTTTGAACAACTGACTCAGCTTAAGGCCAAAAACGTCATCGTAGCTGAAGTCTCCTGACATTTGAATGAAACGCCCGTGTGTCACCTGAACCGCTTTCATCCAGAAACCAGCTCCCCTCTCTCCTCTTCATAAAGCCCCTGTGACCTGTGACCCCTGTTAGCTGATACACTTGACAGCACTTTGGTCAAACCACATTCCCCAGTTCCAACACACCCAGCTCACGTTGAGGGACGGCTGCTTTACTGGAATTTTCCTGTGGTAGAAGTCAGCAGTGGAGTCATCACTGCATAAATTGCATAAAACACCCTCATGCTCGAAGTGTCTACCTGTACCACCCCCACCAGCAGCCAGGTGTGCGCCCGATAGGTGACAGGTACTAGTCAGGTCCTTAATGGGTCACATCAGCTCTGGACCTGATTCAGAGATACTACATTTCTGTAGCTTCAGCTGGCAACTGAAATTTTACGGACTACAGGGTCAGTCGTGTCATTTGTCTCTAACTTTTACTCATGAGGCTTGATGTTACAGGTGTTCCAGTTCTCTTAACTGCATAAGCTTGTGTAAAGTGCTGGTTTCAATTTGATGAACGTCACCTGTTCATGATTTGCTGCTCATTTGTGAGATGAGATAATCAGCACAGTCGACACCCCTTAAATTGCCATATATGGCCCCCGTGTTCTCACCCATTTTCAGACAAGTTTCATTCACAAAATATCAACGTTTGGCCTGTGGTGGCAGGGAGCTATATAAGGTAGTCCAGGCGTCCTTCTCAATGTTCTGGACCGGCCAAGAAACGCTCAGAGTTCCCAGACGATGAATCTTCTTGACTTTGTTGATCCCCTGAATTTTCCTTTAGCTCCTGCATGAGGCTGGCGTTTGTTGTTTTAGCTAAAGGATGGGTTTCCAATCAAATTTTACAAAGCCATCCCCAGTCATCCGTTTAACTTTAAATCCAGGTCAAAATGTCCAGTGCTTTGGACGAACTATAAATACAATACAGTCCGGCACATGTGTTGTACTGACTGGCTCCTCTGAGACCCTCGAGGCCTTAATTATTGTGCCAGTGGGGAACATGAATCTGATCAAGCAACAAGTGATTTATACCCTGGCTGTCGGTTTATTGTGAACCATGTAAAGGATTCGATCCACCAGGCTTTTAAATCGGGTTCATATTCTGGTAATCTGGATCCAGTGTGAATGGAAGCGGTGCCAGACCTGCTGCTGCAGGGTCCGGCTCTGCTGTGGAGGATTGGATTACAACTCATCGGCACACAAGGAGGAAACCCTCCACCTTCAGTCCCCTGTCCCTCTTTTATTCAAAGCTCTCCTCTTTTTTTCAATCCTTTCCTCTCTTTAGGAGTGTCCTTTCTTTATCTTTCCTTCTCCCGTCCTCCCTTTACTCTCTTCCTTCTTTCCTACCTTTCTTTCTTTTATTCTTACTTCCTACCTTGCCCTTCTGTCTCTCTAACTTTCCCTCTCCTCTCCTGCCCCCCTCCCTCTGTCTCACTCCACCTCTCTCTCCCTCTCTCCGTGTGTCTCTCTTTTCTCTTCGCTCAGTGAGTCGCAGTAAATCCTATTGTGATGCTAAACTGATTTTCGGGGGAGACAGAGAGACATGGACAGAGAGCGAGAGAGAGAGAGAGCGAGAGGAGGGTTTGGTCTTCTGTTTGAACAGATCTGATCTGACCTTCGTTCATCTCGGAGTTTTGTCACTTTCTCTTCTCAGTAAACTTTTAAACCTCGCCTCCGGACTCCAGCGGGTGGTTTCAGGGTGTTTTGGCCGCCGGAGGATCAGCCGCTCTCTGCGCGTCAGGAATGCACTTTGCAGGAGGCGCAGCTCCTCGTTTGGACACCTCCTGCTTTTTCCTTTTTTCCTTAACGAGGAGTTATAAATGAATGAAGGAAATGCTATTGTGAGGGACAGATCCTTTTCTTCAGTCCGGGTCCCGGATCCTCAGTCCGCCGGGCCGCGACCGGGCTGAGGAGGACAGAGAAGCCCCGGAGTAAGCGCTTCCTGGCCGGGGCATGGAGAGCGCCGGCGGCCGGGCGGGGATCCAGCAGGCGGCGGGCGTAGGAGGAGGAGGGGGAGGGGGAGGAGGAGGAGGCGGCTGGGTGCTGGTGGAGGCCCTTCTGCAGGGAGGAGCGCCTTGGGGCTTCACCCTGCAGGGCGGCCTGGAGCACGGAGAGCCGCTCATCATCTCCAAGGTACGAGACGGGACGAGTTACTGAGTTGTAATCTGTGATTGACCTGATCTGCATGAGTCCTCTGTCGAAGTGATCATTGACCTGATGCTTCATTGTTCTGTTTATCGACTAAGGCTGGTTTGTAATTGATAGGCTAAGAAGTTGTCTGTTTAGACTGTAAGTGAACGAATAAAATTTGCCATTGCAGGAAGACTTTCATTTAAGTGCTCACCTCAGTAAAAGTATTGAAACCCTCCTTCTGACCTATGAGACAGCAATTTAAAGGGGCACTACAACAATTTTAACAATGCACTTCCACAAAGGTCATACAGATTTTTACTGAAGATTGAAAACCTAACCTAAATGACAAAGGCTGAAATATCAGATTTTTAGGTTTAGCCCCGAAAACACCGTTTCTGATAGTGCAACCACAGTATCACTTGTCTGATAAACTCCAGCCCCCCAGTCGTAACACAGGCTTTCTCTTTTATATTTTTAAGTCTACAACCCCAAGCAGTTACCTTTTAAAAAGCTCCCTTCACAAGATTGAAATATAGTAAATTCCGGACCTATAATTTTGGCCACTTTTAGGAGTTAAAATGTAAAATTACTCTATAAACCTCAAAGTATAATCATGATATATAATTTTCATGCCATTTAGTGGTAATACCTACAGCTGTCAAGTAATTATGACACACCGACAGTTTAACATAGTTCAATATCTGACCGATGGCCCCTTCTCATGTTCAGTTGACAGCGTTTCACTGCTGCTGAGATAACATTTACTTCACAGACTGAATTTTGGAGGATCCTTTAAGCTCCGAATCCTTATTCAGGGACCTTGTTTTGACGTGATGTTCTTAAATTTTAGCCAGAGGATTCCTACTGCTCGGCATCTGTCTGTTTATCAGGGCAAAGACTCATTTGGAACAGCACAGAGACATAGCCCATAGTCTTTTCAAACCTCAGTGTGATACAGAGACTGATGTTCTTCCTTCAGAGAATAGTCTCTAACCGAGTGTAAATAGTACAGACACCAGTGTCCCCCATTAGTTGGTATTTCCCATTATCTTAACCCACAACCAACCTTAACTCCACCGTAGCCACATTTGTGATATATCAGTCATATATCACATCTGTAGATCATCTGTAACAGCGCAAAAACACATTTAAAAATGTGGCCTGCTGCTGATAACAGCTGAATAATAACATTTTGTTTTTTCCAGTAAGTTTTGTAGGGAACAGCATTTGACCAGCTATATTACAGAGAATCAGCGAGGCTTCCCTGACACACAATCATAACTTAACTTTAAACCTAACCCCAATTTACGGAAGCAGCACTAAGGGAAGCACAAGAGGAAATGAGATTCAACAGGGAAACTGGTTTTGGCACCGGACAGCCGTGCACAGAGTTAGATTTTGTAGTTGTCCAAATAGAATTAGCATTATTTACTGTTAGCTGGTTAAATTTGGAGGAGACAGTTGTCATGGTACCCAGCAAAATCAACAGTTGTTCAATAATTGCTTCACCTCTTTTAGCTTGTTATTGTGATATTCAGTCTAATAGAAAATGTGTCTTGTGTGATTTAGTTGAACAACAATTATTTGCTCAGCCCAGGCCTTGGATATGATGGTGGGGGCTGGTACAGTGAATATGACTGAGTCAAGAGTGATGGTATTTGATTTGTCATGCTGTCTTAGTCAGCTAAGCTACTGTAATAAGGAAAATGACCACTAATGATTCTCCCTCTGTCCTCACAGCCATCATGGCCTCATTTTATTAAAATGCAAATCAGCAGGCTGGTGTGAGTGTGTGTCTGTGTCTATGTTTGTGTGCGCATGTGTGTGTGTGTGTGCGTGTGTGTGTATGTGTGAAGGTTATTCTGGGACGGAGGCCAAACGGCTGTAAAATAGGACAAGAATGCGAATTATGTGTTTTCCTGGGGGCTCTTCGAACACACTTATGCTTTTATTTTGTACTCTGTATTAGACGAGTGTTAGCACGGTTCTCCATGTTTGACCCAACAGCTGCTCGATGTCCTGCTGTCTGTCCGTTTGACAGGGTCTTTGTCTTTTAGCGTCTGTGTATTTAACAATAAGCCTTCATTTTTCTGTCCCTCTCTTTCAGTTCAGCCTCTTTCAGTCTGTTTTTTACTACATATCCACCTATTATCTCCCTCCCTGTTGTCTGTCTGTTACTCTCTGTCCATGCTAAGGTGGCTAAATCTGAAAACTCTGCTCTCCTTCATCACCTATACCACATTTAAATACAGACATCTCTCTCTTATTTTTATTAGTGCTTTGACTGAGAGATGAATTTTCAAATAAAGGGAATCAACCTCAGATTTTGATATTTCTTTTTTATTTGAACTGGTCGTACATATGAGCCTTTTTTCAGCAAGAGTATAAGATATTTCACCCTCAGCTTGTTTATTACCTGTACAGTTCTTGTGGTTCTGAGTTGGGGTCAGAGGTCACAGGGAAGATTTATGTTAATCCAGGCAGTTCATCTCAGGTTAAACAGTTTTAAGGAGTTTTAATCTGAAGGTCTCATGACTGGGATCAAACTGTATGTGTACTCTAACACTGCTAGGGGCACACATTCAAAACAAAGGTGAACGGTAAAGCTTTAACCCAAACTCTCCTCTGTGAACATCTACTGCCGCTGGGTCAACTTTGACACATTCTTCATACCGTAATTTTGCATAATAAAATATAACTAACAGTTTAGGTGTTTTACTTTGTGTCCACTTCCAATTAAATAGTTTAAATAACTGGGTAAAATATGATTGTGTCATGATCTGAGACCCAAATTAGATCTGAACCCATATAGACCCGAACATACTTCAGTCCAGAAAAAAAACGTATTTTTCAGAGGATATCTCCAGTTCATTTGAGGCTCCAGACAAATTTTCAACAGAAATGTTCAAAACTTTCACCAAAAGGTCCTAGTTGAACTTATTGGCAGCCCTAAATTTTAAGTGCAGAACTTAGGATATCTCCAGAAATCAATGCAAATTAACCAATATTTTATAATCAGAATATATAATAAAATGTCCAAAGTTAGTGAACAACAACCAAAATGCTTCATATAATCAACTAAAATATAAAGACATAAAAATTTATATTTGACACAAATATTGTCTTCTTTTGATGAATTTTAATTAGTTCCTCACCCAAAATAAATGTAATGTTTTACTTCAGAAAAAGTTTGATTGTTTCCAGTTTCTTTTTTACAGTGGTGAAGAAAAGAGAGCATTTCAAAAGTTATTGTCAAAAAACACAACAATATCAAAGGCTACAATGCCAAAGATCTGTAAATCCCTGTTTCAGAAGCTTCACAGTCATAGAAATGTTTAGACGCTTCCATGACTGAGAAGAAATTTGATGAGAGAACTCTGTGAAGGTTAATGGAGATTGTTGAAAAAACACTATGCAACACATCAAAGAGCTTCAGGCTGATCTGGATCAATCTGTGGTGTGTTGAGTGGTGGTTTCAGCCTGTAAACAAAACCAAGTAGGACTCCATAGGCAGAGGGCACTATTGAAGGAAAGGAACAAAAAGAAAAGACCAATGTTTGCAAATCTTGCATAAGTAAACCATAGTCTTTCTGGGATAATGTTCTATGACAGATGACAGCAAAGTAGAGCTCTCTAGGAACGTAGTGCATCAGTTTGTTTATAGGTGATGAAATGAAGCCCATAAGGAAAAGGAGACCCTACCTACACTAAAACATGGTGGAGGTTCTATCAGGCTGTGGAGCTGCTTTGCTGCCTCTTATACTGGAGGCATTGAACGCATCAAAGGATAAAATGAGAAGATTACCAAGGCATTTTAGAGCAAAATGTGTCACCCAGGGTCAGAGGAGGGAGCTGAAACCTGCCATTGCAAAAAAGACTCCTGCAAACTTAAAATGTCTTGAACACACAGCAGTGTCAGAGCAGCAGAAACTACCAGCAGACGGGATCAAGAAGCTTCTAGATTCAACAATAAAACTTTTAGAGGCGGTTCTGAAATGAAATATTAGTGAAGGTGGCAATAAATGTATCTTGTAAATTTGTTTTTTTCACTATCATGCAAGTTTTTTTTAATTTTCTTTTGTTTGAAAACTTTGGACATTTAATTAGATATTCAAATAATACAAAGTTGGTTAGTTTGCATTTATGCAAATAATTGTAACCATGACTTGATGCAATGACTAATGTTCTTATAGCCCTCCAAAACCTATGTCAATAGATGAGAACCCTACATAGTTAGACTCAATATAATTTTGGACCTGCTCTGACTTAGACCCATATGGAGTCTCAGCTACTAGGAACTGAGATCTGTGAAGACTTTGAGCATAAGCTGTAACATATTTTGCTCATATCAGACTTGTTGGAGCTCCTGTCAAGCCCAGTCAAATTTAAGCACAGTCCAAAGACCTGGAGTTCTCCTGGAACTGAGGAGGACTACAGGAAAGGATGGGCCTGTTACTCGGTTCTGGTCCGATCCTCAGGTTTTCGGAGGATTATGCCCTTAAGGCTTTTGCTGTGCTAAAACTGGACGGCGGGGTGAAGCTGCACCTTAACCAAGAGGAAATGATGCATTAAAAATAAATAAGAACCAAGCCATAAACATGCCAAGAGGTTTCAGACATGCACTGCACACTGCATTTACAGTAAATACAGTTAAATGACTCACTGTTGCAGTGGTTCCCCAGATGGGGGTCAGGATCCCCCACAGGGTCCCAAGATAAATCTGAGAGGTCGCAGTATGATTTTAAGGGCCTCTCCACCAATTGTGTTTTGAAGGATGTGGGGTTTTTTTAGTTGAATGCATCTGCAAATATCACCTAACAAGTGGAGACTTAGCACCAGAATATTAAGTGTAATAATGTTCAATAAGATTTTGTTAAAATTCCACATTAATGCACTGAAAAGCCCTGAAATAACGAAACATGCATTTTTCACCAAAAATGATATTAAATTTCTCTCCCACTTTGATTTTTGTAATGTCAACAACAAGAAATCACACTTCTACTCCTTAGAAATTCAGTAATAGATTACTTGTTCTGGGCAAAGCCCACCACCGCTGTATGAGGATATTCTCCCAAATCACACAGTCTCTATTGATTAGCAGAGGTATGTTGTTTCAGTCACGGTATGAACAGGCTGAGTCGCTCTGTTTGGATATCTCTGTCTGCAGGATAATGAATTTCAGCTGGAATACCAAAGTCACTCACACACTCACACACACACACACACACACACACACACACAGTTACTGAGTGATTCAACGGGCCTTATTTGGGTATATTTATTCCTGAAAAAGGCAAACAGTGCAGGCATGTGTTCGTTCAACAGAGCTGAGGAAAGGTTTATATTTTAACAGTTATTCTTTCCCAGCTCAGAGAGGATGTTTCATTTCCTTCATATCAGAACAACTCATTTGACACAACTCACATTTCTGTTACTTTTTTCCATGTTGACTCTAATATAGATGCATTGAAAACCCATCTTTATCTGTGAGGCCTCATCTCTGGCACTACGCTGGCATTTTTGTTTGTCGCCGATTTCAGTTTTGTCATTCTATATTTTGTCAACGTATTTTGTCCAGTGTTGTCGTATTTTGCCTTCTCAGGCCCACCATACACAGGTGAACAAAGTCACTCAATACATGAAATAAATTACCATGAAGACATTTTGCTTGGAGACCTTTCAGATTTTGGAGCTACAGTGTGTGTGTGAGCCAAAACGCGTGATGCTTTTATCGAAAAGTCACACATGGTGTAATTCAGAGGATTCAGACACACCCTGCAAATAATTACTCTCTAGGTTTTTAAACATTCGAAGGGTCCCAGGGGGGCGAGGTTTGAAATTTCGGAACAGAGCTTGATACTTTTGTCAAGCACAGGGAAGTATGTGAAAATAGCTATTAAATAAAGGCACTTGGTGGTTGTTGTATTTCAACCCTCATGGTGACCCAGACATTTCCCAGGTTATGAAACTTGCTCTATGTAGTTTTCTGAATTTGGACAAAGAAAGGGTGAACATTGTGACGACCTGTCAATCTAGGTCAACATGTCTCGTGACACAACTCTATATAAAGCTTTCTTAGGCCTTAATTTCTCCTTCACAGAGCAATGACTATGCACTCACACTCATATCAGAAGAAGTGGGATTATCTCCTGGTATTTGTAGGGAGAAGTTAAGGTTTTTCTCATTCACTTCAATAAACTCAAAGCTTTCTTGAAGCAGTGGCCATGACAGGAACTGCATCTTATTGCTCTTACATACTGAATTCCCCCATTTAGCCACAGTAGTTGCCAATTAGTAACTTTCAAATACCAGCTTGGCTCTCACTAGATGCTACTGTTTTTCATTTTTTCCCAGGTTAAACTGTCCAGGCACATCTGGACACCCGTATTGCTCCCCTAAAATTCAAACTTATGACTGTAACCTTGCGTTCCATCTCCACTGGGTAACATTTAGTCTGTATCTAAAACTCTAATATCCCTAATATCTGCAAGTAAAATTGTAGGGAGCAGCTCATCACACAGGTCAACAAATACAGATGTGAGAAGAAAAACAAAATCAATATTATCTTGATTGTGGGTGCATTGTGATTGGGTCTCAATATGCAAATTAGATAGGCAGGCAACAAACATGGCACATTTCATTTAAAGCGATGTGGGATACTCTCAAGAGGAATATTAAAGAGACGGAGACAGCAGAAGGCATCTGTTGGCAAATTTTCAGCATTGTACTGCTAACTAGCTAACCTGTACTCATATTGTACAAAGGTATTCAGAAACAGTGGAGACGTTGCAGTATTGCAGTAGCAATAGCTCAACCACCACCATAGGTCACATGACCCTGGTTTTGCACATCAAACCTGTCCCTGGAAAATCTTCTGAGCCTGTGCTCTCTTTATTTTAACCCTTCTGAAGAAGAGTTCATCAATAGTGTTCTGATGGACAGCTTGAAGCAGGGAGAGGTGGCGCTAGATAATCTTTCTACATGTTAGGTACAATTTATTCTTCAGAAGATGTCCGAACTGAACAGATGTCATTTCCAACTGATGATAATGTGAATCAGATCCAGCTCTGGCAGTGCAGTCTGCATCATTTACATCCACATTAACATGGTTTCAAAATAAAGATCTCCCATTAATAGGTGGATATGGGGTCCTACTACTGAAGTGAAGCAATTTTTGCACAGTGCAGTGTGTTGGCCAATTGAATGTAGTCATTGTGCTCATCTATTGCTTACTACACTGGCATCAAGATAGAGAAGAAACTTACTGGTACAATGATCAACTTTCAAGGTTTAAACAATCTGGCTTCAAAGTATATATGATAGTTCCTGGTGCAGCTTCCTGGCATCTTTTGCTAAAAAAATTTTTTATGGGGAGCAAAAGAGCAGCTTATTCTTCTTCACTGGCCAACTTCACTGCACACCAAACGAGAATCTAAACTACAGCAGATATCTTTTTCAGTTAAGTGTCACAAACAATTCATCCATCGAACACGGCAAACATCCCAGAATCCAGCCTGGTGACGTTTGTGTAGAAACATTTTGACGACCAACTTGGGGTTTGATTAAGTTTATCTCATAGAGAACAGGACAATGTGACCTTACGGTGAACAGACACACACATGCGCGCACACACAAACGCAGACTTAAATTCTGGTGCTGCTGCACACACACTGCACTGACAGGCTGCTAAGAGGCATCAGTGGCAGCACTGATAAAGTCCTGGGGCCGTGCTGATAGATACAGTATGTGTGTGTATCCAAGTGGGAGTTCTAGTTGAATCATCACTGCATCATCCGCACGTGTTATTGTGATGCTTACTTTTACTGTTTAACACTTCGTCTAACACCTGACTATCAAAACATAAAAGAAAAACATGCAATTGGCTCTTGGCTTAACCCTGTCCTCTTTAGTTACCCTTGCTGTGCCAGTCAAATTTCAACCAAGGACTGCATCTATGCAGTCTATAATGCGGCAGATTTACCATTTAGTCATTTTTTAACTGTGGAGCCTTGATTTCCAGTGGACAAAAGCAGCCTCTCAATTCACTGTCACTCCATGAGTTGGTTGAAATGAAAAACAAACACTGTTAAATCAATTTCTTTCATGTTTTTTTGTAAGAAATTGATCTTGGTTTTAGAAAGGAGCAAACCATCTTCAGCATATGGAGTAGTTATGGAAAAAAAATCTGCAAAGAATAGTAGATATGGACAGGAATTGAAATGACAAAGCTACCAGTCAAACAGCCAAAAACTTTCCCAACTGTGACCTTCTAAATAACATAGACACACACACACTACCAAGTGTTTCCAACCTTTCAGAACAATAGAAACCTTGATAACGGCTGTCACAGCTAGTGTGACCTAACAAGTTTCATCACTATGTGTCTAGGACAGAGATAGGTCCAGAACATGTTTAGCCCAGCTTACAGTACCAGAGAGAGTCTGTAGCCGACTGCATAGCTTAATACATCAGAAGCTAAGTACACACCCACAGCAGCTCTAAAATCATTGACATCTGCGCCACATGTTTGCACTGGCACGTTTTCCTAGTAAAGTGTCTGTGTTTATGTGTGTGTGTGCAGGTAGAAGAGCACGGGAAGGCAGTCAGTCTGGAGCAGCCTCTCCTGGTGGGAGATGAGATTATCATCATTAACGACGTGGAGCTGACTGGGTACCGACAGGAAGCCATCGCTCTGGTCAAAGGATCGTACAAGACCCTAAAGCTCACCATCCGCAGGTACAGACACCGCTTGTGTTTCAGTGTGTCAGTGTGCATGGCCTAAAACAGACCCAAAACCTCTCTATGACATGACCCAAATGAATCTGGCTGATGTGGTCAAATATACTTTACCTTTAGCTCGACAGATTGACTGGCTGTTTCTGTAACTCTTATCAGCCTGAACCCAACCAGGAACCTGATAATTTGTCAGCAGCCATCAGGCTGATGTCAGGTAGAAGAACTCGTGTGTGTGTGTGCGTGTGTGTCTGTGTGTGTGTGTGTGTGTGTGTGTGTGTGTGTGTGTGTGTGTGTGTGTGTGTGTGTGCAAGAGGGAATGTT
Source organism: Istiophorus platypterus (assembly GCA_016859345.1). Lineage (NCBI taxonomy): Eukaryota > Metazoa > Chordata > Actinopteri > Istiophoriformes > Istiophoridae > Istiophorus > Istiophorus platypterus. Next base: position 20,800,171 of record CM029128.1, on the reverse strand, counting down.
TGACAAGGAAATCTCTCTGGTTGTTGGGTAATGGTGAGCAGAAAATTTAGTAAATAATTTATTTATTAATGACTCAAGAATCACACACCAAATACATTCAAATATATAAACACCCACAAACACACACCTATACACATGAATACACACGCACAGAGATTTTTTTCCACTGTCCCAAAGCTAACCCTCATGCTAATGCTAAAGCCATGTCTTAAGACATGATAATCAGTCTCTACCCTTGGGGACCTTACTTTTTGTCCAAACGGTGACAAGAGTCCCCAAAGGTTAGTGTGCAGGCATGATGGGGTCCACACTGGGATATAAGAACAAGTACACACACACACAAAAGGCTTTCCAGTGTAGAGGGACAATCATTAGGATTAAACACACAACATTTTCATCTTGTTCATTTACTGATTCATCATAAAGTTTATAAAGTGTCAGAAAAAACAACAAATGTCATCTTAATTTTTTTATTAACCACTCAGTTATATTTTTACTTGAAAACAAAACTGAATATCAAAATTATTTTTATATCAGAATAATGGATTTCAAATAGAGCCACATTCATTAGCTGTTAAATGTCATCATTCATTAAGCTGTCATTAGTAATTATTGTATGCATTATGTTGTTGATTTTAGTAAAAGCAAACACAATCTGTGAGTCTTTAGAAACTCAAATCTTTCCTTACATTAGTGAAGCAGTAAACAAAAAACTACCTGAAGTAGCTTGTTGTTCATCTGTAGATCAGTTCAGTGACGTTCTTTTTCAGATTTAACTTGTTTTTAGCTCTGGTTTCTACTCTAAGACAATGTTAACCAGAGCTCTCTCAGCTCAGTTAACCTGCAATGACTATTAGTTAAGTAGCCATAACCTCAATTAATAAACAGTTAAGTTAGCGTTAGAATACTAAGGCTAGCTTCTGCAGCATCCTGACTGTACATGATCATCTTCCCCAACAGAGAGCAACTTTAAGTTCCCGCTATTGTTACATGACCTGTTGTTTTTCATTTATTTCCCGTGCAAAAAGTACAATGACCGAGCTACGGTATGTGTTCAACATGTCAGTCTGCATAGAATCAGCAGATCCCTGTAAACAAAAACGTATAAACTATAAGCTATTCACACACATTTATTTATATCATTTTCAAACAAGTCCTATATTAGACTATTTTAATCAACATTCTTCAGTTTTACTTTTATTAAGCTGACTTAACTAGGAAGCTAAATGATGTTAGCTAGCAAATGTCAGCTAACAAGTCACAAATCTTAGCTTGTTAGCAACAGAGTTCAGGCTTTCATTGAATATATTCAGACAGCTTTTAATCAACAAAATACACTTTGTACATAATGAGAGACTGACAAAAAGTCAGCAAATGTCAGCGATTTAGATGCTAAGACTTTTATCTATCATGCAGTACCATCAGGGAGGCATCTGAACTGTCCCAAATTAATTCTGCAGTTTGACAAGACCCCAAACATACAGCCAGAGTCATAAAGAACCATCTTCACAGACAAGAAGAACAAGGAGTCCTGCAACAGATGGTCTTGCCCCCACAGAGACCGGAGGAACTTATGCAGGTTCTCCAAGATGATGGAACAACTAACCTGCCGGGTTTTTTCTATACCTTGCATGCAGTCTGTTGACAGATAAAAACTATTCATGACATTATTCTGAAAGCATCCTCACTTTTAGTGCCTAAAACTTTTGCACAGGGTTTTTTGTTAAATGTGAGTCTTAAAATGTAAACAAGAATAAATTGAATATTTCACTATAAATATAGTATATAGGGTTGTGAAGCCTGCCAAAAACAATACTGTTAAATAATGATGATGATAATATTAAAAACAACAACAACAACAACAAAAACAACAAGAATCATAGTTGTCATTATTATCATGATAATCATAATAATCTTTTAACTACACTAACAGGTTGAAAATTAAGTGAATTACGATGATTTTAAGTCTTGATAGACAAAAGCATCAGTAGGCTTCCCTCATAACCAAAATGGCGGCTGCATTGACGCATCACCACAATAAACAGCAGCGGCTAATGAAGAACCTACATGTATAAATGCACACTAATGCTGGCTTCTCTTAGCCATTTTAATTACCATCCTTAACTGGTGCTAACCACAACACGGTTAGCTATACACTGTAGTTAGCTAACAAGTGGAAACCAAACTGTTAAATCAGAAATGGGAACAATGGGTGTTTGGAAACACATTCAACAATTGAAGAGAGAGTGGAGGAGTGGGAGACCTCCAATATGTCTGCCAGAGGGTGTGTCATGTCATCTCTCTGAGTATTTACGTTGATGTCTTGCCAGATACAAAGCCAGGTATGTATTTGGGTTTGGGGTGTGACAGCTAGTGAGGCTGCTGTTGCTACTGCAGCTTTTATTTACTGGAAGATGCGTTAGAGCCTGACACAATGCAGGACTTTAGACTTTAGACACAAACACATACACACATTCTGGGACAGGTGCAGAAGAAAACATGGCCTTGGAGGAAGGCGTGGCGAGGAGGAGGGAAGGCGTGAGAATTTATGCTTCAGACGGGCAGAGAGCAGTGGCATGTGTTTTGGTCTGATCGCTTTCCTGTGGGGATCTGCTGGGCAACTGTGAAAGGTCGGCTGTTCTCAGGTCTGTTTTTAATGGAGTAGATATACTACTTAGTCTGTTGAATTCCGGTGCTAATGTTCTATTCTGTTCTATTGAGCTTGTCTTGAGGAAAGCTGGGAGGCTAGAGCAGTGGACCCTGCTTTACATGTTGTAATGTGCAGTGGACTGTGCAGCAGGTCAAACTCTGTAGCTGTGTACCTGAGCCACGTTCACCTTCGGACTATAGTGTCCTGCTAGTGAACTCCTTGTGAACTCCCTTGAGCTCTTGTGGTTACTGGAGACCGTTGAAATCTTTGGATGTTCTGCTGATTCCATAAACACAGTAAAACTGTTTGTTGTTTTGTTGGCTTTTTCGCTTCTTCCTGATTTGTTGTTTCTCGTAATTTAAGTACTGTTGTGCACACTGGACTTGTCACGCAGGCAGAAGTAACCGAAGCCCAGGGGACACTATGATGTGAGAAGCGAATGTGATGAAACGGCAGCTTTTTTGCAGAGCTGATGCCTGCATCACTTTGCTAAGCTACTGGGTCAAGAAGATTTTTTTCCTGCTCCAAATTTCTATTTCAAACTTGTCTTTCAATGATCTCCTCAATGTTCCTCAGTATAGAAACAGTCTCCTGAATAATGTAACCATACTATGGGTTATGTTATGACTATTCATTTAAATAATTTGAACCTTATTTATGAGAAATAATGTTTTTCGGTTTACATCAGTTCAGTATGGTGGACGGCTCTTAATGTTAGTAACCATGAGCCCCAGTTGCTGTTGCTAAGGAGAAGAAACAAGTCGTAGCTGGACCAAATTCAGAATGTTTTATCTTTGCAGTTGGGAACAAAAAAAAACACCCTGTAGTTACTAAATTCCCAAACTGATCCAGAATCTGAACGTGAACTGATTTAAACTGCTTCACGTTTCTGTGATGTGTAATTGTTAGTATCGTTTGCAACACCCAAAACCACCCAAAACAGGATGGCAGGCTCTTTGATAGGACTCCTAGTTGACTCCTCTGCTCCACTTTTTCTGTCCACAGACTTGTGGCTTTGAATTTTTATCAAAGAACCAGGCCTTTGATCTAACATTGTCGATGAGCAAATGAACCAAGCTTACTTTGCTCAAAAGGACTTCAACGGGATATAACCTTGAACTAGTCTTTGTTCTAGCCTAGGCTATACACGTCCTGGGCCTTTTTACTGTAATGGAAGCACAAAGATGAAACCGATTCATATTCTGATGTGACTGTGGGGAGGACAGAGGATAGTCAGACTGACTACAATGGTCAGGGCTTCTCATTAAACAGTAAACATCCGCACATTTTTTCTCTCTTTGTCTTCTCTTTCATCACTTCCTCCTAGCACACCTCCATCAGCTCAGTAACAGCCTTTCAGGGATAATAAAGGTTTAATGTTCCTTGTGTGTGTGTGTGTGTGTGTGTGTGTGTGTGTGTGTGTGTGTGTGTGTGTGATAGACAGAGAGAGAAAACACTATTCAGCTGTAATAAAACGGTGTGTGACTTTGGTAGGTGTTGAATGCACTGTATGTGTGAGTTTCTGTGGCAGGTGTGAGCTGGTTTTATACATGGCTATGTATGTGTGTGTGTGTGTGTGTGTGTGTGTGTGTGTGTGTGTGTGTGTGTGTGTGTGTGTGTGTGTGTGTGTGTGTGTGTGTGTTTGTGCGTGTGCGTTTGTGTAGGTGTTTGTCTTCCATCTTCTGTGTCAGTTTGACAAAAGGTGTGTGATGTCGACACCGAGAACACCTGTCATGCACCAGCTCACTCAGTACACCTGTCTGTCTGTCCAACTCGCTCTCTCTCTCTCTCTCTCTTCCATACCTGCTGCTCGCCCTCTGACTGGTGCGTTCAGCTGAGCCTTGATTGGCTGAGAACAGAGAAGTAAAACTTTGGAGAGTTAGAGAGAGAACAAAACACAGAGCAATAGTCAGAGAGAGAGAGAGAACCGTGCCATTAGTGTATTCCCAACAAGCTGAAAAGTGTTTTCTGTCGACCTGCCAATCAGGGCTGTAAGTATGTGTAAGTGTGTGTGTGTGTAAGCGTGTGCATATTTTTAGGAGGGATTTTTGTGTTTCTCATATGGTACAAGAACAAATTAAACAATAGTAGTGGCTGGTTTTAAATTAGAGACTTTAATATAACACTATAAATATCAATATCATGAAAAAAATTGACATAATAGAATTTCATTTCATTTTGTTCTCTTTTTTATTATTATTATTATTATTATTATTATTATTATTATTATTATTATTATTATTTTTGGACAAACCTGTGTTTTGGTAGTCAACTCTTGATTTTAATCCGTTGTAAATGAGCTGTTTTCTCCAGCTGAATATGAGCAGCGGAGAACAACCTTCTTCCACAGGTCACACTCATTTCGGTCTGTAGGGCTAAATGAAAACTGTGAAGGCCCCCAGGCTGTTTAATACAGAAGGGCACTAACCTGTAAGAATGCAGTTTGTTGCTGTTAATGATGTTGTGTGGTTTTGCTCAATGGGCATTCCTTGATTACCTTCCTTACCTGTAATGCTGTTTTACTTGCTGCCTACAGTGCCCAATGAATATATAAACAAATGACAGCTGTATTTGTCGGATGAAATTAGAACTACTTATTTTTCAAAGACACCAGTATGTATGTATTAAAAACATATATAAAAAAAATCCCCTCTCACCCCTGAGGGGGGCAGGTGTGTCTCCCTCAAGCTGGGGTCCTCTACCAGAGGCCGGGGAGTTTGAAGGTCTGTGCAGTATCTTAGCTGTTCCTAGGACGGTGTTCTTCTGGACAGAGACCTCAGATGTTGTACCTGGAATTTGCTGGAGCCAATCTCCCAGTTTGTAGGTCACAGATCCCAGTGCTCCTACCACCACTGTTGCCTTTACTCCCCACATCTTTTCTGGCTCCTCTTTCAGCCCTTGATATTTTTTGAACTTCTCGTGTTCCTTCTCCCCAATCTTACTGTCGCATGGGATAGCTACGTCTATCACCACTGCCGTTCTCTGTTGTTTGCCTGTCTACACAATGTCTGGTTGATTAGCCACACCAGTTTATCAGTTGTGGTCTGGAAGTCCCACAGGATTTTGGCCTGATCAATCTCAACCACCTTAGGAGGTGTCTTCCAGTGCAGATGTTCCTATAAACTTGCCAGCCACTTGGTTATGATGTTCCATGTCCGCTCTTCTATCTGCATCTTACACCCTGCTATTATGTGCTGTACTGTCTCAGGAGCATCTTTGTACAGCCTGTATCTGGGGTCCTGTCTGGTTTTGTAGACCCCTGCCTCAATTGATCTTGTGCTGGCCTTGATCAGTGCTTCTGCGCTGTATTTCAGTCCAGCCTTCTCCAGCCACTGGTAGGAATTCTTGATATCAGCCACTTCTTCAATGTTTTGGTGGCATTATCAGGTATCTGCTGCCTGAGGTATTCACTTACAAGCTCATCTTTGGGGACCATCTTCCTGATGTATCCCTGGATCTTGATTGTTTCACCCTGGACAGTGGCCCTGATGCTCACCAGTCCTCCGCCTCCCTCGTTCCGCTGAATGTACAATCTCAGGGTGCTGGACTTGGGGTGAAACCCTCCATTCATTGTGAGGAGCGTCCTTGTCTTGACATCAGTGGCCTCTGTCTCCTCCTTTGACCAGCTTATTATACCAGCGGGGTATTTGGTGACTAGCAGGGTGAATGTGTTGATGGCTTGGACCTTGTTCTTCACATTCAGATGGCTTCTCAGGACCTGCCTTACTCTCTGTAGGTATTTGACTGTGGCTGACTTCCTTGCAGCTTCCTCATGGTTCCCATTTGTCTGTGGGATCCCAAGGTACTTGTAGCTGTCCTGGATAGCTGCAATGTTGCCTTTTGGTAGTTCAACCCTCTTGATTCTGATCTTCTTCCCTCTCTTTGATATCATCCGGCCACACTTATCTAGTCCCAAAGACATTCCAATGTTGTTGCTATAGATCCTGGTGATGTGGATCAGTGAGTCGATGTCTCGCTGATTCCTGGCATATAGCTTGATGTCATCCAGGTAGTTTTGTTTCCTGTGAGTTTTGGCAGTTTTTATCATCACCCTTACACCAATTAGAGAATACTAACTAAAACTAGCTAGATGTTAAATTACACGTAGGAGATTATGTCTAGTAGGAATCAGTGCTAACATCAGCAAGCCAGGCTAACTAGCTCAATCTTTTTTTGGTAGCAACTACTTAGCCTGGCTTACTAACTCACCTTCTGAATGAATTACAAATTTATAAGCTCAATTGACTCAATTGTCCCAGTTTTGGGTGTTGTAAAAGGGACCAACAACTAACACCCCAGACTGTAACTGGACATTACACATTTTTGTTCTTCACACATTGTGCTGAGCAAATTCAGTTTGAAATAAAACAATCGCCTCAGCTTTAAAGTCTCAGCTTTAATTTGAGGTTTGTGTTGGTTTACAGCAATATAGAAAGTATTGTGTGTCAGCTTAGCTTTTTAAACTTAAACGTCAGCAGACTCTTTGTATCTTCCCTAGTGATCCTCTCCCAGAGCTTCACTGCAGCCTTCTTCAGCTCTTGCTGGGACGTTGCTACTCTACCTCTTCACCCCAAAAGCTCTGTGGTTGCTTTGGTCTTGTGTTTAGGATCATTGTCCCATTTAATGATGAAATGTCACACGTGAGTGTGGATGCATTTGATTATATCTGATCACACAGAACGCTCCAGTAAAACTCTGGATTCATCTTCTCGCTTCCGTAGCAGCGAAATCATCAATAAAAAGCAGTGTGCCAGGTCCATTGGAGCCACACCTGCCTGAGCATTAACAGAACCACCACGGAGTCATGGAGTCATGAACTGTTCCTTTGTTTGCCACACTTTTCTCTGTCCATCATTTTGACATAGATTGATTTTTGTGTCATCCGTCCATAGAACTTTGTTCCAGAACTCATCGCTTACAAGGATACATGTCCACCTACATCATGGAGAACATTCTTGACTTGCTTTACAGTCATAAAGGGGTTTCGTCTTCACTATGCAAAGGCTTGTGCTCCTCACTCTACCAACTTTGCTATTTTCTATTTTTCCCATGTGCACCTGCTTTTTTAGAAAGAACCCAACTGTCGATTCATTCAAACCAACTATCTCTAGTATCGATTTGACATAATTATATACATAATTTGACATAATTATCCTCTTTACTGGCTCGGTCGCCACTTTACTCCTCATACTGAAGACAAATCCACCTCAATTTAAATGGAAAATCTCAGCTCTGAGTCACGTATGATCTAACAGTGAAAATACCCAAAGCTGTCCAAGAAACATTTAGTAGCCAAGTGTCCAGTTACTTTTGAACCCTTAAACTTTGGGCCTTATGTGTTAAAAGGGCTATATCTAGACATGTACAGTTCTTTCTCTATCGATATAAACAAACTCAAATTAAATTTGAGACTTGTCACCTTAATGTAGTGTCCATGATTTTATTACGAATTGGGTGTGCTGACATACAGAGGCTAAAGAAAAGATATGGAACTGTCCAAACACTTACAGCCTGTACTGTAAATCACTCTACATAACCAATACTATGTGAATTTGTTGGGTAAAATGTGAGGGCCATCTGGCCTGCCAGGCCCCGAGGTGCACACCTAAGACTCCATAATGTAGATGGGACCAAATGTGCGTCAGCTCAGGCCCATAAGTGGCTGCCAAATCTAGACAGCTGTGCTTTTAGGGGGAGTTAGTTGTAACTATTTCTTGGCAAACAGCAGATGGGTGCAGTGACTTTCCAGAGTCTTGTCATCACACTGAGGTTGCCAGGAAACAAGTTGAGACTCAGAAGTATTAGGCGGATGGATACAGTGTTATTTGTCAAGAAATAGCTCCAGTATGTAACTGCTGCTAAAACCCCAAACTGTTGTACAGATTAAACAAATGAGATATTCTACACTGTTTATTAGTTTGATTTCAACATATTTGTCTGAACTTTCGACAAAACTAGGCTGCTTCCCCCTGCTTCCAGTCTTTATGCTAAGCTAACCTAGCCACATCCCAACTACGGCTCCGTGCTTAACACACACACACACACAGAGTTTAGATGATAGAAGAAGCTGCCGAAAGGCTTTTTTTGCCAACTTTATTTGATACCTGACACTTGTGGCTTTTTTCTTGAGAAAATTCTTGAAAGATTATCACCACTCACCTGTGCTCTGAGAGACCGTGTGCACGTGTGTGTGTGTGTGTGTGTGTGTGTTTGAATTTGTTACTTATATTACTCCTTCTACATCTTGCAGCTGGTTTACCAGTGTTTTGTTGTCTAATTCCTAGTAAGTAGAAGTCCGCACCTCACTGGTGTTACATTACGCATGAAGAGGACCGGGAGCACCTGCTGCTCAAAATTCATTGGTCCTCACATCCGTAAATATTTAAGTGTTGGATGGAGCAAACAACATCCTGGTGATGTACTTTGGCCCCTATACTGTAAGTTTAAAAAGCTCACTAGCAGCAGAGCTAAAAATAAATTTGTCTTTCTGGGAAAGGTCATTGCTTTTTCTTGGTTTGTGTTTAAGTTGCAGTGTATAATGATTCATTAGCTTTATAAACTAACAAGGGATCTGTGTGTCTTTTAGGCTGTTTTTCGAATGGGACCACTCCACTACTAATACAAGTGCTTATGTTTAGACCCCTCTTAAAGAACAGCTGGCCAGGTCTGGAATTCTGTGGTGAAAATGGACTAGAACCAATAGTGGATAACATCAAACACAATAAAATATGTTTCATTTGCTCTCTCTTTGATGAATCAAATAATTACAAGAATTATAAAAGTAATTGGCCTTGTTTACAGAAATTTGTTGTCTCTTGGTACCATTTTCAGCCACTGGAACTAGAACAGCATATAAGGGCTGCTGCAAGGGAATATTTTGAGATTTTGAGAATAAAATAAAAAATATTTTGAGAACAAGTAATATTTTCAAGAAAAAGAAAATATGAGATAAGGTCTCATTTAAAAAAAATACCCATCTATACAAACTTGGTTTCAGTGTGTTGATTCATTACTCATGTAATTCCCATTAACCTCATCTGTACTTTGTGTTACATGCTACTCAGCAGATGTTAGCATGCTAACTTACTAAACTAAGATGTTCAACATGGTAAAATTATACCCACTAAACAGCATGTTAGCAATGTTGTGATCTTGTCAGCATGCTGAAGTTAGAATTTGGTTTAAGAAATTCCTAATATTTGATGTAAGTAAACATGTAACTGATACAGATTAAGATTGAGACCAAAATGTCTGAAATAAGAATGAGCTTAGTTAGAAATGAGTTATTAATCTTTAGAAGTTATAAATGCCAACACCTCAGAGATCCTAGCTCATAAAGAGAAAGTCTCAAACCTCCCTTCAAATATCAAGCATTTAAAATGTGCTTGTAGAAAACACTTTATTTTTAATGTCCTGTGTTTTTTTTAGTCAAGCACACCCAAATGTAACATCTGTAGCATCTGCTCCACGTGTAAACAGACAGCATCTGGAGGTTTTAACATGAGGGTTTGTCCTGTCAGCATCTTCACTGTGAACAGGCTCAGTCAGTCAGTCAGTCAGTGTTTTGTTGAGCAGTTTTGGCTGCCATGTCCTCCTGCTCTTTACTGGACTCAGTATTTGCACATGCTTTGTTTTTTGTAATGACGAAAATGCAAAACTGACGACAATAAAACAAATGCTGTCCCTCCTCATTCAGTCCCGAAGTAGAGATTTGACTGAAACCACAAAGACCGATCATAATTTTATTTCAAAATCAAAGTTTTATTTCCAGCGTGTTATGTTTAATATTTTTATGTTATTTAAGTACATTGATTTGATTTAATTTAATATGTGTATTGTGTCTTAGTCTTCTCAGAAGAGAGCTGTGTTACAGGGAAGAACCACTAAATCCATGGGATTGGGGGTATGGGGAGGGATGCATTGTTACAATTGAATTCAAATGTTGTATCACAGAAGAAGAATTCTAATATCATAGGTTGATAGAATCATTTCAATGAAATTTATTCATACAATAATAAGTTATTTTAATCATTTTAAATGTAATAAAATGTTAAAGCCAAAATGTGTAGAGTTTGGATCTGACCTGGAGACACTGAGACACAGTGGCTTTGATTTATATACATTATGTTATTTACATACATTATGTATGTCATTCCTAAACCAAGGGCATTTATCCACTGCTATAACAGCCTCCCGTCATCTAGGAAGGCTTTTCCACCAGATGTTGAACCTGCTGCAGGCCAATAATCTAGTTCTACATCAAACCGGGAAAAAAATACTTCTTTTTTCTTTAATGACCTTGGATTTCTGTAATGTCGAAAAATGAAAGATTCTTCCTCAGACTGTTGATACTAAGTACAAAGCATAGGATTGACTAAAATATTACTGCATGCTTTAGCATTAAGATTGCCAGGAAAACCATTTACCAAAGTGAAGCTTACCAACAATCTAAGAATAAGCAGAATTAGTGTTAGGTAACCCTGGCTCTGGAAGTACTTGTCTGAGGAGCTCAGACTCGCCAAATCCATATCATGTTTGAAATCACTATTTAGTTTTGCATTTTTTATCCCAAATATCTTTTACACTATAATGTCTGTCTGAGATTTTATCTATAATTTCTGTTTTATTATTATTTTGCCACATCGGTTTAACCCTGTATTGTTGTTTTTACAATCTGTTTTGTGCAAGGCCCTTTGCAGTCATTTTGAGAGTGCTACAGAAACATCAAAATTAGAATGACTTTTCAAATATAAACCAAAACTAGGAATCAGGCTGTAGGGAGGTGAAAGAGGTAAAGGGCAGGAGCAGAGATGAGAGCAGGAGATGAGTCACGATGTCACTTTGTCTTCCTGCGAGTTTTAATCGCAGTTGTGTAGTTTTCTGTAGGTGCCCCCCACCCCTTTGTCGTCCGCCATTCATCTCCAGTGACTCTGTTTTTTGTGCTCTTTTGTCGCCGGTTGACGTAATCGAGCTGAATGAATGTTTGAGTTTCTCTGCTCAAAAAGAAGAGGAAGAAGTCATTACAGGGACAGACCGCCACAATACAGTTTCCCAGGCAACTGCTCCGTATGTGTGTGTCCTTGTGTTTAAAACATTGTGAGGACTGAGATCCGTTCACACGGTAACTTTGTGAGGACTCTTCTGGCAGCCCTTTCACTAGAAAACAATGTTTATATTTGTGAATCCTTCAAAGTCCGTATTACAAAATCACAATATTTTGAAAATGTTTGCTTCCTACAATATCGTTTTGCAATACTAAGTACTGTATTGCAATTTCCTGAGAATAACTATAGGTGTAAATGGAATTGCTACCAAAATGTAACATCTTTTAATATGCTTTTGTCTGTCACCTGTTTGGTGTCAATCTCTGTACCACTTTCTGTTACCATCCTCCCATAATGCTACAGAATGAAACACCTTGTTTCCATCCTGTCTCTCCTTGTTTTTCGTTGATTATCACATATGAGGTCCAGTTGCAGTCTTGACTATTTATTCCCATATTCATTCTGTGTTTGTGAGCTCTTTGTGACACCAGAGAAAATAAACAAACAGGTTCCTCGGGTTTATTGAAGACCTGCTGGTAGTCAGCAAAATGGGTTTTGTTCAGCGTGCAGACCAGAACCCTTTCTGTCTCTAATGAGATATGTTGAGAGCACACATTGGGCTGTCTTTTTTTCTGAAAATGAGATGAGCAACAGGTTCTTCATTTCTTTAAATTTTTGGGGGGCATTTTATACCTTTTCTGGCCAACCAATCATAGAAAGATGAAAGCAAATGTGGGGAGAGGCAAATAAGGAATGACTTGTAACAAGTGTCCCCCACTGGATGGGAACCTAAGATACTGTTAATGGTCACTGCCTTAATCTCTATGCCACCGGGGTTGCCTCAGTGAGTCCATTTTCATGTTGCGTTTCGATTATTTCTGTAGGAGGACTGTTTAAGGACCTTATTTACACTTCTTTTTAGTGTTATGACATTTTTAGTTTTCCATAACCCCCACATTCTTAAACTCAGACACAACTTCTATCTTTCCCCTTGATATCAATATAACTGGGTCAGAAGTGGTTCATGGCTTTTTGAGAAGAGCATACTTATATTTTTAGTTACAGTTAACTCGAGACATGATCGGTTTAGCCAAACTGCAATATGGCTCATTGCATTAGTAAGTTCGTAAGCAGCTTTTTTTGAGCTATTTTTAAGCAACCATCTGCAGAGATCAATGTGTCATCGGCATATAGCTGGATCTCTTCATTTAGACCATCGCTTCTGGCACCCACTTCAGCATGGTAGAAACAGGATGAATGCTAAAAGACCAACAGTTACTGATAAACTATTGGTCTACCACTGGCCCTAAGAATGAGTTATGCAATTGCATTTTCCATGTATCTGGAAAAACTCTTTTAGAGACTGAGAAGTTGATAGTATTTTTGATAGGAGAAGCCAAGGACTTCGAGAGACCCATCATGAGTCCATATCATAGCTATTCTTGGCATGGGAAGTTTTGTAGACTCAGACACTTTATGTAGTTTTTAAAATTAATTGTAAAAGGGGGTTATATACAACAACAAGACCAAAGGATGCAGATGGTGAATATTTATGTAACAACAAATCTGATAGGCACAAAAACATTTAAATTGGAGTCATAAAAGAGATGCTTAACTTCTTCAGTTATAGAGATTATATTTTGACAATTCAAATGTCCCTCTAAACGTCCTCTGGGTTATGCTCTGGGATCCTTGATATCTCAGAAAGAATTTACAGTTTTCAAAAAGTCTGCAAAGTTTTATGAAGACTGGGTTCACAGGTGCAATAGCACAGCCATGGATGTCTCTAGAGATTCTTTTTGGTGTGCTTGCTGCACAGTGGTGGCTTTTTATGACAGGTGTAAGCCCTTGTTCTGGCAATTATTAGCTCAGTGTTTTCATTTTATTGGCCAATACTCACTGTAGGCCAGGTTTCACAGTTGACGGCAGAGTTTTATTTAGCCAGGGCAAGGCAGTAGGCTTGGCTTCCGGATCGTCAGGCACTACCATGAACACCATGACATGTATATTTAAATAAGCACTATATTAACTGACATGAGGATCACTTTGAGATTGGTTTTGCTTTATCTGTACTTGAAGCCATGTCCTAATAAGGGTCCTATGACAAAATCTAGGACTAAGACTTTTTAAAATACTTTTTTTTAATTAAACTTTTTAATTTTTAGGCTTGACATGGTGCATATTCTTAAATTATTTTGTCTATCTATTAACTCTAACCATGTACCTGTCAAGGTCACGGAGGGCTGGAGCCAATCTCAGATGACGCGCGGCAAGAACCAGGACTTCTGCATAGGTCACAAGTCAGTCATAGGATTGATATGTGGAGACAGACATCATTTAAATTAAAGGAAATCCAGTTAAGTTAAATTCATGTTTAAACGAACTACATATCAAAGCTGGGGCCAGGAAATACTCTAGCACAGGAGGACTCTAAGCCTCTGAGAGAGTGAGAGTGAGAAACATAGCACTAAGAGGGGCCTGGCAGCTCAATTTTCCCAGAAGGCTAGCAGGGTGATCTGCCATAGGTAAGAAACTGGATTAGCCAAATCCGACATCCCTATCTTCTTGATATTTTACCGATAAACATGGGGCTTGAGGTTTCATTCTTGATCTTGAAAACAGCAACTTCTCAAAAAAAAACACCAAAGCTCTAACTTACTGTATCTGGAGCTTTCAGCAACATCTCATGACCCTTCTCAATAGATAGAGTTGCTTAGGTGTCACGGAAACGGTTTAGATATTAAGAATTTAATACTGGTCATGTGAAGATATTGACATGTCACTCTAACCTCCACCTACAGCATTAAAGATCAGTGGTGGTGAGAAGCCTCCCATACTGTATGTTGTCATTGAGGTGGATGACAGCTACAGAGAGGAAGCAGGTCCTAGGAACTCTCATAGCCAGTTGGTGCAAGAAATGGATGATGAGAATCTCGGATCTCACTCCAACTCCAGATCAAGACGGACGCAGCTAAATCAATTGGGACCACCAGACAGACACCCTGCCAGAGTCTTCATTCCCCAAGGAGTCAGCCCTTACTAAAAAAAACAATAATTTCATTAAGATGTGTGAATGGGCACCCTAAAGACAGTGAGGTCAAGTTCACTGAAGTCCACTTGAGTATTGCAACATCACCTCAAATTTCAATTCATTATATCAGGATAAACCTCTTGAAATGTTTCAACCATGTGACTGAAGTTGATAAAAACTAGACTTACCTCTATGACGAATTAGCAAGTCTATCCATTGAGGAAGCTTACAAGATGTGGTTGAAAGCTTGAAACAACCAAGGTGGACCTTATGATTCTTTAAGTTGTTTAGTCATAATTTTATGAATTTATTTATTTTTCGGTAGGCTATTGATTAAATTTCCAGAAGATTTATTATGCCATGATATAAATTGCTATTGTGATGTAAAATTACATTTATTATAGTAGGATATTTTATCCATATCGCCCACCTCTTTTCTAAAGTGTACATATCTTTGATGCTGGATGGGTTTCAAAGATTTCCCAACTGTGCCACATGGGGCCATCCAAATCTTTTAAGCATTTTCACATCAACTATTGAACTAAGTGGAATCAAAAAAAAACTCTCACGTATCCCATTATTGTCTGTCACTTACCCACTTATGTATTTAAAGGGAACTGGTAATTTTGGCCTGGTAAAATTGGCCTGATATATTTTGTTTTTTTTTAGGAGAACCTCTGGAACTTTTGTAGAGATTAAAATTGAAATAATGTTTTGTGAGTCTGACCAAAGTTTGAATAAACAGCACGAGATTCTGTTGATGGTTAAAAGGCGTGTTATTCAGACTTTCCTCTGGCTGAACGCTACTGTTAAACTCTGGAGTGAGTACCTGAAAACTATTGTGTGTGTGTGTGTGTGTGTGATGAGATGGAAAGTGGAATGTGACAACATGGTCCCTCCTGTTCCGGTGATTTCAGGGTGTTGTGGCTGCTGCACATTCCTTTGACCAGCTCGACAGGTTTCACTTTAATGGGCCTTTATCTCTGCACCTGTCTGTGTGTGTGTGTGGTGTGTGTGTGTGTGTGTGTGTGTGTGTGTGTGTGTGTGTGGTGCACATTATTGTTTTGATATCTGCTGTATGAAGTCTGCTCTAAATGCGCAGTAGTGGAATGTGCTGTTACAATCATAAGTCTGGGTGTGTTTCTGTAAGTGTATATGTTTTTATAAGTTGTGTTTAAAAGGATTGTGGATTTAAATGGCTCTGCTGGGTGGAGAGAGGAACCAGCATAATTAATTACCAGGATATCTATGTATATCAGCCAATAAAGGCAGTGGTCTTAGTTAAAATACTAAAATGTTTAGATCTTCAGTTAAATGTTTGTTCAAAAAATCTCCAAACATTTGACAAAACACCATGGTGGTTTGACTTGAAGAGCAGGAGAGAACCAGGGGAAAGTGTTGACTGGTTCGAACAGGTAAAAGGTAAGATAGACTTCATAAAGGAAATAAGTGGATCAGTAGGGAATTTTATTAATCCAGTGAAGCACCTCATGTGGAATAGATTGTATAAGAATATAGAATACGTACAGCATTGATATTTGGCATCTAAGCTTTGACCTCATCATTCCCCACAAGAACACCAATATTAATTACAGATCAGACTGAAAACTGCTTTGCATTGACACAATCAAGGGACAGTGTTGAAATAGCATCTAGAAAATTCAGTTTGATTGAGAGATCCTTGAGTCTGATTGTGTGTGTGTGTGTGTGGGGGGGGGGGGTAGAGATGTGATTCACTGGCCCATATACTTCAACAGAAAGTCATTTTCTCTCATTGTTAAAATAAACCAAAGGACACATAGGCACTCTGACCTCTAAAAATTGACCTCCTCAAAGTTGATACTACCACAGTTGACCTCTGAGCTTACAGAGCAAGCTCTGTGGTCACTGTGGTGAACAGCATTTGATAAATGTGATATGCGGACGGTCCTACGTTGAAGTCAAACTGAACTTGTCTGACTTCAACCTAGCACACAAGGTTTATTTTGGCAGCCATGCGCTGATTCCGTAGGTGTGATGTTTATAGATTAGCCGGGCCAGAAAATCAGGTCTGGAGGATTTGGTTTATTGGAGAGAAAGATAGGAAAAGAACACTATTCTGAAAGCATCAAGATAAATGTTAAAAATCCATCTATCTGTTACATTTCCTTCAATGAAACCCAATAATTCCTGAAAATATAACATTAGAAGCCCTATGAATACTCATAAGTCACAATTCCTCCCTCTCCTGCTGGGATTTCATCATAAAACATGGAGGTAGGTTTTTTTTAATGCTTCATTGATAAAAATCAAAAAAAGCAAAGATGAACCAAGTATAACAGTTAGTGAATGTAAATGTGTCACTATTTGTGTCAAAGATGTGACTCAGAGCAGTAAAGTGATGAATATGACTCATGTTTCTGGTAATTCCACTTCTCCTCAATGTTTTTCCCCCATCCATCATTTCAAATTGGCCGTTGTTATGTGAGACTGATTTGAGTACTGGCTTCAGTTTAAGATGATTTGTTATTTGTATATGGAAGCAATTCTCTACATTTATTACGATATAGGTCAGTGTATAAAACAGTAGGAACCATGCATGACAATGATAAACTTCTTATCAACATTTTCTTTTTCTGTCTCTCTTCTCAGGGAGTTTAATCCAGGATACACTGAGGAGTTCGGTACCTCACCTCCCTCTGTCCCTGCTCTTCCTCCTCCTTCTCCACCACCACCAACGCAACAAAGACAACAAACACCGCCATCCCCCCACAGCAGGCCATCTTCAGCAGGAGGAGTCCAACTACGCATCAAGAACAGGTAGGAGAGCACCAAGACCCTCCACTGACTGACTGTTTCCTGAACCCCTCCCTTAAACAGCGGTTGTCCACTCACTACATAGCAACTGTAACTGGGCAGGACCTAGAGAGCTTTGGATTTCTCTGGATGTTGAGGAGGCGTGCATGGGGCTCTAGTAAGAGAGATACGCTCTCCATAAAGGGTTTGGATGATGGCTTTTTTTGGCTTTTTTTCTTACTCTCTCCAAAACCAAAAATAAAATGAAATGTGTTTGGACCTCAGTTTTAATCATTAGCATGTTCAGATAACTCGATTACAAGTAATTCAGAGTTATTTCCAAGGACAAGGACCATTATTACTCTATTACTCCATTACTCTATTTTGCTGGGTTACAACTCAGGGTGTTTTCAGGTTGTAGGCTAAGGTTAGTTGCTCTGTGCTGCTCTATATTAGATTTTTTAAGTTTATACTCCAGCAAGCCCAAGATAGATTTACATTCATCATGTGACTTTAAAACTGAAACACACTGTTTGACAATCTAAACAGTGAAACATAAGTATGATCTCTGTCTTGCTGTCCAACTATTAAATCTAAGCAGCTAAACAGGGTTAAGTTAAAATGAAAAACAGACAGATTTTACATTTTCCTCATACGCTGCAATAGCAGAGCAATGCTTTTTATTTATTTCAATATCCCTGACACTGATCATCAGCTGCCGAGGATGCTGGACTCTTTGGTCTTTGGTCTTGATTGTTAGGCTCCTAAACTGAAGGCAAGTATGATGAATACTGCTCAACTTTGGTGAACTGGTGTTTCTATTAGAGGTGTGAATTCCATGCAGTCTTAGTGATATATAAATGACCTTTATGAACTCTTTTTTTTAAAGTGCCATAAATGAAAGACAGACAGACATTGCACATGAGATAGCAAGCATGTGAGAGAGTGGAGAGACCTCAGAGCTTTGCTTGCAGAGGTAGTGTTGCTGACAGGAACTTCCTGCCTGGTAAACGATAACAGTTCTTTCCAGTCCTGATACATTATTAAACATGTCCGTTGGTCACACACCCTGCCGGGTTTAAACAGGACATGATGTCAAATCACTGACAGGTTTACTGCTGTCAGCGTAGGAGGTCATCACCCCTGGTCGTAGGATGTCCTGTCCCATGCTTCCTTTGTGTATGTGTGTGTGTGTTTATGTGTGTTTGGATGCATGTGTGTGTGTGTGAGTGTTTTTGACAGTCAGAAGATCTACTACAATGTCCTGCTGTGTGTTTGTGACTGAGGGTCAATCTCATATCAACAGGAAAACAATAGTGTAAACACACTCGGCCCAGGTTGCCACGGTAACCATCTCACGTTATTTTTTGTCTCATCAGCTGCATCATCACAAATCAGTACAGCTGTTTTTCAAGAAAACTGTTTTTTAGAAAGAGTTTTCACATGTGTTCGTTGGCTTTTGTGCATCTTGAGCCCAAATTTTTATGTAGGATTTCTATATTTCTGCAGCTGACCCTTATCATAGGTTATTTTATCAAGTCTAGATGTCTCTTGTATTGTTTTTTACAAGTTTCTCAACAGATAAAATCAGTACATTTGGAAGAGTAAGGTCTGCCACTTATATTCTGGCCCTAATATGTTCAGGTATACCTAGCTAAAACTAATGGAGTTTAATACAAAAGCCCTGCAATAAATCCTCCCTCCAGGTTCAGTTTTGTTGAAACTAGGTTTTGATTTACTGTAAAATATTTTAGAGGATGCAGTTTGCATTTCTAAAGGGGTCTATACTCAATGATAGTGGAAAGATTGAAAAAGTCAGCACATACTGTCCCATGATTCAAGTCAGTGTTTGTCAATATTATCTTTGTCAATAATCATTCAAAACTGCCGTCGTTTCCTAACCCAACACCCGGGGCTTAATTTGTCTTGCTGGAACAGGATCTGGCACCTCCTTTGTGACCATTGAAATCTCTCAGTAGATTTTATGTAATTTTTATGTAATTTGTTCTGACATTCCTTTATTTCATATTCTAGTTACTTGTAAATTGCTTTTTTGCTTATCCATTTTTTTTGAATGGATATTAAACCTGATTTTTTTTTTTTAAAGAAAGAAAATTATTGGCCGGGATAAATGTGACTATTGCTTAGCTTTTTTTCCAGAACCATGGACAGAGCTGTTTGTTGTGTATAGCTGCTGCATTGTGATGGACTGACACATAACATCACTTGGTTACTTAGTTCCATTTCTTACTTAGCATGTTTTGTCTTTTTTTGTTTGGTTGTAAATAGAACTTTTGGCTCTAATTTTAGAGCCCCCCCCCACCATTGTAGCAGTCCACAGACAGAAGGGGATCCACAGGGAAATCATGGACAGTCAATGAGAGGGAGAGAGAGAGAAGGGAAAGGGAACTACAAGTCTTAAACAGCTGTTTCTCAATGCCTCCCACTGTTGAATTTGAATAAGTTTTGTTAATGCTCTGATTATTAAATGTAAATAATACTTTGTTTGTGATGAGAGTTTAGTTTAATTTTACGAGATAACACCTAGTCATTATTCAATGTGCTCAAGGCAGTGTAGATTTTTTGCTGCGTTCCATTACTTCCTCTCCCCTGAGCCATCGCAAAAGCAAAACACTGACACACTGAATCCATTTATGTTGATATGACTAACTTGTTAGCAACCAGTTCCCTGTTTGCATGTCCAACAGACAAGGAGTAGTGTTATCATTCATCTGGAGTCATGCAGCCGCAGTCTTCACTGAAAACAGCTGCCTGCTGCTGACAAAAAAAGGTTGCAAGGAGAGTGAAACTGAACCAAAACAGCAAAGTTTTAAATCCAAAAAAAATGAGCTGAAAGACATCACGAGGCTCCGAAGAGCTGAGAAATACAGAATCAGGTGATAATTTTCCATGGATTCATCACTATCAGCTACTCATTTCACATTAGATTAGAAATTAGAGCACTTTTAACCAAGTGCTTTGAATTTCTTAAAAACAACCATGAAAATTGTCAGCACTCTTTAGTTGCCAAGGGCAGATGTTGCCCAAAATCTAATGAAAAAATAAAGGTAGCGAACAGTTCTGAGATTCATTATGTATGTTTTGTCATAATGTTGATATGAAAAAGCTAGATCATATTCCCTAAAACAGTATTTCTCATATAAAGTAGTTGTATGTTACCATAATCCTTAGGAAACAGGATTGACTCTGCTGTGTTTTGCATTTCTGTGGTTTCAGTCTGCACTGAACTGGATCTGTACCAGTTCCCCATATCTCAGCTAGCTGTTGTCTAATTCACTGTGATAAGAAGGTACATGGTTCCAAAATGAAAAAAACTAGGTTCTGTATGAAGTACATGTTGTGTTTTTGTGTGTCTGGGGCCTTGCTCAAACATTTGTATTTCCACACTAGTTTTGTTGTTGGATACTATTGTCTTCTCTCTCTCTCTCTCCTCTCTCTCTCTCTCTCTCTCTCTCTCTCTCTCTCTCTCTCTCTCTCCCAAGCGCACACACGCACACACATACATGTACAACCTTAAGTGTATAAACTCAGTCCGTACGGACAAACAGTCTATAAATACTGACACTCCACTACAGCCAGTTTCATCCTAATATGGAGGTCAGCTCAATGCGTGTGTGTGTGAATGTGTGTGTATGAATGTGTGTGTGTTTGTTTGTGTGTGTGTATGAGTTTGTATGTCTGTGTAATTTAACATCACAGCCTCAGGAGGGTGCTAGTGTGACTGCAGACTTTTAGTCCTGTATATTTTCTTGCGTCTGTTGTCCATTCTCTCTCTGTTCCCATTAAAGAACCAAAGCTGAAGCCTGTTCTCAGCTCTTTACTTTGTCCCTAAATTTTCGGTTATTGAGGAACTGGTAAAACCAGGTACCGGTTTTAATGTTGCGGCCGATCGTTGTATCCTTTCCACTGTAGAGGCTCACAGCTTTAGGGTATATAAAGAAGTCAGTTCTGAGCTCAGTGTTCTGCTGAAGCGCTGTTGAGCAACATGTTTGCAAGAGAAGTCTGTTAACTGAGACATTAGAATTTACCATTGGTCCCTTAGAGTCAGATAAACAGGCAAAATGACTATTCTCCCACAATCCCCTGGGCTGTGGGTGGTTATCAGATACCACTGTGGGGAAAGGAATAGGTTCAGGGTGTGGAGGATTGGGAGTAGGGAGGAGGGTTGCTCGTGTGTGATTGGTCCGAAAACAGGAAATGGGCCATCAGAGCCCCATGAGGCTGGGTGTTAATCTGGAGAGGACAGACAGGGTGATTTATAAACACACACACACACACACACACACACACACACACACACACACACACACACACACACACACACACACACACACTGCCTTTCTTTGCGTCTCTCTCCTTCTTAACTTCCCTTTTCTTCACTTTTATCCCATTTTCCTCTCCTTCCCTGCTCCTCCTCCCTCTTCCCTCTCTTCACCTCTCTTTCATTCCTATCCTTTTCCCTTCTTATTCCTTCTTCTCCACTCCTCACATCTTACCTTTCCTTTCATCCTTTGTTTTCTTTTCTCCTATCTTTCCCCCTTTTTCTGCTTCCACCTACTCTCCTTGTCATCTCCTTCTTTCCTTTCTTTCTTTTCCTTTCCTTTCCTCTTCTCTACTCTCCTCTTTCCTCCTCAGATGCTTCTTTGGTTGAATCACCACATTTTTCTAAAATGACATCATCACATAACTGCACAATTACACACACACTCACACACACACACACACTCACACACACACACACCAGCCTAATGCAAATAAACTCCCTCATACAGACTTTATCACACACACAGTTCAAAGACAAACAGTGCAGTGTAGTGTTAGTCCCTGTATCAACAGATCTGTCAATCAATTTCGGGATCACAGCAGTGTCCAATCCTGTTCTTTAAATTTGATGGTGGGCAGGGCTACGCCTAGATTTGCATGATGCATCATTAATGTTGCTATGGTTACCTGCATTTTAATATAACTTGAGTTCTAGTCTAGAACCGTGGTTAAACTCTTGACGCAAATGATGTCATGCAGCCTAAACAGACACTTGAAAGCCAATCAGAGAGCAGGATTTTCTGTGGCCGTTGTGATTTAGTCTACTGTGTGTTTGGATATTTTGGAAGTCCTTAAAAAGGTTGGAGGGGTCTTTGAGAATGTTTCAAACGTTGCTGATCAGGTTCCAGAGATCCTCGAAGAGTTTCCAGGGGTGCTTGAAAAGGTTCCAGGGTCATTGAGGAGATTTTTTGTGGCCTTGATGGGTTCCAGGGGTCCTAGGAAGAACCCACAAGACCTTAAGGAGGTTCAAATGATCCTTGAAAGGTTTGCAGTAACTTAACTAGAGTTAACACGGAGCAGAAAATCAGTATCATTATAAATTCCTGTAATTTATCAGAGTGAGGTATCCTGTGACACATTTGAATCAGACACCCGATAAGGTTCTTAGGGCCTTGAAGAGTTTCTTGGGTTCCTTGGGGAGGTTCCAAAGGTCCATGAAGATGTTCTTGGAGCCCATGATGTAGTTTCAACCATTCTTGTACATGCATGTTTTCTAATAATTTCAGCACATCCCAACACAATTAGTATGACTGGCACAATTTAATAAACATAAATATACACATACATTTTTTGCCTCTACTTCTAAAGGCACTCATTGACATAATGCATTCCCTAGCCCCTCAACATAACCCTAACATAAACCTGATTCTAACCTGAAGCCTTAAACTTAAACTGAACTTAACCCTTATATAGACCTTTGAAGGTGTCTCAGAAATTGAGGACTAGCCAACATGTCCGCACTTTCCTAAAATGTCTGTGATCTAAACCTCAAACTATTCCTCACAATGCAAAGCCATACAAGTGCATGCACACATGCAAACACACACACACACACACACACACACACACACACACACACACAGTTAAAATGTGTCCTCTGGATCCACACTTGCCCACCTCTCCCTCCAATTTTGGTTTCCGGATAGATCAGAGAGATTATTATGATAGACTGTAGGAACAGTTTCCCACGGCAATAGATAAGGTCTCTGTTCAGAGAGACACACCCTGTACACAGGATAGTAAAGTCAGTTTGTGGCAGACTTTATCATTAAAAACTTTTTCTTCTCCTTAATGGCTCATGATAAAACTTTATATCAGCTCAGTCTTTATTCCCATTTTATATTTTTTGACAGTTTTTCAGTGTTTTGATCCATGTGCAGATTCTAAATAACATTTAATACACCTCCCCTGTCATTGAAATAACACGTTTAGGGGATTGAGTGAAGTGTCTCCCAGTGTTACAGTTTTCATGGGCTGTTACGTAACAGGCTAGTCACCAGTGCACTGGCTCAGCTGGGTTTTGTCAACAGAAGAGTTAAGGGAGAGCTGGCAATTCCACCATGAGGACAGGTGTAATCACTACCCTCAGTCAAGGCTGGTCAACAAACAGCTCCAATGCTAACTGCTGCTACAACTGCAATGTCTCAGTTTTATAATTCTGTTTCTATTCCAGTTAAACAAAAAAGGTACATGCAATTGATTATTGATGGAGTGACCTAGGAGTCTTCCATCTGTGTTAAATATTTATGCTAAGCTAGGCTAAACAAGCACTGGACACAAGATCTTCTAAAAGGTCAATGTTCTTTGTCCTCTGTTAGCACACAGTTTGATAGGGATTACCTGTCTCTAGCAATAAAATTTGAGATAAAAGAATAAATCTGTAGCTTTCAGTTAGCTTTTTGGTCCCTTAATCTTGGCCCTGGTCCCATCAGGTTAGAGTTAGTGTTGTTCCCTTGATGAGGTTTCAAGGGTCCTGATAGAGGTTACTGTGGCCCTTAAGAAGGTTCCAAAGGTCCCTAAAGATGCTTTCCAGGAGTCCATGAAGAGGTTCCTAGAGAAGGAACATACACATACTACGCAGAGTCCTGGCTAAATTATATTTTGATGCTTTTGCAACATTGTTTTGAAAACTTTCATGCCAGTAAAGAACCTTTGAATTGGCAGGTTATTATCTGTAATTACTCAGGGTGTGTTCACATTTCATCAACCTGAACAGAACATGGATACACCTATGTGCGGTTAAAGTGTGACACATTGACACCTGACACTTTATTCGGACATTATAAAGGGAGAGGATTTTCATCCATTAATCATCCATTTTCTCTGTGATCTCAGATGTTAATGTCTGATGACATTCCCATGACACATTATTCCCAGGAATCCTGAAATTGGAGTGCCAGGAATTGTACTTGTTACATAGCACTGGGAGGAGCTATACCTTCAGTTTACCGATGACCTGTAATTTTAACGTGCAGGAACTTCTTCTTTTGTTTCTGATATGAGTGGTCAGCCACAGAATTGCAGTCATACATATACTTTCAGAAAATATACTTAATACTTTGCATTATCTGATATGAGTTTGGATCGGTTACACACTTGTGATGCTAAGTATTGACAAAATATAAAAAAGAACAAGCAGAGCTCTTGAGTGAGTACCAGAGATCCTATCCGATGTCCATATGGAAATTCCAGGAGGTTCCTTGGGAGGGTTCCAGAGACAAGCTAGATATCATCAGGGGTCTATAAGGAGGCTTGAATGATCCTTGAGGAGGCTCTGGATCCTGGAAGAGATTACAGTGGTTATGTGGATGCATGGAGTCCTTGAGTGGGTTCCAAGGAAAAATTACATGATATCTCAAATTGTACATAGGTCCTGAAAGACACATGGTGATATTGAGCGGGTTTCAAGGGACCTTGAGAAGCTAAATGAGCTAAATGCTAACCTAAGTGTGCCAACATGTGTTTAGCTGTTAACATTTCCTTTGTTCACCATGCATACAAAAGTGTGTCCTGAGTAAAGTACTAGGGCAGATGTCAGGGGCTGACCAAAGCTTATTCTCCAGGGACCTTGAATATTCATAGCATTACTCCACAGTCCACTCAATAGTAGCCAAGATATTTCCCTTATGACCAATGATTCCAACTACAAAGTGGTCCTATAGGCAAAGTAGGGGATCACCAAAATCATTAAAATATTTTAGTCTGGGAAGCATGAAGATCCCTACAAATCTGTGCCAATCCATTTGGTATATGTCCAGGCACTTCAATGAATAAGTAAAATTCTATAGCTGCTGGTGGCACAAAGGGAGTTTCACATTAATCAGCAAGGTCCCTTGTTTTGCATCAATCCACCCTGTAGTTGTTAGATATTTCAGTCCAGTCCACAAAGGTGGACTAACCAACTGACACTGCCGTCCATAGAACCATATCACTAGAATGGCTAAAAAGATTGTCAACGATTATTTTTCATCACCGATTTTGTTGACAAAATTAATACTTAATAACTAATAACTTAATAATAATAACTTATTCAGTAAGCTATAAGGAGCAAGTAATTTCTACAAATTTTCCATTAACTTGGCCAATACTCATCAGTAGTTCCTAGTCTTTGTCGATACGTCTCCAAGTGTTTGGACTGCAGTCTGTCTAGCAGTGATAATAAAAGAGTCAATAATAGTGAGTTCTTTGTTCACTGTGGAACCACATGCTGCATCATGAGATGTCTTCTCTCCCCAGGGCTTCAAAATCCATTTTTGTTTCAATGAACTCAATAATCAACTCTGTTTATCTGTCCTCCCTCTTCTTACTTCTCCATCCTCCTCCTCACCATTCTGCAGCTCCTCCCTGTCCTTACTTTTGCACTTGTTATGCTTCCACTGTATCCCCCCCCAAGTTATTCTGTACTTTAATTTCACCACTGTTAAACAGGAATGACAAAATTGTAGTGTTCCCTTGCTGTCATCCTTTTTTTTTATCCTCCCTCTACTTTATCTCTTACTATTTCCTTTCTTTCTACCATCTTTCTATCAGTCTTTTAGTTGCTTCATTCCTTAGTATCTTCTCCTTAATAAGTCTTATCTCTCTTCATCCTCCCTCCCTTTTTTCTACCCATTCCTGCGTCTCAGTTTAGCCTCCCTCCTCCCTCCCTCTCTCTGTCTCTGTCTCTCTCTCCTCAGACACTCAGTGTCTCTTGCTTACACACATCAACAACTACCGTCCAGACTGAGTCGGGCCAAGGAAGTTTACTTCATACTTTTATCGTACGGTGGCCTAATGACACTTAATTGCTTCATTTGCTTAATGAGTTTGGGGCCGGGGGCCAATGCAGCGCGACTTGATCCAACGTGTCAGCCCCAGACTGGAACTGGAGCAAAGAGAGAGATCAGACAGCGGTAGAGACGAGATCAGTAAAGGCAAGCCTTTCTGGTGGAGGTTTGATGGGAAAGAGGAATAGATGAGCATAGAAATTACAAGAAAAGTGCAGTTGCCTTGGTGTGGTGTGCATCATTCTAAAAGGAGAAGGATCAGACGGTGGACGGCAGCATTACAGAACCATGTAACTCAGAAAGAGTGTGTTCATTTGTGTTAGCTTTGTTGAAGAGGAGAGGGAGGTTCTTAGGTTGAAGTTTAAATGTAGAGAAAAACTTTTAAAAAATGAGGCAAAAGAAGACAACTGAAAGTCCAGGTTGTGAAGGGAAGTTTTGCAGAATGCAGTGGAGTAGACATTAGAGTAGTAGGACAGGTGGTTTTGTATGTCTTAAATACAGGAAAGCATGTAAAGGAGCAGTTTAGCAGAGTTCAGTAGAAATTAGAAAATAGCTTTTCTTGGAGCTTTGTAAAGGAAACCCCTAGACAACTCTAAGAAGAGAGGAGTAAAGGACTTGGTAATGGACAATTGTAGCGCTTTCTAAGAGAAGAAGAGAGGATTAGAAAAGTAGAGTAGAGCAGAAAGAGAGCAGTAGAGCTGAAAGTAGAATAAAGTGGACTTTGAATCAAACCATGGAGCTGCTGGAGGTGTTCTACCGCAGGAAGCTTCGGAAGAAGCAGAAAAAAGCAGAGCTGGGCCGGTCGGATGGGGCATTGTGCAGGTCGCCGTCGGAGGCTAGCGTCAACAGCCTGGCGACTGGTCTCATCTCCAAAGTCCTCAGGTTCACCACCAGGTAAAACAGGTCACATGTTCAATTTATTCATTCAGACAGACGAGAGATGTTCAGAAAAAAGAGCTCAGCTTTGTTCAGGTCAAGAAAGCAGCTTAATGCGAAAAGAAAACCTGTTGCTGTACGGTTGTACAGAAAACCACGTATTTACTATTAAATGTAAATTACCATACAAACGTGATTGAATCTTTTACATATTTTAGTATCTCTTTTTACAGAAGAAAACCATTTAAGATGCTTCCTGTAACTCAGACAAACATTGTGGAAGGTGACCGAACTGAATGTGAAGATCATGTTAGAGCAAGCGGATGCTGATTCAGCCCCTATTTTCTCATCATGATTCAATTGCAAATTCTAAACTGAAAATTCAGCACTTGAATAGCACAACCTGTATATTTGTGCCAGGTGAGATTTGTGTATTCAGGACTTCACACCACATTTGTAAATATTATAAATTTGATATGATATTTATGAGGTGAACATGAGGTTTATAACTTGGACGGGACATTTTTGACAGAAATGCCATTCTGTGATTCAGACTTGACCTTTATGACTTATATATTTGTGAATGACCTTTGTAACTCTTATATTTTCTCTGTAACTAGAATAAAGCTTCTGTGAAGTGGTCATGGACTTTGTGAAATGGACATGGTTTTGGTGACTTTGGCGTGAACTTGACATAAAGTGTCTTACTGTGAATGCAGTGCCACACTTATACAAGAAGATATGTTTTTGTGCCTCTGCTCCAAAAAACTTGATGAAATTTCTTCATTTCTGGTAAAAGCGTTTACTTGGACACAAGAATAAACTGATTCGATTGTGATGGCCAAAGGTCAAGGTTGGTGTGACCTCAGAAAACATGTTTTTGGACATGACTTGAGAATTGATATAATTTAACACGTCTAGTAGGATAAAATGATAGAGTGATTACACTCTTATCTCCAGAAGGTCAAAGTCCAACTTACCTGTAGGCAGATTGTGGCCATGTTGAATATTTGGTCACATGCTGAATTGGTGACGCTAATCTTTGGTGCCCAACTAGAAACTGTGGTGATTGTAGAAATCTTCTGTGCTGCCTGGTTGAAGATGTGTGTGAGGCATCAACACTTTAAAATTCGTAGCTTCTTTGGAGCAACATCCATATTCAGAGCATTATCAGAATCAGCTTGATTGGCCAAGCATGTGGACACTGTCAAGGAGTATGGCTCTGTTTTTATGCCTCTGCGCCAGTGGCAGCTGTGGCCAGAAGCATCTGTCCAAACCATTCTCACTAACACAATATTACAGGAACGCCTTGAGGAAATTTCTTCAAATTTGGCACTAATGTTCACTTGGATCCAAGGATGAACTGATTAGAGTTTTGTGGTCAAAGTTCAGAGGTCAAGGTCACTGTGACCACACAAAATGTGTTTTTGGCCATAACTCAAGAATTTATACATTGATTATGACAAAATTTAACACAAATGTCTAATAAGATACATTTATGAAGTGATGAAATTTTATATCCAGTAGGTCAAAGGTCGAATTCAGTCTGACATCATAATGATTTGCAAAAGCCCCATTTTTTCCGTTATTCAACACCATACTTCAGAAACGGAAGGGGAGATGGTAATGATATATCCATCCTGACTGGCTGCTGGAGGCAGCCGTGAGGCGGTAATTCTAATTTCTTATTTATCTGCTGTTATATGGTCCAGGTTTCAGCATTAGACTTGGATTTGAAACACAAACCAAATGAAACCACACCAAGTGTCCAACGAAGCACCCCCAGACCTAATGGAGAGGGTGAATAACAGCGGTGATAACATGTTGAGGTATTCAAGTCATGTCCTGTCATTACCAGGGATCCTGTGGTACAGAGACATGTAGGCTTTCATGTCTCTGTCCCCTACTTACTCAGATAAAATCTTTTCCTGTTTATCTGTGAGGATAAAGTGGGGAGTAGCAGAACATGTCAAATATGACGAGGATGAGGAAAGATTGTTGTAACTGCCGCGCTAGTCGACGTCTTTGTTATCACGACTGGTTAGATAACACATTCAAAAATAATGATGGGGTTGTCATAAAGATTATCAAATCAAACAAAAACACTGAAAATGTCACCATGAAATGAAGATTACTTAACCAATTTATTTACACTGTTTTTTGTACATGCAGCATCAGATATACAAATTGCAATTAAGAGGAAAAGTTGAAATTATTTTTTAAAGCCATAAACAAGAGCAGGAAACTGAAAAAAAACAAAGAAGCAAACAATAAAATGAAAGATGAAAATGAGAAAAAACAGCTGGTCTATTAGAACTTTATTCCCTGCTTCTTATTTTTAAGGAGGCTCTCGTGGTTTTATGAATTAAGCTTTTGAAGTCTTTGGGTTTGTTCTTTTATTGCAAATGTTGCTTTTTGAATAGAAATATATCTTGCTGGTCCTTTTACACAATGTCTAACAGTTAAAATGAATAATTGTAATTTCTGGAGTAATAGCCAGCACAATGAAATAATGGCAGGTCCCTAATACAGACCTGGTATAAAGATATTAAAGGCAGTGGAATTACCTGTACTCTGATAGATTAGTGAATTCAGCATCACGTGCATTTCTGTGGAACATCAGTTCAACTCCATCAGTACAACCACAGAGGAATGTCAGGCTTGCCTCTCTTCTTTTTCTTCCTAACAGAAATACAGTTTTAATCCACCAATTAACTCAAGTCACTTCCACTTTGCTGTTTTCCCAGTGGCTGTGAAGTTAAGATAAATGAAACCTTTCCTTGTACCTACTATTTCTTTTTTCACTTTCTGGATTCGAAGGAAAGGGAGAGGCAGAGATAGGCAGGAGGTGAGTCAGGCTCTGTGGAATGAGACCATGCAGCTGTGTGTGTGTGTGTGTGTGCGTATGTGTTGTGTTACCATGGGAGGACACACTGGGATAGTATTTAATGTTGAAATAATCTGTTTATTGGATCGAGGTCTGATAATACCCTGAGGTCAGTGGTTGCTGCCTGCAGCAGTTTGAGACACGTAATAGTTTTGCGAATGAAATCTGTGGAGAATAAAAGGGGACAAACTATAAAATATAGAAATCATGACTGTGGGTTTTGGATGTTGGATGTTGGCTTTTTGTGTTTAACTGTCTTCAGTATTTAAGTATCATCATGTAATTATGAACAGGGAAGTGTCACAAAGATTGAACACACAGTCTGGTTTTTAAAAATCATATTGTAACATGGGCAACATATTTAATGGCTGAAAGCATTTGATTGGATGGTTAGATTACATTACATTCTTTTCAGTCCAAAGGGATGTACAACGAATGCATATAAATTCTATAGGGTTAGTGTTCTGGGTACTGAACACTACAGTGAAAGTAGTACTTTTTTCTGTTTGTTACTCTAAAAGTGATAAATATGTAGCTAGAGCAAGTAGTTGTTAGCTTACTTTAACACAGAGACTGGAAACTGGGAAACATCTAGCGTGGCTCTGTCTATAGATAACAAAATCCAACCATCCAGGACTTCTAGTAAGTAACATATTACTCTGTTACTTACAAAGCACATAATCTGCTTGAAAACCGAAGTGCAAAAACACCCTTTTGATTTGATACCGTTTATTCTTTTACGCAGTCTGTGTGCTGGACCATTTCTATGCCGGGTTCAGTCATCTCCTCCAGTTTCCACTGGTTGCTCACCAGCAAGAGTAGCCATTTAAACCAAATATTATATATTTAATTTATATATATATATATAATATATGAATCAGCCTTAAAAATATGTGGGTAATAATAAAATTTGCTCCTCTTCATATCATGAAATCCCCCAAACTTCCAGCAATGTGTCCTCAAGACGGTTGTCCAGTATACAGAGGATAAACCCTTTAGTGTTAGACAACAACATGAGCATTTCGTCTGTTGCTGGCCTCAACACGAACACTACATTTTTAGGTTAAAAATGGTAGAGTGGTTTTTCACCCATCTAATTGTTTAGTTTGTCAGGGTGTCATCTGAGGTGATGGTGTGACATTTGTTGCCAAACTAAAAACATACCAAGGAGTCCAACAGTGTTCACACATTAATTCACTCTTTGTGTTGTAACCCAACAGACGCAGTGAGCCGGCATCTCGTCCTCACTCGTGGCATTCGACAAAGCTCGCCGAAGGTCAGCAGCAGTCGGGACGGGACAGGATGGACACAGTGAGCAGCACCTGGAACCACAGCTATCACCCCTGGTCAGCACCCAAAAACAGCTCTGATAACAAATACCCATCCTCTACCCAGGGCCCTGGTTTAACTCTGCCCCCGCGTTTCTTCTTCGGATCACTTACTGCACTCGCCAGCTTGCAGCCATGTAGCCAGCACATTGGTACCAGAGGGAAATAATTTGAATATGAAAATAATGCAAAACACAATTCAGTAAATGAAATCTGTCAGGAAGATTTAGTGGCCAGTCAGACTTTAACCTTCTTCTTTTGTTTGGGGGACTTGTGTGTTTTCTACATTTCTGCTGTTGCAATTATTGATGTCAAAGAAAGGGTAGTATCAAGAAGTCTGCCAGCAGACAGCTCAAAGTGCAAAAGTGCAAAATTAAGTATAATCAATATGAGGTTCACATAAAGCCTTTCTAAATACAGAATACACCATGTTTGAACTGGAGTCTATAACAAGAGAAACTTATTCTGAGAGAGAAATAACTAATATTTGTATGTAGTGTGAATTTCATCAGAACTGGATGTAGAACACACTGAGCTGGTAAACAACAGAATGCAGGACTTTACACCGTCCAGTGTTTCCGCTGTAGCTTTGAGCGATTGGGTCTCACTCTCTTGTTAAGATTTTTGGTATCAGTTGATAAAACGGTCTCTTTCTCCAGGTGTACTTATGCTCCGCCAGCACAAACATTCTTTCTATGTAGTTTCTTGATGGGTTGAACTTGTTTCAAATCGACTCTGTAGTTTTTTCAGCTCTTCTGCCTCCGATTCACTGTTTATTACTGTGAGATTGCTCTGAACTTGCTCGATATCTGTGAGAAAAGTCCTAATAAACTCTTGTTTTGATGTTTTGTGTAACTTCAAAGCCATTGCACAATACATCATGTGTATAACTGTAGAGAAGCTAGTGAAGGCATTTCTAACCTAACTTCTTCCTTGTAGAATCAATGGGCATATGTAGTCTGAGATAAAAGGAGAATAAAAGTGGGGTAATTAATGTAATAACAAAAGATGAAAAGTACAATGATCTCTATTCTTATAATGCTCCTTATCTCTAATATACTAGAGGTATAAATGTTACTTTATTGTTGCTCTCTTTACAGCGTCCTGGTTGAGAATCATTTCAACCTGCCTGTGTGGTTCTGGTCTAGAACAGTCAAATGAGATGTTTTGAAGCTTAGATTTTGTTTTGTTTTTTTGCTTTCCACCATCAGAGTCGGCATCTAAGAGGGTCATAGTTCATGTTCATGTCAATAAACACAATGTTTCCCTCTTATCTTATGTCTGACTTACCAGACACCACTCTTCTCTCGTGACAGTAAACATGTCCTGCCTCAAGATTTCAGCTCCCAGCTTAAAATTGTATGAACTGAACTCAGTTTTTACATTTGTGATGGGCCCAAATTGTGCCTAATAGTTTTCCCAAGGTATTAATGGACAGTTTTGTTTTGATATAAGAACATAAAATCACACAGTCACAGAGTTTATTACAAGACATGGCCGCTGTCTCAGCCAGTGATGTTTATTGTTACAGAAACCAGCTTATTCAGTTTGAATTTAAACCTTCATTGAACATATAGAGTGTTTGTATAACACTAAGAATGTTTCATGTCAATAGGGGAGGAATTTGTTTAGTGGTCAAAGAAGCAGAGTTGAATCAATATGAACAGCTTTTTGCTGCTGTCTGACCTCTAACCAAAATGTGGCGGTCGACTCAGTTGATGACCTCAAGCCTTTTATTCTTTACCTAATGATTCCCCGTATGTGGTGGTTTGAATCCTAAATGATCACACATTGAAATATAATAGTTGATTAATATAATGATTATTGATTACTGAAAATGAAAGCCCAGTCACCTTAGCCTCAGTGGGAATTAAATCTGTAAGCTTGGCAGTGCTTCTGTCCTCATGACAATAATTTAGAGTTACCCTGAGAGTAATATTTTCAAGGCGTTTTTAGTAAGCGAGGACGTTTTTGGAAATTGGAGACACTTTTTGAAGACAAAAAGTCCTTCAAAGGACTTTGTACTGGTTAAAAGATTAAGATTAGGACCAGGTTCATTTTAAGACATTTTTTTAGAAATTAGGATTTTTGGAAACTGAGTATATTTTTGTCTGAGTGGGGACATTTTTAGGAAGATTCCTCATTTGGGGGGAAATTAGGACAATTTCATAAGCTAAGGACAATTTTGAAAAATAAGGAACCTTTTGGGAAGTGAAGACATTTTATAAAGGGTTGTTTACTTGGTAAAAAAAAAGAAAAGATTAGGATTAGAATAATGACAAATCACAAGAGTCACAAGAGTACAAATGTGTGTGTGTTGGATGTTTGTGTGTGTTAAGATCACGGGGAGTTTTCTCCATGCTGGGTTGAGGTGTGAAGAGTTCACAGAATCGGATCTGTTTTTCCAGCCATGTCAGCCCAGTCAGAGATGCTGTCGGCTGACATGGCTGCAGCCATTGTCATAATAAACATGGACATAAATATATCACACAATAATTTGTGTTCCCTGCTGAATGTGCAGTGATTTACTGGTAAACCAGTGATTGCCTTGTTTTAGTTTTGTGTTTGTTGTGTTTTGTGTGAAGTGATGGTGTTGGATGGACAAGGCATTGACATCTATGTCTGCAGAGAAAAGCATTCCGGCGTCCCCTCCCCCTCACCTCTGGGTCTCCCATGGCAAACCCCCCCCCCCCCCCACACACACACACACACACACATACTTCTGTATTTGTAAACATGAAGACATATTGCATTCCCTGACCTAAACCTGATTCTAACTGAAACCCTACAACCAAGTCTTAACCCTTAAACAGGCCTTTAAGGGTGTGATAACCAACCAAAACGTCCTCAGTCCCAAGGTCTGAAACTCAAACTGGTCCTCACAAA
This sequence comes from Istiophorus platypterus, assembly GCA_016859345.1. Lineage (NCBI taxonomy): Eukaryota > Metazoa > Chordata > Actinopteri > Istiophoriformes > Istiophoridae > Istiophorus > Istiophorus platypterus. The sequence goes on along the minus strand of CM029128.1, from coordinate 20,765,584 downwards.
GATAGAAGTACACACACACACACACACACACACACACACACACACACACACACACACACACACACACACACACACACTGTCATGTCGTTTTAGTCAAATATGGATCTGAATAAAAAGATGGTTGTAACGTTTTTGCAGCTCTGCTTTAGTAGAACTGAAATTAACGACAGTGAACAGAGACAGAAAGTCAGACTGAGACTGACACTGAAAGTTACTGACAAAAAGGCAGAAACAGAGAGAGACTGTCCTCTCGTCCAGAGCAGTAATTGCATTTTGTTTGGTTGAAGAACTTGTTGGGTCAAACTGTGACGTTGACACAGTCACAAACACACACGTTTATTTTCCAGTCAATTATCTGCAGTGAGGTAACAGCGGATTCAGCAGCAAATCACCAAGTTTACAACCAACAGTCAGAACATATAAAGCTTCCTTTAGACACACACCTCAGAATGTCATTGTTAAGCCTTCATGAGAGCACCGTAATAAAATTATCACTTAATTATCATGTTAGACACAAAAACATCTTCTTAAGAAACCCTGAAATGCAGTGAATGCAAGGCTTTTAAGTTGTGAAAGAGATTTTTTGGATTGGATGTTGGTATGTATGTACGTTGGTTTATTTGTTAGTAGGATTTATGCAAAAAGTACTGAACCGATATGAAATGAACTTGGTGCAGGGAACATCAGGGGCCAGGGAAGAACCTACTAAATTTAGGGGCAGATTTGGATCATTTAGTATGAATTTGAATTTTTTTTTATCTGAAGTCTGCTGTGTGTTGTTTGACATCAGCCTGGGCAGAGGTATGGACTCTGCTGGTGGCCATTCTAGATTTTTACGAGTCCCCTTGATAAAACTTCAAATTTCTTTCTGTGTTTGTCTCTCAGTGCCTCGACCACCGACCTGTCCGGCGGCTATGACTCTGGCAGCTACCTGAGGAAGAGTCCGGACCAGTACAGTTCAAGGGGCAGCATGGAGAGTCTGGACCCTCCCCAGTCCTCGCAGCTTCACTCTGGAGCTCAGCACCACCACCGACTTGGCCACCACACCCATAGCGGACCCCATCCTGCCTACTCCTCCTGCCACCAGCTGTCCTCTGCTAGGTTGGTGCAAACAAACACAGCTCAGCAGATCCAGTCAAAAAGTTTGTTAAGTAAAGCGATAATTCTAGGAATTGGTTAGCCTAGGTTAGCACAAAATCAAAGCTGCTTGATATACATATCGCATTCTGTTTATAGACCAGCTGTCAAAACAGAGAGGAGATATCGTGGTTTTTGCAACACTTCTTGAAGCTATCTGTTGGCCAACTGCTAGGTGCAATGATTCTATGTGGCATCCCAAAAGTCCTGTTCTAGTACTATTGGTACCAGTTTTGAAGGCTGTCCTAAGTCTTCTGAGCAAACTACACTAGTCAGATCTCAGCACCGTCGCCCTCAGAGGAGAAACACTGGAAAAATGATACGAGCTTTATTGTGTACTATGAGTGCTTGTAAAGGATAAAGTCTGTCTGTACGATCACTGTTTAAATGACCTAATCATGACTACAAACAGTGTAATGATCACAAATTAAATCTCTTCTCATGTTCCAGGTCCTCCAACAGCATCGACCACCTCCACAGCAAACGAGACTCTGCCTATTCCTCCTTCTCTACCAGTTCCAGTATTCCAGAGTATCTCACCTCGACCCCCTCCTTCAGTCCAGAGCGCTCCTATTCACTAGAGACCGTCCCTCAGAGAGGAGGGGGAAATGGTGAGATGCAGCAGGCTGACATACGCTACGTTCGAACAGTTTACGACGGCCAGCAGGGCCTATCTCAAGAGCATGAGCTAAGTTCCACCTCCGCTGCATTGCTACGTAGTTGCGATTCCAAGGGCGGGGGAGGTGCAAGGCCGGGGCTGAGCCAAGATCTGCAAGGTAAAGTTTGTGCCTCAGGAGTGTTTTTCAGGTAATATAATTTTGATGTGGGGACTTCACCGTTTTTCTCTGTAACTAGTTTCAATGGTTGGGGTCTGTGACCCTGGTGGCAGCAGCGGTGGCATGCCAGCTTCTAACAGGCACAGTGTGGGTCCAATATGGGGCCCAGCAGCGAGCCGCAGCTCCTACGAGAGCCTGAAGGCGGTGCCAGCTCCACCTAGGCGTAGCGACAGCTACGCAGCCATCAGGAACCATGAGAGACCGAATTCCTGGTCCAGTCTAGAACATGCCCGGTCACTACGGTGAGTAGAGTCTGTCCAATCAGGGTGAATATTGATTCTCAACCAAAAGTATGTGACAATAATAATGATGGAAAGGATATGAGACAATCAAAAGCACTGAAATACAGTGGAGTATGCTACAACATCATCTAAAATACAGTACAATACAGAATGGCATTGCAAAATACAATATGATTTGATTTGTTTTAATGACACAATGTGGTACAATGCATCATGCAATACATATCGATGAACCCGTCCAAAATAGTATAGTGACTAGATACAAAAGAGTAGAGTATGATGGAGTACGTTTCCAATATTGTTGCTAAATATGAAGTACGGGTGTAAAATGTCGACTAAAATAATCTAATTTTATCTGATCTAATGTGTTTTACCTAGTTCTCTGCAGAAAGGTTCCTGGCATCACTCCAGTGGCCCTGTGGCCTCAGGTGCAGGTATATTTTAATTCTCTCTCCATGAGTTCACTCATTTTAAGAACAGAATGGGATCTAAATATTCCATCAATTAATAATCTTCCATCGGTGCAGAAGAATATATCAATATAGGAAGGATGATAGACTAATACTGCTAAATGTAGCTGCAGTTTGAAAAACTACTTAGGGGGCAGCTAGTACAATTATTCTTACATTAATCTTCTGCATTACTCTTACAAACATCCCTACTGTGGTTCCAGCTAAAGGCTCATACAGCACAGAGGGTCAACTCCACACAGTGATAGAGAAGAGTCCAGAGAGCAGCCCCACCACCAAGCCCCGGCAGGGTGGAGGTTTTCCCCAGCCAGCTTCACCTCCTGAACCCTCTTCTGGACCTGCAGGCCCCAATCCCCAGTCTGGCCGGCTCATTCTTCCCACGGGTGTATACCCCGTTCCACAGCCTGAGCCCCACTACGCACAGATGCCCAGCTCCAACCTTGGGGCAGGCTCCTCCATAGTCTACCCAGCCCTTGCCAAGGAGAGCAGCCAACAGCAGCACCGAGGGCTGCAGGAAATTGAAGGGAGGGGTGATAGAGTGACAGAGGTGCAAAAGGATCGTAAGACATCATCTACAGAAAACGGACACCAAAATAACATTTATTCTTCGCCATACTCACATTCCTCGTATTCAACATCTGCCCCTTCACAGCTCAGGACTCAAGCACATGGGACAGACAGGTGATGATTTGGTTTGGTTTTTTTCACCTTTTATACTGATATTTTGATCACTACCAAGTTGTTGTAAAAAGTTTAAGCTGTAGCTAGTTGACATCAGTTACCTGAGAGAAGTATGAGAAATGTCAGTTACATTTTATTCCAATCATCATGTTAGTCTACTTGAGTTGTCCTTTTGTGCTGGGGGGGTGTATTTAGTCATCAGTATCAAGTCATCCATTCTCTATACCCACTTACCCTTGATGTTCATGGGGGGCTGTAACCAATCCCACCTGATATTCAACAAGAGTCATGGTAAACCTTGGATAGGTCACCAGTCAATTACAGGGTTGACACATAGAGACAAACAACCATTCACGCTCACATTCACTTCAACAGGCAATTTAGGGTTACAACTTAACTTGCATGTTTAAACTGTTGAAGGGAAGCGGAGCACCCAGAGGAAATGCCCCCGTAGGTTCCAAAGTTGTTCACAGTAGCCCTTAATACTAACTCAGTCTTTTACTTTTATCAGGCCTCAACTGGAAGGGTCTAACTCTGGACATTGCAAACCCCACCTGAAAACTGCTGGAGGGCGTTCGGAGGGTCAGACAGGGTCCCAAAGGCCCCCAAACCACCAGGATCCCCACAGTCAGGGCTTCCAGGGTTCCCACAGTCATAAAAGCCAAGGACACCATGGCCAAGTGTTCCAGGAACACAACCAAGATATCCAAAATCCCCACATCCTCTCGACCCCTGGATCCAGGCCCCGATCCTCTCACGAGTGGAGGGACCCATACACACCTGTCCAGTCAAGGGCAGATAGGAGCAGGTATAGAGGGATGAGTGTTGTGCGATGGTTACCAGTTAAAATTATTTCTATCTGAGATTATAGATTCTGTCCCTCACTTTGTGAACCTCCTTTGACTTTGCAATAAGCAGCTCCACAAAAACCTGTGTGAGTGGCTCTCAGTTATTTTTGTTTTCCATCAAGAGGTGTACTAAAGGTCATTTGTGGCCCATTCAATAGGTTTGTGGGGCTCCCAGCTGTAGAATTACTGTCAGCTCTGAAACACAAGTGGCTGAAGAAGCTTTTGCTTTTCTTAATGAGCTTTGGGCTATTGTGAGCGTGAGAATACCTTTGAGACATTGTATGTGATACTGGGCTATATAAATAAGTTTGACTTGACTTCACCTCATCATATAAAAAAGCAGGTCAAACTCGCTCAGCCAGTCAAAGTCTTTCAGTAGTTCACTACTTTCAACCGGTCAGGGTGCTTCAGTACGGTCTAAAGGAGGCCTTTGGACTGTAATTTCTTTGCAGAAAACACAGGCATGGTAAAGGATTGTGACAGCCAATCTAAATTAACAAATTTCTGTACATAAGCAGCACAGTGGCTTGTTAGTTGATCGGGTGGTTGGATGGACATCACTTGAAGTCTCTTTATCTCTTACTTCTTTCCCTCCATTTTCTTCTCCTCCCTCCCTCCCTTCAGATCAATGGACCAGACCAGCATTCATTCAGACCCAGAGGTATTCTCCAGGCTCACCCATGGCCAAGTAGCACCTACCCACTTACCTGTTCACCATCAGCCTCAGGCACCACCCACCTCAGCCTCTCGGTCGTCTCCCTGTCACCTAAGTGATTCAGCAGCTCTGCAGTACCAGCACAGGGAGCACAAGGAGCCGGACAAAGACAAAGAACACCCGCTGACTCGTCTTGAGATTGCCCTCGCCGAGGTCCAGCAATGTACCAGCTCTGACAGTGTTGTCTCCACCAGTAGCCATGGCAGTAACAGCAGTTTTGCCGATGGTAGCCAGGGGCCAACCCGTAGCCTCTCTGTCTTGGAGAAAGTCAGTCGTTTTGAGCGGCGGGAACGTTCTGGAAAGCAACGTAGTCATACCACAAGCAACACAAACAACAAAGCCACCCATCTACGGGTAGGTCCAACCAAAATTAAAATTTTCTTTTGATGATTAAAAAAAGAAGCTTACACAGCCCACACTGACCTATCAGTGACATTTGTATGCAAAATGTACCACTTAACACATAAATGCATTGTATGGCTATATGTTCTTGACTTATCAGACAAGATTAGCTTAATCCAAAACTTAACTCCTAAATTTGAAAATCTTTGTTGGCTGTGACACTGCTTCACTGTTTTATGGTCTCTGATGTTGAATTAGATGAATGAGAAAGGTCGCAGTGGCCCGTGTGGAGCAGATGACCTGAGAAACATGCTGGAGAGAAGCACCAATGGGACCAAAGCCCATAGAACTCTGAGCTACAGAGGAGGTAGCAGCGACTACATGAAATACAGGTAGAAGGGCAATTCCAGCCTATGGCCACGTTCCTAGCTTGTATCCAATTTGTCATATTGAGTCACATTTACTGGACTTAACTCCCTATCAAAAGGAAGTTGCATTTCTGTATTGTGTTCAGTACCCCAGCAGATCCCAGTTCAGCCCTCCAGAGGAGTCGTAGTAGCTTCCAGCTGGACAAATCCAGGGAGACTGACAGCAGCAGAGACTTCCCTTGGAGACAGGATATCCAGGAGATGCTGGGCTCCATGCAAGACACATCCTTCAACAGGTCAAAGTTCTTTAGTGGTTTAGAGTCCTCCAGCAAGTCAGAGTCTTTCCCTACATCAGTCCTTCAGCAGCTTGTAGTCCCTTAGCAGGTCAGTGTCCCTCAGCAGGTCAGAGTCCTCTGGAAGGTCATAATCCATCAAGTCAGAGTCCATCCCTAGATGAGGGTCCCTTTAGGAGGTCTTAGTACTTGAAGAGGTTCAAGCATCATGTACTTTCAACAGATCAGTGTCCCGAGTTTCTCTGAGCATTCTTGACATCAGGATCTTGTCTCTTTTCAGAACTTACAGGGACTCTTTGAAAGACGCCCAGCCTAAGGTCCTGCGGTCCACTTCCTTCAGACGAAGAGACCTCAGCTCCTCAGCCAGCCCTCCACCTGCAGCTCCTACTAGTACTGTGTTCTTCTCCAACAGCCATCAGCCTCCTCCCATCCCTGCCAAATACCACTCCCTGGAGAAAAAAGGCCCAAAAACCATGCCCAAACCACAGGGTGTCCTCATCACGCCACAGTTGCAACCACTGGTCACTTCCCCTCACACCCCTAAGGAGCGACATGTGGTTAGCCCAGAGATTCGAGGCCCAAGCCCCCCAGCTCTCCCCAGCATCCCGCCGGTTGGACCTCCTACTCTGATACGGATCTGCGGCCGCAAGCGCCTGACAGCAGACCAGAAGAAGCGGTCTTACTCAGAGCCAGAGAACATGAACGAGGTTGGAGTTTCAGATACTGAGACTACTGCCCTCTTCAGGCGTGGAGGAGGTAAATAAGAAAATACTATAGAAAGCAGATTAAAAGCAGCTATAGCACTACACCCCTCTAGCCTGCCATAGTGGAAACCAAACTGTTGTAATACCTATCACAAGATCTCAAAATAACAAAGTCAATATTGTGAATAGCACAATGATGCAGTGAACAAACTTACTTGGGTTATTTGTAACAAGATAAATCATTTGTGTTATTAGCCACTATACAATTTGTGTTATTTCATGTCACATATATTACTTATATTAAATTTATATGAATGAAAAGCTACTAGTCCTAACAAATCACTTGGAACAAACTCCAGCTGGTTTGCTGGTGATACCAATGCCTTTGGGTAAGAAGCTGCCCCTGGTTCACAGTTAAGCATCAATTTGAGATTATTTTGTACTGTTAAAAGCTGATTTAGCTCTTCCTGGCATTCATAGAATTGACATCACTATCAAGCTAGCTTTAGCTTTAGCTCTCTGCTAAGTGAAGATTGGGTTTGGGAGAAAATTGGCCTTTGTATTGAACTTAAATATTTTTTTGAGCACTTATCAAAATGCCCCTTCGGCATAGGTATCAAGGACTGTTATGTACCAAAGCTAACGTCAAATTTTAGGTAATATTTTTGGTGTTGTATAGGTATTATTTGACCATAAATGACTGAGTTGTGTCAAAACACCATTAAACAAATTCATTTGAGAAGGCAGTTGGCTTGTTTTTATTAAACAAAAACAGGATTTTATAAAAAATATTTCTTCCTTCAAAGTAAGGTATCAAAAAACTTATATGGTAGTTTTGTATCACAAAAATACATAGGAATATTGTAAGTTCTGCCACCAGCCTTTTTATGGAAGCTGCTTGCAAATTTAATTAACTTTATAGGAATGTCAGTATTGGGATTACAATGGGCTATGGTCCTGATTTCATTGTCCACCAGAGACCAGCGTGGCAGACCGGCGGAAGATATTTGAACTTGCAGCAAGTCGTGTCAGGGGAGGGGCTCCTCAGAACGCCATGTCAAGGCCCGACCTACGACAGCTTCAGCATGACGCTCTTGCTGAGTACATGGAGAGGAAGAAAGGTTTGAAGAGAGACGAGGGAGGTCAGAGAGGTGGACCGAGGCCTCGCAGTGCTTATGTACACCCTGACAACAGCAGCAATACAGGTAGGTGGGGGGGGTGATATGACAGTAGGCGATAGGTAATGACTTGAAGTGTGGATGAAGGATAAATGACAGATAAAGCAAATATTTGAACAGGGGACTGAGATAGAAATACGTAGATTAATCACATCATTGCTTTCTTCTCCCTTCCCTTTTTTTGTTCCTCTCATCTTCCTTTTTTCCCTCTTACTCTCTTTCCTTCCTTCTCTCCAGTCTCCTCCTGTTACTCAGAAACCCTCAGCCTCTCCTCCACCTCCAGCCTGCTCTCCCTCCAGGACTCTGGCCCAGAAGGAAGTTTCTCTGGCGAGAGGCGTCTCTGCTCCACTCTTCCTCCTGGGGCTGACCTGAGAAATTTCGAGTCCAACCTCTTCTACCCAGGCAGGGTGACGACTCCAAGGCCTCCTGCACACCCACCGCCAAGGTAGCCAAGACCAGACACTGACTCCATCTTTCTGCCACACTAAAGGTCTGGCTTTCAGAATCGCAATGTCAGGCTCTCAGTCGGATCCACCACCACTTTGGTCTAGATCAAAATACCTCAACATGTATTGCCATAAAATTTGAGACAGAAATTCACATTCACCACCAGATTAATTACAAAAACTTACATTACCATTTATATTTTAATGTGAAGTTAAATTATTACATTGGTATTACAGTTAAATATTAATTGTTTTTCCTGTTTTCTATTCCCAGTGCTCCTTCTGGTTCCCTTCTTGAGCCCCAAGGCAGGATCTGCCAGGATCTCACCCCTGAAACAGGCCTCAGCAGACAGAGTCAGTCTTTGAGCAGAGACCTAGGCCTGGGCCACCAGCAGAAGAACGCAGAGTCTCAACTCAGTCTGGGTCTGTCCAAGCAGCTCAATGGAGTTCTGCAGAGGCCTGCTTCAGATCTGAGCTCCAGGAAGTCGGCTTCTGCTGAGGATCTCCTGGAGCGATCCGAGGAGAGACAAACGACTCCTCAGCACTACCGCTCCCGCTCCTCCCCCACTGTGGAGACACGAAACCAGGTAGCACTGCACTCCCACAAGGGAGTGTTTTAGTTGGGATAGTTTGCAGCCCACAGTTATTGAATTTACGGTTGACTATTTGGCGAAAAACTTTAGTTTGTGCCTTTTTTGTGAAAATTTGCAGTAATGTGTACAAGTCAGTAGGAGGACTATCATATAAACATTGTTAGTGTTAGTGTAACTGGTAGTAGCTGGTAGTTTTTGCAAACAATTATCCAAGAATTATAAATGATAATATTAGACCTGCTAAGGGACTACAAGTTGCTGATGAAATCATAATTTTATAACACAGGTATGTGATAAAACACATTTAAGTTACACGTGCACACATTTAAAAATTTTCAAATTTGGCATTTCTTGATTAAACATGATAAAGAGACTTCCCAAACATTGTACTTGCAAAGAGGTATGAAATGAGGTTGTCCTTTCCCCCCTATCTAATCTGGTTGCACAAGTTTTAGGACAGAGAGTAGTAAAAATAAAAAGATATATAAACTACAGTGACATCCAATTAGGAGCCACAGCATTTGCCAATGATGACAAAAACAGTTGTTTTTCAGAGATTTATCTGCCCTATGCACCCCACCAAGACTAACTAACCCTCATTCATCTGGTGATACAACACACAGCCATGCTGGGATGACTTTCCAGAATCTCTGATGAGCCTTCAAATTCACTTATCTGTTACTCAACTCTTTGTAATCTGTGTTGGACCATTTCTGTAGCTCTCTGAAACTGTAATCCAGCAAAAACACCCACTTCTCGCTGTGATCTGCCAGCTGTGAAAAAGGAGCCGGGGGTTGAGCTTCTCTCTGTAGCTCTCTTCATTCATTCGTTTACACAACTTTCTGTGGCACTTTTCATGTGAGCAGCCACATGCAACACTATGGATGCCTTGTGGGAGAGACTCTCTGAAAATATGCACCATTATATACAAAATCTTATGATCTTACAAAGTAGTTCTGATCAAGTAACCCCCAGCCCATAGTCTCAAAAGGACATTTTCAAAACAAAGATAGGCAATCATAAAATTGTACTTCTTATGATTAAAAGTGACATCTCACCGTTCATCTCATCCATTTTATGTTTGTCATTTCTGTCCACTTTGTTCTAAAATTAAATATATCAACAACCTGAATGGACTTCTAAGACATCTTAAACAGACATCCATGATCCTTGTGGCACAACCATTTAGTCACACAGGAAATTCCCAGAATCCTCTGGGTTTCCTGTGAGGTGCCAGAGAGCCGGAGGATGGTGGCTGGGCGCTGTCCGATGTGGATGGTAGCAAAGATAACACACACACACACACACACCTACACACACACACACACACACACACACACACACACACACACACACACACACACACGCACACACACACACACACACACATATACAGTACATTTGACATATACACACCTACAGAGCTGTTAAAGGAACACAGTAAAGGATGAATTTGTTGTTTATCTCCTTCATTGATCAAATCAGTCTGTATCACATAAACATCATTACAATTCAGTCAGACAAACAGACACTCTGTCCTATTACGTTAAGCAATAGAATTCACTGCAGGATGGTGTCAGTCTTTTTACAGTGTTGATTTTTTAGATTAGCTGTGTAAAATATGCATCATGGACCATTCTGCTGTTTTTGCACATTTGCACATGGTGGATAAGGATGAAGCTGCATGTGCTGTTTAAAGTTTCCAGTTTTTTATTCCAAGCAGCCTCTGGTTTAAGTTTTTGCTGCTGTTGTTGTTGTTTTTTTAAAATGATAATCAGCTGGCAAATGACTTGAGATTGTGCCTGAGAGTTGTTTTGAAAAAAATCTGTTGATGCATGAGTGTAGTGTTAAGCAATCTTTTTTATTGCAGAAATTTAAAAATAGATAAAATAGATCAAATGGAATGCCTTTATTTTTCATTGAACAGCTGTGCAATGAAACTAAGCGCTTCCCTCAGAGGTAAATAAAATATATATAAAAAACACCAGAAGCACATCAATGTGCACACATGCAGCGTATTAGAGTCTACACACATAAATAAGTATAAAACTGAGTAGAAATATAAAACTGTTGAATATTATTGTCTGTACATTTCTTCATTATTTTTGTAACTTGACATAGACATTGGGTTCTTTATATATCTTCAAGTGAAGGTAGTGTAAAATTGAATATTTTCTCTTTTACAGCAATTGTCCTTGAACACACCAGTATGGACCAATTGATTGATATAATACTGTGCCATCTGTGATTGAGTGGTGCAGTGTGAAGCTGTGTTTTTTGGGGGGGGGTTGTCAATTGTATTTCAGAGGCTCTCACACAGACATTTTAAAGATTTTCTTTTAAGAGTTGAATAGTTTATAGCTCAAAATCAGTTCAGTGGAGAATCAACAGACCCTGCAGGCCTGCGTGTGTTTGTGTGTTTGTTTTCAGTGTATGATAAGGTCTGTGGTCAGACATGTGATTACTGACGCCAGAGTCTCGGTTTATTTTTGTAAAATGGGTCAGAGAATCAGAAACCAGAATGCTCCACATTTAATGGGAGTTAAATAATAATATATATATATTCAAAAAGCCTTAAAGTCCTTGGGGCCTAATTTACTAACTCAGTATTTTGTAGGAAAAGAATGATTTTACTTCGTTAGGTCTTCATTAGGTCTGAACCTCTACAAAGACTAGTTACAACTTTGTGATGTCTGAATGAAACAGACATTTTCTCTGTAACAGATACATTTCTGAAGGACTGTGCTAGAATAAGATGAATTTGTGAATTTTAGAGCAGCAGGTAAATTTGGAATATAGTTCAAAAAAAACAAAAACAAAAATAATAACAATTGGCCCAAAAGTCAGTGGGCTCTCACTTTTGCCAGTGGGCAGTAGCTATCTCTTCAGCACAGACTGCAGGAAGTCACCACGCTGAGCATAGAATTAACAGGGTGGGATCATCCTTCAGTCTTAACAAAATGTTGTCTGTGCGTTTCAGGACCTCCCTCCAGGTGATGTCAGGGTGTTTGGTGTTTTCGTCTCTGAACCTGGACACAGTGCTCTAGCTGCTGACAGGTACCTCACATCTCCACTTAGACCATGTGATCATGTCACCGAGCAGCTGATGGTTCAAATTCCAGAGCAGGTTTTACCTCAGTCCCTCATCTGTCTTTCCCTATCCTCTCATTTTCCATGCTCCTCCGTTCAGTTCAGTAAACTTTATTAGTATGAATGGAACAAGAACTAATTTTAACCACTTTGAACAAAATGTCAGACTGCTGTTTGTTTCCTGCTGAATAAATGAAGGATCATGGGAATTCAGATTCAATACTGTGCCAACAGTTTAGCTCTCTTCCATAATAGGCTGTTAAAAGTCAGCCTGTGTGTGTGTGTGTGTGTGTGTGTGTGTGTGTGTGTGTGTGTGTGTGTGTGTGTGTGTGTGTGTTTGCGCGCTTTGGGCTTTTTGCTATTTTAAAACTAGCTGTGGCCTTATGAGTCCATGTGCCCTGCTGCTGACATCACTGAGAGACTGAGATGGAAAGAGGAAAGAAAGGAAGAGAGATTAGGAGGAAGAAGAAGGGAGGAGGAAGGAGAGTGGAGGAATGAGGAAGGAGATGAGAGGAAAGGAAAAGAGGAAGGAGGTGAGAATAAGGAGAACAAGAAGGCAGAGGGAAAGAAGAGATGGGATGGAGAAGGTAAAAAAAGTGTAAAAAAGAAAGGAAGGAGGTTAAAAGAAGAACACAAGAAGGACTGAGGTGAGGAAAGATGAGAGGGAGGAGGGGGAGAAGTGAAATGGGAGTTGTGTAGAAAGAAGAGATGGGGTAAAAGGAAGGAGAAAGAAGTTAGGGGAAGAGGAAGGAGAAGAAAGAGGGAAATGAGAAATAGGGAGCATTGGGAGAGGAGAAGGGAGGTTCATAATTAACTTCAATTTAGTTTGAGGCTGTTTGGAAGCTAGAAGAAGAGTAAGTGGGGAGTCTCCAATGGTATGAAGGAAGTACAACAGGGAAGAGGAGACCTGGCAGTTTAGCTCAGGTGAGAAGTGATGAACCGAGTGAGGGGAGGAGGAAGGTAGGAAAGGAGATAAAGGATTTGGATGGAAGGAAGTAAAAACAGAGATGAGAAGGGGGAGAGAAAGGGAGGATTAAAAGACAGGAGGCGTTCGAGGAGGGAGAGACTGAGGAATTTAAGGAAGCAGAAAAGTCTCCCTGGCACAGAGACAGAAAAATAAACAAAATACCATCTCCAGTCCACCGGGATTTATTAACTTGAAACTCTTAAATCCTTTATGTTTACTCTCAAAATGAGGAGGTCAGAAGTGACTCCAGGAATTCTGTGTGTGTGTGTGTGTGTGTGTGTGTGTGTGTGTGTGTGTGTGTGTGTGTGTGTAGACAGATCTGTCTGCTGACTGAATATAACCAAGACCATGAATGCATCGCTGCTGGTCACTGACCTTTAAAGATTATCTCTTGATATCAGAAAGTTTAATGATCTCTGAGGAAACAGGACAGTAAGTAAATGACAAATCTAATACAGAACATAGTGGAAGACCCTTCACACACTGTTTTTGACCTTTTAACTTCAAATGAGATACACTTTATACACATTTTTTAAATGTTTCTAAATCATCAATCAGTTTTTAAATTTATTTTCTGTCTGTAGATGCTACAATGTTCATTAAATCCAAGATATTAAAGGGATCCAATACATACTGTTGGTTTAGCTATTCACATAGTCTTAACAGTAATGGAGCTAAGATGTTTGTCCTGAGAGTTGCACTAGAGAAAAGGTCACTGGGTTATTAAAATCTCATGGTCTTATCCCAGGGATGTATTAAGAGAGCTAGATGTAGCAGCAAGTCAGCCTTGCTTCCAGTTTGTCCTATTAATTTTCAAACAACAGACATTAGATATTTGCAAAAGGTTTCATCTGAATGTAAAGGTTATGGGATGGACAGGTGGGACCAGAAGAAGAGATAATAATGCACAATCTAAAAGCAAATCATGAAGAGAGAAAATATTTGGAGTGAATCCACTATTTTCATTTGAAAGAACGGTGCTTTCCTGGGGTCTTGTTGTCTTAAAACATCCAGGATTTACCCTCTGGGGAGAAATGTTGTGGAAATGATATGCAATATCTTGTCTGTAAATGTGAGAGTGAAATTTCATAACTACAGGGTGTTTTTATATGTGGTCAATGCAAAATATCAACATTAGTTTTGCTGAAATATTTTTCTGTGTGCTGTTTTTTTTTTAATTGTTTTACCATGTGTACATTATCCACTAAATACAGCCTTAGAATTGACCATGAACTCCAATTAAACTGTCTGAATAGCTGTCTTTTGACATGTCCCTACCTTTCTTTACTTCTTTCTGTATTTGCCTTTCTCTCAGACCTGTAGATGTCCAGGGGACAGGAGTCCTTGTCTGTCCTCAACCATCCCAGAACAGTCCGAACGCCGTCCAGCCTGCAGGACGTTCTCAAGGTTAGTAACATTTAAAAAAACCTGCCAAACAACATCAGACCCGTTGCCTTGTTGAATCATTCTTCGATTCTGTAATCATAGGTACATGATCATTTTTTTTCCCTAGCACTGTGACTCCTCTTTGTATTATCTCCCTGACTCTTCCGTGAATTTTGATCCTAGATCCAGGCCCTGGCTCCTCCTACACTCCCGTCACTCGTAGGGAGCGACAGAGGAACAGTGAGCGCCAGCGGACCCACAGCACCTCCTCCTTGGCGGCCTCCGTTGGCCTGCCCTGCCCCTTCTCCCCACCTGGGACTCGGGATGGAGGTGGTACTGAGTGGCAAGGCACTGAGAGGCTGAGCCTGGCCAACCTGGATGCCATCACCTTCCCAGGCATCCCACAGACCAGCACAGGTGACGGTGATGGCAGTAAGGGTGCTGTCATCAACGCTACTGGCTTAGATGAAACCCTGGTGACGGACAGACAGACGAGACGCAGTTTAAGTGATGCCAGCATTTTAGAGGACACTGAGAAGGACATGTACAGTGGAAGAACCAAGAGTTTAGAGACGAGAGAAGGGCATTCTGCAGAAGACGCAAGACGAGTTTCACCAGTGACGACATCGCCCCTGTCCCATCCCCAGCTTGAAGCCCCACCAAACAGGAAGGACAGTGGAAGGACTGTGTCATCTACTTCCTCATCGTCCCATCCGTCCCTCCGCCACCTGTCCTCACTGCGAATTTCTGAGTCCACCCTGTTCAGCTCCGTCGACCAGACCTCCACAGACCTATTGCAGGAGGACTTTGATGAGGTCTTCCTCCAAAATCCGGCCCCTCCGTCACCTCCTCCACCAATCAAAGAGACAAGCATCATAGAGGATTTCCCTTCTCCTCCTCCCCTCACGATGGAGCAAGAATCTAGACACCAGTCTGTTGGAAGGTTTGTGGTCCAATATTTTTATTTTTAACCCTGAATTGAAATATTATCATCATGGACCTTTTTTGATTTTTCTACTGGCTCTTTCTCGTTTTCAATTTCTCTGTCCTTCTCTGTGTATTTAGTCGTAGTTCAGAATTCTTGAACAACTCCACCATTCCCAGCCCTCCCATGTCCCCTTCCTCCTCTGTCTTCCCTCTACGTTTGCCCTCCAGCGTTACCTCTGTCACCACATTGACCACAACCGAGGACAGCTTAGGTCTTGAGTACCAGCCCCTGCCAAAGAGGGAAAAGACATCCGAGGAGCTCCAAGTGGAGGCACTGGCCCGGAAACTGGTGGGTACCTGGAGTCAGCGGTTACCTCAAATGAATATTGCTGTACCTAGGTCTGACTCTACATTTGTCCTCATAGTTTTGACCCTACTTAATTCTGGACTTAACTTTATTATTGTACCTAGTTCCAACTCCTATCTATGTCTCAGTGTCTAGTTCAGACTCTGCCTTAATCTTCGAACCTTGTTCAGACTTCAGGTTTTCATTGTACAGTGTTCTGACTGTACCTTTGTTCTGATAACTAGTCTTTGCATTCAGCCTATTTTTGACTTTACCTTCAGCGTTTTATCTAATTCTGATTCTGTGCATGTTGTTCTGACTTTACCTTGACTGGTGTTTGAAATTCTCACTCTCCCTTTGCCGTCACACGCAGCTTCAACGCTGCCCTTGGCATCGTACCTACCTCCAATACTGCTTTTCAGTTGTACATGGTTCTGACTCTACCTTTGTCCTCATGCCCAGTTCTCACTCTGTCTTTTTTGTACCTAGTTCAGATTGTACCTAGTTATTTTGTAATCATACTTGTTCTTAGGCTACATTTGTCAGTTCACCAAGTTCTGACTGTTTTTGTTTTATACCTAGTTATGTCATCATGCTTACTTTGGGCTCTACCTCCATCTTTGTACCTAGTTTTGACTCTCTCTTTTTGGCACAACTTTGATGTTGTGTGTAGTTTTAATTCTTCCCTTTTCACTGTACCCAGGTGTTGCAGGACAGCTCTCTGGTGCCCCTCCTTGACACATGGGGGGCTAAGGCCACTGTTGAGCTTATGGAGGAGATCTTTTCAAACAGTGGACTGGTTGATAAATCACAATGGCAGCACAGGGGCAGTAGCCAGTTGGATGACAGGTAATTCTGACATGATGTGTTTATGTCTTTGAATACTCTCATACCATTTCAGTGATATTTCACATATACTTAGACACTGAGTTTCTTATAAACAAAAAACTCCTTTTTTGTCAATATTTACATTTCTTTCTCCTGAACCATTTTAACAGGAAATTAGAGAGCCTTTCCAATAATATACTCTTGCAACTCCTGGTTAGCAAGGCTGGTGGTGTGTGTGTTTTAAATGTGCAGATGGATTTCCCAACTTCACTCAGAATCATACAGTCCCTAATCATTACAACTGCTATTGAACTCTCAACCTTGTTTGTAAGAAAAGCAGGGAAATGCAGGATAGTTGGTTTGAAACAGAAAATAAGTTACTACACTGGAAGGCAATGAACATCTTACTGATGCTGTAGTTTAATGCTGGGGGATAAAAGGACAAAAACATCCACGTTGAGTGTGTTTACTGGAGAAAGAGAGTTTTATGTAACTGAAGTATAAGATGAAAATTTGGAGAAAAGGATTTTCTGTAAACCAACATCTGTCATTCTTCTTGTGTTGGCTGACAACCTCATTCTCTTATCTGCTGCTGATACTGAGGAGAAACATAACAAACCTCTGCTCTGACCTTTAAAGTTAGCGACATCTTCAATGTGTTTTGGTTTGTCATGAACATCACGTTCAGGGAAAGAATTTTTCTCAGAAAAGAAGATACAAAGTTAGTCACTAATAATATGAGGACAATTTTTTCTGTCATCTATGGTTGGCCAAGAGTTGCAGGAAGCTCATGTTGGCTTCCACTGTTGTGAAACTCTGGCAGCAACACCCTTTGGAATGTTGTGTTCATGTGCAAGTTGGATGTATTTTTTCTCCAAGTTGTGAAATTCGTACAAATATTTTCTTATGTCACTATGGCATTTATGAAAACGTTTCAAGAAACTATCAATCGATCACATATGGAGATGATGAAGCAAAAATATATTTTGTTGTTTTTTTTTTTCTCTTTGTTGCTAAGCAGTTCCTGCAGGTACATCAGGTTTGACCTTTTTATTGAGTTGGTGCTGGTGATTCACAGGTCTGGAACCAGGTGAAAGATGAAAAAATTGATTTCCTGTTGAGTGAGATTTGACAGTGTTGGCATCATCAGTCAGGACAAAAGAGACCAGACTAACCTGATCAATTCTTCTGAACATGTAAGACTAACTGGAAAAAGGTTTCATTGTCTACATGAGGCTGCAGTCTCAAGTTTAGAGAACAAATGTAGCTTTTTTCAATTGTCCTTCCCTCTTGTCATAGTGGATGGATGTTCATCCTTCATCTTGTTTAAATAGAGTGACATGAATTAGCCAAGACAGGTTGCTTCCAGTAGGATGAATGGTTGAACAACGCCGACACCTTGTGACCAGAGTCGGTACAACAGGAGGGTCCTGCCTTATCACATAAAAACATTTTAGCATAAGACCAGTGTCATCCCGCTGTGGGTTTTAAATGTGAACTTTGTACAACAGAGGCTCATCACCATTAGTCTGATTTTGAAAAATCAAAGAAATACAGGAACGACAGCTCTGTAGGAAACCGCACACAAAAAGAACTGTGAATCAAAGTTTTTAAATAGTGTTGTTCTCTTCCTAGGATCCAAGATGGAAACTGCAAGTCTGCTCCAGGGAAGGCGATGGATGGAGGGACAGAGACAGATTTGGATGAGGATGAGAAAGACCTCAACACCAGAAAGGTAAAGAAAAAACCTTTTAAAACCTTTAGAACTTCTAAAAATTGCTGGCAGTATAAACAACAAAATAATTTCCATTATGCTTCCAACATCTACATGGGTTAAACCAATAAATAAAAAAATTCTATAACAAAGCACAAAAATGATGGAAAGAAACAAATAAATGATTAGAAAGGAAGGGACTCTGGAAGTAGAGTCAAATCCTTTACAGATAGACAGCTGTTGGGACAAGAACTCGTCCTCTGTCACTGTCCTTCTATGTTCTGATTCAGCAGTTTGTTTTATACAAGCATCGCAGCAGTATTGCGTGAAGTTCTCCTTCCTGTCTTCCAGGTGGAGCTGTGTGAGGCTCTGAGGAGCAGCGTGAAAGCTCTGCAGCAGGAGAAGGAGGCGCTGTGTGAGGAGCAGAGGCGTCACCAGGCACTGGGTGCGACCATCGAAGCGCTGGTACAGGAGTGCCTCAAAACCAACGAGAGGGACAAGTACAGCATGTTCATCGGTAAAAAATATACGATAATGAAGCTTCTATTAATATTCAACAACCGCTGCTTCCATTGAGCTGTGGTACTGTACCAGGGACGTGTCAGGGCCTGAGATGTCGACCTGGTTGTGTTTTGCAGGAGATCTGGAGAAGATTGTGAACCTACTGCTGTCTCTGTGCAGCCGGCTGTCGAGGATCGACAGGTCTCTGCTCGCTCTGGAGAGAGGGGAGCTTACACAGGAGGACACAGCAGAGGAGAGGGTGAGACAGGACACCCCTCACCTGTCCGACATATAAGACTTTACCTGTGTATCTGTTCAACCGTGTGCCTGTTTATCTGCCCATCTTTGTGTGACAGGACTGATGTCATCTAGGTTTACGAACTCCTCAGAACAATGAATGATAAAGAGACGAGTGTTTCCGTCTCTGTAAATATTTACTACATCTTCATTCACTCTCACTCTGACAGGATACATGAATCACATTGTTGATAGTTTTCAGTGAACTCACTGATCAAAATCTGACAGACTCACTGATAATGTCAGACAATCTGACAATCAAATCACATGATGTTGAACCTATCAAAACATGTTAATAAAATAAATACATCATACAATACGAAATTCTTCAAATTTTCAGTCATACTGTAATATAACGTGTGATGTAATAAGAAATATATATGTATTTAATTTTTTTTTTAATTGGAAAAAAAATTCCCATCATGCTTTAGCTGGGTGCATCAGTTAAGCACGATGGGAATTTTTTTCTTCTTACTTTTTCTCTAATGTAACACACACACAAGCACTTGTCCATCCAGGTCCCAAATCCACACTGCAGTTATACCTGTGCTTTTCATACTGCGATATGTCAAATGTCTTCTGTGACAAAGTTTTACTATGTGAAAGACCATTCAGTATCTGGACCAACTTCACAGACTGCACCACACTATTACTGTTGCTTCAAATACCAAAGTTCCAGTTATAGTGTCCGTTTAGACGTTGACACAAATAGTTTCGACGTCTTAGTAATAACCGTATGTTTAAATTTATATAAACCGAAGAAACTTGATGTTGTTGTCTGCACTTCCTCAGGACTCCCTCAAACACAAACGTTCTCTGCTCCTCCGTCAAACTGAGGACGCCCGGGAGCTGAAGGAGAACTTGGACCGGAGGCAGCGGGTGGTCCAAGGCATCCTGTCCAGCTACCTCACTGACCCGCAGCTCCAGGACTACCGCCGCTTTGTCAGCACCAAACCGTCCCTTCTGATTCGCCGACGGAACTTGGAAGACCTCATACGGCAGGGGGAGGAGCAGCTGACGCAGCTGGCCGAGAGCCTGCCGGCGGAGCTGGCGGAGGCCCACGGTTGGTCGAGGGCCTGTCCGCTCACGATGCGAAGCCCGGTGCCCTGCTCTTCTCCGTTTCCGCCGCTGCTTCCGCAATCCTTGATTCCCGGCCCCGCCCATTCAGTCAGGTCCACCACTGTGACGTCACTGTGATGTAATGGACATGGCGCTGCTACAGGTGGCAGCGAGAGGTAGGAGATGAAGAAGAGACGATCGGCCCCCTAAGAGCATCCCTCTGAGCTTGAGAGACTGAAACTGAAGGTGTATTACATGAAGAAAGGGAGGGCTCAGTTCACACTGAAACAGCTATGCAGGACTCATACATGAAGAAGAAAAGCCTTTAATGTGCCTCATCATCATTCTATTCACACCTGACTATATGTAACACCTTTGTTCACCTCAACGTCAGTAATCAGCGCTGTGTGTACTCAAACTAACTGCTGCCATTGTTTCTAATCATCCTCTGCTCTGAAAGGTGATTTTTAAGGATTTCAGGTTAATTGCAGTCAGAAGATCCCAAGAAAGTTCATTGTCAAGTGCTTTAAAGGACAATTCTAGTGTTGCGGGTAATTTACCTGCAGTTTTCCAACTCTTACTATGTTCAATATTTGATGTGTTTGCTTTCTAAATATTCCTCTCAGTAAAGACAAGAGTTGCGCTTTAAAGCTGTAAATATAAAAATCAGCTTTAATTTCTCTTCCTTCTGCCAGAAAGATTAGAAATCCCCACATTTACAGAAATATTTCCAAGGACCACAGCGGTGACACCAGCTCTGAGAGGTGGGAGAGAAAACCGATATAATAGTAGAGACGCGTTGTTAAAAAAAAAAAGAAAAAAGGTCCTAGTTACACTGCAATTGTCCTTAAACAACCCTGACGGTGCTTTTAGGAACTTCAAGCATTCAGACGTTCCCCCAGTCACCCTTTAACTCTAATGACTAAATGACATGAGCAGTTCTATCCTCTGTTAGATATTGTCACCTGCTCAGCTCTCGTACACTTTCAGTCAATTTACAGAACTAAATGAACCAAACGACTCAGCTCTTGAGGAGGAACTGCTGTCCCATCATATTGTAACACTACTACTGCCACTCCTGTCTGTGTGTCTGGAGCTTGTAGCACTTTCAGCAGTTTGACTACTGTATGCAGCAGAATGTACACTGAATCTTAAAAACTGTTCCACTCACGTGAAGTTTCCTGTGATTAAACATTTGATGTCCGCAGAAAAGGACTATTTTCAGATTCCGGAAGAAGGAAGAGTTGAAGTTTGGATTTAAAGTTTTGTTTGACCCCAAAATGGATTTATTTTACTTTCCTGTTGTTCTGTGTTCGGTGTTTTACTTGGGCCAAGACTGCAATGATTACTTAACTAATAACAGTAATAACAAATGAGAAAATTTAAAAAAAAAACCTAAAGCTATTTAATTGAGGTTGACATGAAACTCAAAATATGAGCCAATCCTCAAATTTGAGAATCTGGAACCAGCAAATATTTTAATTGATCATGGATACAAATAATCAATCATCGAAATGACTGATAAATGTGTTCTTTATCACATAGTTGATTGAAACTGACTGAGCTTTTTCACGTGTGGTTAAATCATACTATCACATCATATCTGTTTCAGAAAAACACTTCAGAACTTGAGTAAAAATATCAGCACTTTGTCATGGTTTCAGTCACTGATGTCAGTCCATCTCAGAGATGACCCTGATTGCATCACTATGATGTCATCAGGGTTACCGTACACACCTTTTCAGAGGCTCAGTAGTGTTAACCATGAGGAGATTGAGTGCCACTTTATTGTTATTTAAATTCTCCTTCTCATGGATAAGTAACTGCTGGTTGCAACATTCAAGAGCAGTCAAGGACATGAGAAAATATTCAAATAGCAATTAATTGAAAATAACTGCAAAAATGTTGCTCCACTTTCTTTTCTCTTACTCTGTTAAGTCACAATCATAAAATATAATTTCTCTCTATCACAACACAATCATTTTGTCTCATCAAGTATTTTTTTTTTTTTGATTTTCTTGTTATTTCACCTTCATTTTCTACAGATTTGACCACTTTGGCTTAGCTCTTTCAACTGCCAATGAAAGATCGGGTTTATAAATCTTTGAACCAATTTTGCCATGTAGCAGGTGCCATTTTGCGTCCTTTCAGCTTCCTGGGACTCCAAATGGCACAAATAGTATCTGTTCTACAGGGTTAATATTTATTGTGTGATAAACAGCTACTACGGTGTGTGTGGAATTTAAAATACAGAGGCTTTCAAACTAAAGTACTGATTTTTTAGATGTTTTACCTGTTTTCACTCTTTGAGAGCACCTTTTTGAATATTCTCCAAACATTACAGCACACAATCTGCCTTATGTCCTCATTAAAAACACAGATTTTACTGTCGAATATTGTTTGATATAGTCTTGTTATTTTTTTCAGAGGCACAACACAATATCTCAGACATTTCTTGGTTTATCGTTGAATGAAATTCAATGTTTGCTTTGAAAGAAGGACAATTGGAAAACACAGCTGGTTTTTGCAAAATAAATGTATTTTGTAAATGCTTTGAGACTTTGTGTCATTCTGTGCACACACACTTGTGAATAAATAAATACCTGTCGTCTGGTATGAAACGATGCACAGAATCAAACAAGACTGAAGCTCATCCTTCTTCATGAATTCTGTTGGGACATTATGGGCTGATATAGTGTAATAATGTGCCACGCAATGTGAAAATGTTCGCTTAAAGTCATCAACCCACACACTGATAAACACTCACATTACACAGGAATGTAGTGTACTCAACTCATCTTTCCTCTTTATCTTAATGTATATATGTAGTTTCTTCATTTCAAATTAATTCAACTCTAGTTCTCATTTTCAGACTTATCAGTTTTATAAACTTGAGTTTTTCTGATTTGAGGTCTCTTGACCTGAAATGATGATTCTTCTTTTTTGTAATTTGATGAAAGCATATATAATGTTAAATTAAGTCGAGGTAAAATAAAAAATTACAATAATAAAAACAGTGCCAACACTGAGAACTTATCAAAGTCACTGGGAGCGGCTTTATGTTGTCTTTGTTCTGACTCAGGTCCAAAAATGCTGAAAATGAAGAACTGACTCTTTACTCCATCCATGACGACTGTCTGTCACTAATCAGTTAAATTGAGTAAATATCTGAAGTCTACAGAACCATTTTTCTGAGGTTCCATTAGTTTTACATTTCAAAAACTCCTAAAACCACTCTGAACTAAATGCTTTACAGCTGCAAAGAAAATTATGAGCTAACTCTGGTTTAAAGCATGTTGGAGGTGGAGATGCTTTGATTTGCTGATCGATTTAACTCTATAATCAGTTATGTTTCCTAAATAACAGTCAAACAACTCCTGATTATTATCAGTTGTTGAACTGCTTTAGATTTGATCAATAATTTGATGGACTGATTTAGTCACCTGTGAACTATTCGACTCACTCCATTTGAACTGGCCAGTGTAAACATGGATGAGCTGTTCTCAGAGAACGAACAAAAAAGTATTGGGTTTGTCACAGGGACTGACACTGTACCTGTGTCAGTCCCTGTGACAGCAGCATGCAAATAAATGCCTACACGTCATCCAGAAACATCCGGGTTACCTGCAGGAATGCAGCAGGTGAAGCTGGGGTTAAATACCTGGGGTGGGCGGAGCTCCACTCCTGACTGACAGAATCAGCTCCCCGACCTTCGGATCTTAGCAGGGCGGGAGAGACAGAGACCAGGGAAAGAGCAGAAAAGACCAGTAAAGACCAGTAAAGACCAGTAAAGACCAGAATGGCCACAGATTTCACCCAGGACGCGGTCTTGCGTTTCCTCCAGAGCTGCGGAGGCTCGGTGAAAAACTCGGATCTGCTCCTGCACTTCAGGGGCTTCATCCGGAACCATGCGGACCAGGACCGAAACCGGGAGCTCTTCAAGAAGTTCGTCAACTCCGTGGCGACCGTCAGACAGGAGGACGGCGTCTCGATCGTGGTCCTCAGGAAGAAGTTCAGGGGACACGAACCGGGCGGCGCCGGAGGGGGCTCCCCCGGGCCGCCGCGACTCCCTGCGGCCAAGAGCTCCCAGCCCTCCTCCTCCTCCTCCTCCCCCTCGGAGCGCACCGACAAGTCTAGGCTCAAACCACAGCACAGAAAGGCGAAAACACCCGCCCCGCAGGGAGACACCGCCAGGAAAACCGTGCTACCCGCGGCTGGAATCGCGCTCAACCACAACAACAACAACGTGGAGACCAATTTTAACCTGAAACAGACTCAACACCAGGTGAAGAGCACACCTGGCCTCTCAGGTAGACCGGCAGCGGCTCAGCTGGTCGCTCAGGTCTCCGAGGAGACGCAACCAAAGGCCACCAGTCTGTCCGAGCGGCCTGTCCCAGACCAGAGCACCAAGGAGGCAGAGCCCAGGGGGCGGTCGGGCCCCCTGTCTGGGAGCGGACCGGTGGTCCCAGCGCTCAGACATGGTGGAGAGGTCCCAGCCCCGCAAACCCTCAGAGGGAGTGAGGCCTGTCCGCAGCCCGGAGGAGGTCTTCATCCTCAGGTTGCTCCACGCCGCAACAGACACAGGAAAAGCTACAAATCTGCTGTGTCTTGTGATGAAGATGAGGAGGAGGAGGAGGAGGAGGAGGAGGAGGTGGTCAAAATGAGGCAAGGTTCAGCAGGAGGAGCGTGGCCCCTGATTGCTCCTCTAAGACACACAGGGACGGCCATCTCCGACTCCTCACCGTGCATCACAGACCTGCCTGCACCTCCTTATGTCGTCTCCTCTTCCTCCTCCTCTTCGTCAGAGAGGGATCCTCCTAAGATTTACATTCAGAATGTGGAAGGGGATAAGCTGCCCCTTTGTGACCCAGGCTTAGTGTCAGGTGTGGGGCTGAAAGGACAGCGGGCGGAGATGGGGCCGGAACCCATGTCTACGTCGTCAGACTTGACGTCCACCAGTCGCACCCACCCTATGGAGCTAGCCAGAGAGGCTTTGCCCCACCGCGATATCTGCCAGGAACCCCCAGGCTCGCAGGCCTCAGGTGTGCAGCCGGAAACCAAGCAGGGGCCCAATCAAAGCCAAAGGGCGTGGCTGTCGTCCAGCCACAGCAGCATCCTCTCCCCCTCATCTGATGCCGGCCCCTCCAGCAGCAAGAGGCCTCTGTCCAACTCCTCCAGGGGACCAAGGTGGAGGAGCAGCTATGAGGATCTACAGACCAGTGCAGGTTCGGCAGCAGTCTGTAGGCCAAGCTTTAAGAGAAGTTTGGTGATAGTTTTTAAATTGGTTTTCTTATTTTCAGCAAATCCCACCAAAAGACCAAAACCAACAGTAAATGTAACCTACTACAAGTAATGTGTGTGTATACAAAGCCTTATATACAGTGGGGTCGAAACGTAGGTGGTCTCAGACTTTGGACCCCGCTGGATATTATTCCTCTGTTTCATAGAGCTCTGTTGCTGCTCCAAAACATATTAAAAAGCCATCAGTGAGCTGGACTGTTTCACTGGGACACAGGTTGTAGTGCCCACTAGTTTATTTACACTCAATCCCACAAACACTGTCCCGCTGTGGTGTATTCATCTGCTGCTGAAAATAGTCCCAATCAAATGCACCATTTACTAGGGTTTGAGTGACGTGGGGTAAGAACCTCAGTGTCTGGCTGAAGCCAGGCTTTTTCAAATATTACATGGCAACAAACGTAAAAAAAAAATAATGTTAGAAGAAATGTGTCTGAATAAAGCACAGACTAAAATATTTTTGGAAGCTGGGAATCAATTCAGTCAGTCAGTGCCAAAAAAGTGCTTATTTTTGAGAGCCGGCTCCAAACAACTAAATGTAGAGATGCAACAGGACATCAAAGGAGATCACACAGTTTGGGATATAAGTTGATATGTAAGGAAAAAGTGCTTAGAGTTAAAAAGTTTAGACGACAGAACTGTCAACTCACAAACCTCCACTGATCTCAAGTAAGATGAGCCATCAAGCTTTGATATTTGATTTTTCATCAAATAATGAAGTTTCCATCACGTTTTACGTTTTGGCTCAGTTTTTTGAGTTGATTTACTTTAGAATTGTCTGTGTTTTGCTCTGTTAATCTTACAGTGAAGTAAAACATTTTTTCTGGAGACTGAAGATTGTCATTGAGGATTCTTGTGATAACTGCCTACAAACTCCTCCCTTCACCTGTCAGTCAAACAGCTTTGACACCGCTGTAAATAAAGTTTGAGTTTTTTTCCCCTGAAGAAAAAACAAAAGAAAGAACTTTAATTATCTGCACATTAAGGAAAATCACTGTTTTGTTGCAGTTGTTGAGAGCAGAAAATGGACATTAGTACAAAAAACTGGTGGAATTTCTCTTTGACTATGTTGTTTCAACAGCTCAGACTGGGCACATGGCTGAAATCCAGGAAGCACTGCAGCGAGCCGACAGGCCCAGGCTTAGATCTGTGATGCTTCTCGACGACAGTAAAGCCACAGCGGGCTGTCCCCTTGACAACCAGCATCCTACAGCCCGTGTGTTGCCATGGCACCTCTCCACAGGTCAGAGATGAAGTTTGTACTTTAATCTGTCAACTAAGAGATTTATTGCTGAAATAAAAATATTAAAAATATAACAAGTTATAAAAACTAATCAACTGCATGAGTTGTTAGTCATCAGATGTTGGAAAATGACATCTGACAGTGATACTAATGAAAATAATATCAATACTCTCTAGTCTTAATGGGCCCTAGATGTGAAGAGATCTTTCTGCATGGCTGAGCAGAGGGAAAGCGCTAATGATGATTTTTACATAACCCAACTAATCCATTACTCAGAATCCGAATTGTTTGCCTCAAAATATGAACTATTAACAGTTGTGCTCAGACTACTAGTTGTTTGACCCAAAAAACGATCAACCGTTCTATAATTGATTATTATTTTATCAAGGAAAAGTAGCAAACATTTTCTGGTCCTGCGTTTCATTTGTGGATTGATTGACAGGCAAAACAAGATTTCTGAAGACATCCACAGATGCGACTTATTTGTTTGGAAATCTAAATTAGAAACGACTTAATGTGAACACGACGACTGACAGGCTACATGCATGTCATTATTCACTAATACACTAAAAAGACACACTAACAAAGATAACATTCAACATGCTATTCCCCATGTTAGCATAACATTTTACTGGAATATGTTAGTAAATACAGCAGAGATGTTGGCACTAGCCTGTTAGAGTGTGGGTTAGCTATTAATTGTATGCAAAGTAGAGGACTGTTCTGTTATTTTTGACCCTTTGCAACATGCCTGGCATTGTTGGAACAGTAAATACTGTTGCAATGTGCCTGTTACATCCACTGTGCAGCTGCTACAGTCTGTTGTAACTTGCAACAGGGAAGCAGGAGAAGTGAAATTAGACAACTTCTCTTTGAAGTGCTCTTTATCATTCTTCACACACCTACCTCTGTTCCTTTTTGTGTGTCCAACTGTGTGACACACCATCAATGCCTCTGAAGAGAAGTGTCTGCTGTTATTCACATTTAGATTTTATTGATCGTGTTGCTCAATGGGTTTTTTTCGCTCTGCCTTCGAATGGGGCCGTTTGGAAGCGTAAACTCTGGACAGTGCTGCAGTATGTATTCAGGTGACATGTTGAGTGTCCCAGCTTGTGTAAAGCTCACTGAACCCTTCGCTCACCCCACAGGTGAGCTCTATGACAATCAGGAGGAGGCGGGGTTGAGCGAGGGGTCCACCCCATCACCGCCGGCGCGGCAGCGCCCAGCAGTCACCAGGCGGGTAAGCAGCCAGCTGAGGAGCAGGATGTGCCGCAGCCTTGGGGCTGACCTCGACCAGCTCCTCCAGGAGGGGGCGAGGGGAGGAGGAGGGAGCGAGGCGGCCCGACTGAACCGCCTCCACCTGATCTCTTCCTCACTCAGCCTTCATTACAACCTTTCGTCCTCCTCTCTGTCGTCCTGTTCCACGCCGCCTCGCTGTGACAGCCTCCCTGACCTGGTGGAGGGGATGGAGCAGAGAGGAGGGAGGAGGAGCCCTCCCGCTGCTGCCGCCTCCTCCTTCGCTCACCAAGAATGCCCCAGTAGGCAGGTGAGCCTTTTCACTGTACAGTTTTTTGTTTTTTGTTTTTGTTTTTTTTAATGTCCCATTCCAACCTACTTGTACACTTTTTAGTGATAATTTAGCATTTTAAGGATGCGCAAGGTCAAAGGTACCACATTCCATTCAAAAGTAATTTATGTAGAGATCTTTATGCGTGTTCACAAGTGTTCTACAGAAAAAAACAACTTCACATCCATCTGCTATTGTCACTTTTCTCTGCTTATATATTGGGATTTTTTCTCTTTCATCCGGCTGTATAATTTCATAGACAGATTGTATCAGATTGTATAATTCCTGGAGGGATTTTAATGAAGTTGCTGTTCGTTCCTGTCATCAGTCGTCGATTCCTCTGGAGCCCCGGGAGCATGCCTGGCTGGTGAAGGGGGCGGCAGGGGCCTGGCCCGACATCTACTCCTTGTTCAGAGAGGACTCTTCCCTGCTCAACAAACAGGACTTCATCTCCGGCTTCACTGTGCTGCACTGGATAGCTAAACACGGTGACCACAGAGTCCTCAACACCCTATGGTACGCAGCAAACCGTTTCTTCTCATCTTTCTTCTCAAGTGTACAATCTGTGAAACAGGAAGGTCTGATTTATGTAGCATCCTAAAACTGGTTTCACTGCAGAACGAAATAGTTTGAATGGTACCCAACTTTGTGGCCTGTAAGTAGTGATGTGTCAGCTGCTTATACAGATAATCAGTATATTTTTGATGATGCTCTGATGTTTGAGAGAGGTTGAATTTGGGGATTTCAGCCCCACCAGCAGTAAGAGGGCAAGCGGTCTATATGAAAGTTTGGTAAGATTATATGAAATTGATTTGAAATTTTCTGATTAAATATCTGCTCTCCGGAGGATAAACTTTTAAAATTTTAATACCACCCTCTGGCCAACTTCACATTTATTGTACAATCAAACACCGTCATAAATGAAAAAGGGTTTATCCTCGGTAAGGTGGCCATTTTGGGACATTCAAAACTCAGCTTGTCCGACTCAGCCCTACATTATCAGATTTGTCTCTGTCTAATATTGAAGTGGAAGCTGGGAGTGAACAAGTCTGGGTGCCTTGGCCACTTCTTTCTCTGCTGTTAGCACGTTAACCCTTGCAAGCTTCAGAGTCTCATCCTCATTACCAAACATTCGGAAGTTTAGTAACCTATGACTTTGTCCAATAGTTTACATGACTTGGTACTCGGGGGTAACCTCCCTGCCAACTCTGAGCTTGATTCGACCCGCACCATAATTTTGAAAATGGGTATAAGGTGTGCAGGGTTGGGGCATGGATATGTAAGGAGAGGGTTCCTGAGTGACATTGCCAGGCCAGAGGAAAATGAAAAGCGACACAGAATCGCAAAGCACCTATGCTAGAGGGCTCTTGAGGTGGAGGTCTTTTCCCCTCCACAATCCCCTGAAGTGGACAGTAGTGTGGCGGAGGACCATGGTGGTCCCGAGCCGTATCGGTTCAAGCCGGCTCTTGGAGTCGAGCACGTAGTTAGAAGAGCCTCGGGAAACGTGCCAGTTGCATGTATACATGGCAGTGTGTCGCTATCCAGGGACCTGCTGCCATCTGCAGCCAGTGCTGAGCCGTATGACGGTCTGAAGGAAAGAATTCAGCCCGGTGCGTCTATAAACTTCAAAATCACAAATCCAAACCATTGCACCAAAACTGAACAATACTCAGTAGAGGGTTAGCAAAATAATATTGTAATATGCTGTGAAGGATGAGTCTTGATTAGTGCATATTTGAGGTGGAGAGGTGGCTCCCAAACAGTTGACTCTGTGTCAGCATTGTCCTTGCAAGGTTGAAAGTGATTTAAAACAGGAGATGGCGCGTTGAGCCATTTTCACCCCATGAAATGCAGATTTTTATAACTTTAAAAAGAAATGCCAACATCAGCATCAATGTGTTTAACCATAGTACAGTCAATCAATTAGTTTACAGCTCAAAAGACATGTTGAAATGTGCAGCCCCTAAATTACAACGATCCTCTCCACCACAGTTGTTGATATATACCTTACACTCCCTAACGACCTCCTGCTGAGGTTTCACATTAAACATTTAGCTTGAAACATTTGCGTTAGCATTAATCTGAAAGTACAGTGGTGGCTGACAGGAAATCAGTCTTCAGTTTAAGAGGTATCTTATTCATGACCTGCAATGTTGGAGTAATGGAAATGTGTACCTGATTTTAGCTTTGGTGGCACAAAAGCTAAAATCAGAGGATTGCCAAAACCATCCTCTTGAGACCATGGCTTTCTGTGCGTAATGTCGTGAAATTCCAGCCAACAGCTGGTGAGACAGTTAACTCTCAACAAGGGATCAATATATTAACGGAGCTGAAAAACAACTGCCACCGATTTAGCCGAGATTAACTGCTGTTCCTTGTTGTTCTACGGACATCAAAGTATTTTTACTTTGAACAGATCCCTTTATTGACCAGGCCCTGATCTGCTCTCTGGTCCCATTTCAGGTATGGGGTTCAAAAGGCTGGTTTGATGTTTGACATAAATGCCAGGTCAATGTGCGGCCACACGCCTCTCCATATTGCTGCCATCCATGGCAACAAGAACATAATGCGCTTGCTGGTTAAAAAGTTCAACGCTGACGTGAGGCTGAGGGATATGGCGGGAAAGAAGCCCTGGCAGTACCTGAGCTGCACCGTGCCGCTGGACATCTTCCAGCTGCTGGGAGCGCCAGCACGGGTTGCTCTGGGAGGACAGGGAGGGGTCAGGAGAGTAGACGCCAGCTGGGAGCAGCAGCAGCAGCAGCAGCAGCAGCAGCAGCACCACCACCACCACCGCCGCCGTCGACGCCATCATTTTTCCTCGGCTTCCTCGGGAGAGAGGCCGTTGACCATTGCTGGCACGACAAGGGTCAAAAGGTCGTCATCGATTGCTGCGATCCTCAAACACAAATCACTGCGTCGGTTTCATGGACATCAGTCTGACTCCTCAATTTGAATACATCAACTGATGGATTAAGTTGGATTTCCTTTGGAGAATTCGGAAACCTGACTGGTTTACCAACCAGATGACTGAACAACTCTTAGCTGGCCAGCTGGTCTCACAAACATGTTGAGTCTAACCACAACACAGCCAAGATCCAAAGCTAATGGTTTGCTCTTGTCTTCCACCATCAAATACTTCCCAAAGGATATACCCATCCTTGACACTGCAATGGTAATATTTAGCTATGGCTCACTAGCTTAGCTTTATGTTTCTGTAACGTCTCCCTACAAGGAGTCTTCAAGTATAAGGTCCCAGTCAGACAGGCATTTACAGTATGTGTGTAAAAGTTTGGACCAAAATTAATTTAAGTGGAATTGTCTAAGTGTATTTCCTTACCGAGTAAACTACAAACTGTCTCATTACATTAAAGAGAATCAGAAAGTCCAAAATGGAGTAAGCTATTAACTGTTTTGCAACATCTAATTTTAAGAAGTCTTTTAATAAATTCACCGCAAAAGACTCATGGCTAAAATTCGACAGTCAGATTGGAGTCTAGCGAGATAGCATACTGTCAGTTAGCTTGGCAGCTACAGTAACTAAACCTCTAGTGGTCATTTCACCAAGCTTCCCGAACAGCCTCTCTCACGAAGGCTCACAAAGGTTCTTAATGTCACCTCACGTGGAACATGAGCGACATTCTGCTTATCAGTGGAGCATGGATCAGCAGCAGCATCACAACAGTTAACAGTAACAAACCACCAATAATCTGCATACATCACCATGGATGCAGAAAACGTCACATTTTCCTGATCTTCAGGTTTTTACTGCCCCCGAGGGTCTGATCGCTGCACCACCCGGATAACTGGAACAAAAGGGAGCACTTGTGTCTGCCACAGAGCTTTCAGTTTCACTGGAAGTGAACGCCAAGGACAAGACCGGATCACAAAGAGTTCTGCACCCGAGACGTAGGACAGCTTAAAGCTTAAAGACTTGTTTTGCAAGTACTTGGCAGAGCAGATGGGTTTTGTGCATGAATTTCTGATTTCATTGTTGTGAGAGAGAAAACAAAGCAGGGGGTGGAAGTTTATGAGCCACGGTGCAACTTCAGCTCCAGCTTCACTCTGAAGCTGTGACTCTTTCACAGAGACATTTTCAGGGCTCAGAGAGTCAGCAACAGAGACAATACTACAGCTTTTTAACTTTTGTTGTACACACTAGATCTTCATTAATACTTTGTATTCCTCGCATTGTTTACAAATCATCCATTCAATTTTAAATTGATTTTTTTTTTCCTTCCAGTGGACAGAATATCACAAACACAATAAAATAAAATCACTCTGCACTTCTTTTGTGAAGCTTCACTTTTTGTCGGCATTCAGTTAGACGTGTTTCATGGGTTGAGGTGATTTAAAAGGTGGTTCTGGTTTTGTCTATTATTTCCATCAGTGTTAACACTGTACTCACAAGCTGAGATCTGATAACACAATATGAGAGTGGTGTCAATCCTCATGTAACCTGTGGCCGAAATGCAAATAAGTGCTGTTTCCAAAATGTCAAATGATTTCCTACAACGTGGTGAGTACAATTTCATCAGCACTGATAGAAACGATTGGCAACCTACAAAGATAAGAGCTAAATGGAAAGAAACGGAAATTTAAATTTCTGAGACCGTAGCTTGTGGAGGTGCTGTATTCAATGTGGTTTTTTTTGATGGTTGTTTGTGTTATTTTGTTCACCCCACTTTGTGCATGAAGTCATGCTAATGTCACCAGCTTTTTTTTTTTTTTTTTTTACTGTATGCTTGGTTTGTCACAGTTTTTCAGGTTAAAACCCAAACTCTGGTGATCCTCCAATTGATTTCTGTCTGGTTATTACTTGTCCACATTTTTAATTTCACTTTTCAACCTGGCTTATTTGATGCATCATTTTTCTCGTTTCGAGAACAAAATCTCAGATCCTGAAGCACATCACACTGGTAGAGTCCACATATTCAGTCTAATCACCTCATAAGACAAACCGTATGTGATATTGACTGTGATGGATTATCTAAACACAGGTTGATTTTCACACGAATGAAGGAAAACCAAAGGATGCCCAGAGGAACGGTAATATACTGATGTAAGAATTTGGAAAATGATCAATAGGAATGACTCATTCAAGCTTCGGAGCAAATTAGGAAACGGATAAAATGTTAAATGTTAAACTCTCATCACCTGGATCAAACTGTTATGTTTTGGTATGTAAATTATTCTGGTCAAATTTTACCATAACCTGATATTCACACCCACTGAAAATTAACTTTTATACACTGAGTATTAAATACATTTCACAGTTGGAGATTACTCTTTGTTTCCTTTAAATGCTGTGGATCATTCCAAGGAGGTTTCCATCAAGTCAATAATCATCAGATTATTTTATTTTTTAAGTCGATTTTTTGTGGAGCCTTGAAACTGATAGGAAAAAGAAATATGAAGTTTTAGATTTTCCATTTTTCTTCAATATGTTGTGTTAAAAAGCAGTTGATAAAATTAATTTAAAATCTACTGAGCATGTTTATTTAGCTTTACATATGATATATATATATATTTATAACTCTTTTGTTGTTCAACTACTTAGTTTTACTATTTTATGGTTTTGACACACAGTTAATTGTTTATTTTCCCATCTTCCCCAAGCAACAGGCTCTAGTTTCCTCACGATGTTGCCTAATTTCCCTATGTATAAAAAAGCTTTTTACTATTTATACCAAATGATTCAAGTTTAAATGTAAGTATTACCTTTTGTTTTTTTCTTCACTCACACATTTTATGATTTAATTGACAAAGTCATTTACTGATGCGATCAGTTACAGTTCTGATGACCTTTCACCGCCTTATGTCAGCTCCGGGACTATTACTGTGTGGAACCAGCCATGAAGATCAAAAATGGGTGTTTATGTTTTTTCAGATGAAAAACAATCAGTCAATGAAATATTTAGCTGATCAGACATCACACTGCTTTGGGAGACTGTGATTGACATTTCTCACCAATTTCTGACATTTTAGAAATTCATCTGTTGATTGAGAAAATAATTAGCAGATTAATCAGTAATAAACACAATAGTTTCAGCTCTAGTCACAGCATAGACACCAAAAGCTGATGAAGACTGTCGCTTGTGGTTGAAAGCTCTACAGAAGCTAGTAATTGGACCTTGAGTGTAGATTATTTTGTCTATCCACAACTCAGGTATTAAGTTGTTGCACTGTAAAGGTTTCAGGGATTTATGAATATCTGACACCAAGAATTAATTCTTAGCAACTACACTACCCATAATCCTGTGTCGATCAAGTTCCAACAAAGGTGGTTCCGGTGCTATTATCTAAACTTGCTACCCTGTCTTGAAGGAAGGTCTCATGTCAAAATATAGTCCTAAGACCTTCACTGTTTCAGATTATACTGTTCTAACTTGGTGAATATTACAAAATAAAATGCTGTTTATTCAAATCACCACAAGTGAACCAACACACAGAAACTTGGGGGCTAGATCGGACTGGTATTCGATAGTGGAAGTTCTTGTTTGGACTCTGGTCTGTGTGCACAGTAAAGACATACAAAGACACGAACAATACCTAAGTGACATACTGTACTGTTGATCATATAAGAGGCGTGTTCTGTGGGTCCACCCAGCAGCTATACCACTAACATGTAAGTCTGGTAATAACATGTTCAGCCTGTCTGGAGAAAACCTTGCAGGCTGGTGGACATGTGTGTGTAGAGTTCTTGTTTGAACAAGCCCAGCGGTCTGTTGTGTACATTCTGAAACAACCTGTTCGACCTGTAGCGGATTAGAGCTAAATAATACTCTACAGTTTCTCTCCCAACTAATAATAATGAGCTTTATTGGCATGAACAAATTGGTGAATATTACATTTTTTGTAGGAAAAGAAAAATAAAATGACTAATACTCACCAGACAACCAATATCTTTAACAGTAGCAGTTTTTATGACCACCTTGGAGGCCATGACACAAAAGACCAATGCAAAAAAATTAACCTCCTTGGGAGAGGTAATAAATATAAATGAAGCTTATGAGCGCAGTGGCTGATGTAACATGGATTTTGTCAGTGTGGAACAAAGAGTAAATAGTCTGGTCGAGACGATGAATAAAAGTGCCCTGAGATAACGTCTGCTATGATACGACGCTATATAAATAAAATTGAATTAAATTGAAGTGAATTGAACAAAACTTAACGGATGACAGGTAATTCCATGTCAAATCAACAGATTTTAGAGA
Source organism: Istiophorus platypterus (assembly GCA_016859345.1). Taxonomy (NCBI): domain Eukaryota; kingdom Metazoa; phylum Chordata; class Actinopteri; order Istiophoriformes; family Istiophoridae; genus Istiophorus; species Istiophorus platypterus. Next base: position 20,730,294 of record CM029128.1, on the reverse strand, counting down.
ATTTTCCAAACTCAGCATCTTGGATTTGCTTCATGAGCAAAGACAACCAAACTGGGGAAACATCACTGGTTAAACACAGCGAGAAAGAGGTGAAACCAAAGTCAGACAATGACCAGCTAATAGTAATGATAACAGAACATGGGCAATATGCACTTGAAATATAGCTGTTGAATAATTATTTTTTCATTTCATTCAGACATGCACCGGCCACTAAGAAAGTACTATAACACAAGTATTATTTAAAAAAATTTAAAAGATCTGATGTGGTTTATTGTGAAGATCTAGTGGCTTCCAAAGCATGAAGTAATTTTTTAATATGATTTTCAGCAAACCATATCATTGCAAATATGCAATTGTCGGCAAATGATTTTAGAAGTTAAAGACGTCTATTAGCATAGAAAAATTCCATGAACATTTCAAGCATGGACAGTTCAAAAGTTATGACTCATTAAGATTTCATATCTCAGAAACTAAAGGTGCAAGCTGAAAATTTTGCAAACCAGTTGTACCATGATTTTATTTACATCAAGTATGAAGCAAATCCAAGATGGTCGGTGAGGAAAAAATTTGAAAAAATCTTTTGATATGACATCAAAATGTGGCGTCCAACTTGCCTCTAAACAGAGGGTTGTAATATCTTCCTAGAGAACTGGGCGGATGTACCAGTTAACACAGCTGCATGTCATATCACCTCAGCTCCATCCTGCCATGGAAACAAACACGAACACACACACACACACCAGTGGAGCAAGGCACAGGGTTGCTGGGGCCCATCCCCCTACATCCTCAGCAACTGGCTCCTGGAAGCTGATTTAACAGGAACTTTTGAGAACAAGGAAGATGGAAACAAAGCAAATGAGTATACACTGGTGGCATCACTGGCGGGAATAAAATCCATCCACTGCTACATTGTACCGCTCTCTGAAATGTCAAGGCTGTAAGAGTGGAGCAAAAGAGCCCAGCTAATAGCTTTGCAGTGAACGCAATGCTGACAACTGGTTCACTGGTTGTGGTCTGTGAAGGCCACCACGGATACAGAGTTCACATTAAAACCAACGAGTTCAGGTTATGTTTGAATTTCTTTGAAAATAAAGATTTCTCCTGGGAAGAGATCCTTCTGGGGGCATTTTTTAAGCCTTTTTGATAGTGAAAGTAAAAATAGCAAGGATACATGGGGAAAGAAAACATGACACAGGGTGAACAGTGCAGCTGGCTTGGAGTCATATCAGGGACTCGCTTCTTAGAGCATTTACTCACATGAGGTATGCACCATAACCACTTGTCTCGGGCTGATCTGATAGCCAAAAACCCTTTTAAAATTAAATTTGATACAGATATCAATTGTAGCCCGTGAAATTAAACACCTCAGCATCTTCTGAATGGTTCTGTACAGATGTTCATGGTTCTCAGAGGATGAATCCCATTGATTTTGGTGATCCCCTGACTTTGAATCTAACCCCATCATGACTGATTTGACTGAAATTTCTTGATAACTCATACAGCTACCATCATCCTCACCTGTACTTTGTGTGTAGTTCTAATTAACAAATGTTAGCATGCTAGCATACCAAACTAAAATTGTGACCAAACCAAACATTAAACCTGCTTAACACCAGCATGTTAGCATGCTGACTTTAGCATTTAGCTCAAAGCACCCGAGCTTCACAAAGCTATCATGGCGGTTGACTCTTAGTTTTGCTGTCTGCTTGGTTGTATTTTAAAATATTCTACAAGGATGGAAACACAGTAATATATCGAGGAGGTTTGAGGTTTGGATTAACAGGCAAATTGATTCTTTAGAGACGATGCTGTTGTTTTACTCATAATTTTTCACAGCAAACTACATTTTGTTATTCTCCATAGAGGCAGAAAGCTAATAAACAGATAATCTCAAAATCTGGAAAATAAAACTGAAACTATGCATGGATAGATGGCACTGAACTTCAAACCTTAAATTTAAAGTTTGCAGCAACAAGCTGAATAACAAAACTTCAGCAGACGAAGAGTAACATCTTCATCCAGTTGGATTTATGCTGTTGTCAATTTTACTGAGGTAGTTAATATTTCCTCATCTGGTCCTCAGTTCTTGAAAAAAAAATGGGTCTTTGGTTGCTAAATGCAATGAGTGGGTTTGCTTGTCCCCAATATATCTTTGTTCACCCTTGCTTTTACTTTCTTCGTCTCTGTTCCTTGCATACTTCTTAAGTTCCTTCTTAAATTCTGAGGAGTGAATCCTAACAGGTAATATGAAAAGCATAAATAATTTAACAATAATACATTGATGCCCTTTCTGTTTCTGCCATCAGCTCAAATTTCTTTTCAAATCTTCATTTATTTGCTGCAAACCAGCATGTTGTGACCTTTGACCTGTGCCCACCTCACTGTAAGTTTTCTTGCTGTTTTTCAAATTTTATTCAATTGGATAATACTCAGATACAGAGTCTTTGTAGACTGTAGAGAGACAGAAAAAGTTGTGTAAGAAAATGAAGACAACAAGCTCACAGTCAGTTTTCATACTTGTATCTCTTTATTTATTGGTGCCCATGGTGCATTCAGGGACCTGGAGCAGCCACCAGCGACCACCACAGCAGGAACAACAGAGCTTTTTGCAGGATTAAAAATATATTAAACAGAACTTCAAGAGATAAAAACAGAGCATGTTGTTTTAGCTTTTTTTTTTTAAACATCGAAGTGAAGATTGTCACTCGTGTTCTTTTTCTCAGCTCAGCTCAGCAACCAACTCAAAAAACACATTTCTGTCTCTTAGCTTAATATCAAAATGCTTTCAATAACTCAAGGTTGTTTTATTACAGGTGAATATATTAATATTATATCTTAATTGCTTACACTTGCTTCAACATAGAGACCACATGCAGTTTGATTTTCACCTGGGCCTAGTTCATCATATGAGGAACAAAGCTGGGTTGAATGTAAAGTCTGGATTTTTCTGAATTCAACTGGAGCTGTTGTCAGGGCAATGAATATTTATGACCAAGACTTTTATGGTTTTAGAGGAGAATATGTACGTTATTGAAAAATCATCAAGATCTCTTGATATCTCTGTGTCTAACAGACCAAGGCATCGTAATAAGAATTAACAGGATCATTTTTACCTGGATTAGTTACAACAAGTTTAAAGAACAGGGACCTGAATACGTAACAAGAACTGCTGGTCTTTCAGTGTTAGACAGCATTTGTTCTATACTTTAATTGTACCAGACCGTTGGGGTAACTAATAAATTATCGATTATCTCAAGATGACTTGGGCTCCAAAACAAGCTAAATGATCATTTGGAAATCAAGACCTCTGCAGGAGGAAACCAGATTTAAGCACTGGAGACTTTTTTTCTTGTTTGTGGGTAAATAAAACAACCTGAGAATATTTGATTCAGTCAAGCTTTCACAACAAGCTGAGAGGTAAGGGGGAAAAAGGGATTCATGGGAAGGAAGTTTACATCAGCATCTTCTTAACAATCAAATTGCACTTCATAAAAAATAAAAACAAAAAACAAAAAAAACCCTAACTTTTTTCAGTCTGGGCGAGAACTACAGATAATCGTCTATACAGTAACATTCATACATTAGATTCAGACATTTCATGAAGAAGTTGTAAATATAGATGAAGACATGCAGAGTGAGGAAGGAAAGGGAAGAGGAAATAATAAAAACATAAATATGTGAAATGAAAGGACAGAGTTTAAAGTGTGAACAACAAATATAAGATGACAAACATTTTCCAAAAATCTTCCACAACAGGACAAAGAGCAAGACACTGGGGTAGAGAAGTCAATTCTAGGTTTTTTTTGAAGGCAAGTATTTTCTATTTATTATTTTTTTAAACCTTTTGTATTTGTGTTCAACAAATATCATTAATCAGATAGTAGCAGCAGCAGATTTTTTATTTTTTAAATGTTAAAATTTTTTTGGGCTCTGTTTTCCTGCTGCAGGGGATGATGGGAACTGTCCTCAGGACGACTGAACAGCTCGGGGTCACGCTGGGGTCATTTGCACCATAACCAAAACCACCTTAAGCGTTGACATCATCTCGATCGCTGCTGTTATCTGTATTATAACATCAATATTTTCCTCTTTGCTGTCTATTTCATCTACAGCGGTGAAATAAATGACAGTTTTCTCTGGCAACTCTGATGGGCAATATTCCCTGAGGAGCTGCCTCTATATTGCTTCTTTACGCAAATGGGAATACGGAAAAATCTCTCTCTCTCTAACTTTGTTGCCTATTGCTGAGGGAGTTGCCCATCACCATTGCCACAGGAACTGCCTCACTGGCACCGTTTGATCAAAAACCTGAATAAGTTTGAATTATTTGACTGGAAAATGATGTTGGCGTTGAGGTGGTTTTGGTAAACAGTTTCCTGTTTGGTCTTTAGGAGGCACTGACTGGCTGCAGAGGCGGGCAGGGGGAAGAGCTGCCTTCCTGTCGGGACAACAGGACACTGCAGGTGTTCAGACCTCCTCCTCCTTCTTCTTCTTCTCCTCCTCCTCCTCCTCCTCCTCCTCCTCCTCCTCCTCCTCCTCCTCCACCTCCACCTCCTCCTCCTCCTCCACCTCCTCCTCCTCCACCACTTGTTGTTATTGCCCCAGTCGCAGGGGTTGCCCCCTCCTGGACGGTGATGGTGTTGGTGACGTCTTCGTTGTAGAGGCGTTTAATGCCATCGTAGAAGTCATCTACCTCCATCTCTTCCACCTGAACACAAAGACAGATTGAATTCGAGGGCTGCAAGTACCGATAATTTTAATTTTCTATTACCCTCCCAATTACTTTCATGATTAATCAGTTAATCATTTTGTCTATATATGTCAGAAAATAGGAAAGATTTCCTGTTAAGACTAAGAAAGACTAAGAAAAGCAGCAAACATTCACATTTTAGAAGTTGGAACCATTGAAATTTAGTCTTTTACGACTAATTATTTAATCATTTAATTGCTCCAGCCATAACAAATCCCTACTGACAGGAAGCTAGTGTTACCTTGCGCTTGGCGGAGGCCTTGCTGCGCAGCGTGACCTTCTGTAGGCGGTTATGATGGTGGAGGTTTTTTGGTGGGGAGAGCAGGGCCGGGATGCTGCTGTCGGAAGAGGAGGAGATGGATCTCCAAGGCTGCGCACACCCAACTTCCCCTCCTGCAGGTGTCTGTGGCTGGGAAGGGGAGGTGGTGACAAGGGCGTGGTCCCTGGAAGACTCTGTGGTGGATATGATGGTCCACAGAGAGAAATAGTTACAGAAATACTTCAATAACTATTTGTACAGATTTCTGAACTTCCTCAAATAAATGTCAGTAAACAAACAAGACTAGGTCAAACCTATTATATGTCTGGGCAGCCCTTTATCTGTTTGCTTCTCTCTCTCTCTCTCTGTGCTCACGTATACATTAAGCTATAGCTGAATTACCAATAAAGCTATTCTCATTTAAAGTTTTCAGACAATGGAACAAGTATGAAATAGTGAATAAAATATGGCCCATTAAGACTGCATGTTAACCAGCAGTCACATCAAAGCCATTTCCAAATTGCCGCTCTGCTGCTAAAATCCTCATTTTATAAACCGTGATGTCGTCTGACAGAATCACCAGACACACAAGTTAAAAACAACTTCCGTGTTGTCATTTCTGCTATATTTGCTATTTAAACGATCACTCAGGGAGAAAGTTAGAAACTCATTCACTTCTGTGAAGCTGCCATGAGGTCATCTGATCTCACATTCATAGGGCAATAATGGCGACTCTCTACAATGGAAAGTAGGTAAGGTTTGTCCAAAGAGTAACTAGATTTGTTGCCAGATGCTTTAGTGAAGAATGGTCACTAAAGGGGCCTGAAAAGTCTGTAAATCTAGTGACAAGTTTTAGAAAAAGTGTGCACCAATATATTTTTAAAGAATAACGACCAATGGGGAAACGCCAACACTCAGTCAGTCAGTGCGTCCGTCAGTCTTTCAGGGACTTCACTTTTATAGAGCTGGCTGTGCTGTTGAGCCAAAAATTGCCAGAACAAAAATCAATACAACAGAAATCTTGTCTCTCTCTCTTTTTTTTTTTAAATCCATGTGCTCTTCTTCCTGATAGAAGCCAGTAGCCTACATAATGCAACTGCTGACCGCTGACCGTACTATTGATATGGTAGTAGCTGTTAATGTAGCCTTGAACTGCTAGCTTCAACCAGAGATGGGCAGCGGGCTACAGAGGTCTGGAAGGTTCTCTTCTTTCTGTCTATAAACCCCCCAATTTTTTTCTTTCCAAATTTTTAGTCTTATACTGAGCACAATTTACCAGACTTCCCACAGCTCCCTTTGGAGGTAAAAAAAGGCTTTACACAACTTCTTTCATGTGCAGTTGTACTAGCAAACACCCATCAAACATACTTTGATGGGTAAAATCTGTGGAGTCCCCCTTTAAACATACCCAGTGTGCAGCAGGGGAGCGTAGGGTCCAGGACCGGACACTGCCGTGTGGTTTGGCTCTGCAGGGGTTGGTAGATGTAGACGGTATTGGGAGGCAGGGAAGTTCTCGGTGTGGACAGACTACGAGCCACCAGCTCACGGCTCCTGATCAACTCAGAGCTGTCAATCTGAGAGAAAAGAAGAGGAAAGATGGACAGAGAAGAAAAACACGGAATCAAGAAGTGTGTTAGGGACACAGAAAACAAGGAAAACATTTATATTAAAAGTCTACAGTTGTCCTAGTCCTAGAGGATGTAGTGTTTATTACAGCCATAGCATGAAAGTGTTGGAAAACCAGTCAACATACTGATTATTTAACAATGCTTCCAGCCTTACCAGGGCTCTGCTCCTCAAATGGGGTTGATCATTGCTAACATGATTGTTGTCAAGCTAAGTTAAGCCAAGACCAGTGTGCTCTTATTTTAAACTTTTAAAGTGTATGCAAAAAATATGCAGCAAACTGAGTTCATTATTTGATCTTATGTATATCAATTTTCTGTATTTTGCCTGTAATTGCCTGATTTACATAGAGTTGACCTCGTGAATGTGATCACTAAATGTTGCAGCAATCTGAACATTATTTATTGTTAGATGTTGCTCTGTTAAAACAAACTGATGCTGTTATTCAGCCTCATTGCTGTCAAAATGATGACTTTCCATGTTCATTTTAAAGTAGTGTTAGTTCCGTTCTTTACAAAAAAAACAAGGATATTGACATTTGAGGAAAAATAAAGAAACATTTAAAGGATACTATTTAAACCGATCTTACTCTCATTTTTCATTTAAGCATATTGTAGGATTTCCCACAAAACAGAATAAAATTCCAATAATAATCTGTTTAATTTGTTGAGGGTCATCTTTGGTATCAAACTAGACTGGTATATTTGAGCAGCTTGGATAGAGACTACTATGCAGGTTAAAGTGTTGTTTCCTCCATTGTTGTTAAAACACAACATCTTCATAACAGCGCCACCGAGAGGCTCCACACCCTCATTGCCTTGGTCAAGAACAGTCAAAGATCATATGCTAGAGGACAAATGTAGAAAGAGACCCGTTGAGGACGGAGGGTTACACCAGGAACCAGCAACCACAGAGGGAATCATCCAGGTGGACTTTTGCTCAGAGGTGAGTTATCAAAAAGAGAAACTCGGGAGGTTTATTTGTGTTTTTTGCTCTCTAATCTTAAAATAGTCAAATTAGTTCCCCTGCTCTTGTTTTCCTTCAGCTTCACTAAATCAGATCTCTCTCCTCTGCTGACCGAGTCTGTTCCCTCCCACAACCTTTGTTCACTATTGTGTTTCTGTCTCTTTGTTTTCTTACTTTACCAGAACTTCTCAATTTTTTTTAAGAATTTTACTTTTTAGGTGCAACACCCTCTACAAAGTCTTATTTGTATTCTGTCTTGCTCTCAGCATCCTTATTCCCTGCATTCAAGCCATTAGTTTGAATTTTCTCAGACCATGAACTTCATTCTAAAAGGTTTTATATTCCACAGAGGCTCCATATCAGCTTCTACACTGCTGTATGTTTGTTTTGGTCACATGATACACACTGAAGACTTAGAGCTTACGACTGACCAGTAGTTGTTCTTAACTTTAAAGAAAAAAAAAAAAAAGAGGCAGTCTGGTACCTGTGCCCTCCTCAGCAGGTCAATGGTGAGAGCCAGCCAATCGGGGCAGCAGGTCTCCAGCTCCAGGGTAATTAGGGCCAAGGCCAGCATGGATCCTCTGAGCTACGGAAACAAATGAGTGACAAACCTGTTCAGTCACCAGGAAAGTGAAAAGCCCAAGCACTATAAATAATATAAATAAAATGAAGCCTTAAGGAAAATGCATGAAAACCTGAGCTTCAGAAGTGATTATACTACCTTTAAATTCGCCCCTGTGACTCAACTATGGATGAATGGATGAGGGGAGGTTTCTGCAGTGCAAGGTTAAGTTATAGTGTGTGTGTTTGTGTTTACCTGTATGAGTGTGTGGTCAGCCAGACAGTGGTAGAGTCGCTGTGTGAGCAGGGCGAGATGCTGAGAGCGGTTCATTCCCAACATGGAGTCCAAAAACCCAGAACGACAGGACAATACCATTGCATGGAACTACAGGAGAGGGAGAGGAGGAAGGTGGCTGGTAAAGAACTGAATTTTTATGTAAATTAAGTTCATTCAAGCGGTGATATATATATATATATTTTATTCCATCTACAAGTATACAGGATCAAGAAAACAAAGAGTCCTTTAAACCCCAACCTGGCAAGACACTGATTTTACTGAACCTGATTATATTTTGTTATTGAAGCAACATCAGATGGAGAAAAACAGATCTTATAATATGGAGTTAAGAAAATGTAAGAATTTTGAGAAAACTACAATGAAGTAAAGTAAAACAGCATTATCCAGCAGCCATTAAGTTCTCTCTACCAACAGGTAGCTGAACTAATTATTAATCTACAAACATAAATAAACTCTGCACTCCCGAGTTACCTCAATTTAATACATTACTTATTCACTGGTGAATATGATCTAATACAATTTTAAGTTTGAAGCCTTTAACTGCAGTCTGGATCATGTCAGACACATTGAGAGGGTGTGTGTGTGTTACAGACTCTTACAATGTGCAGGAAGTCCAGTGCTGTAGAGGTGTGCAGATCCCAGTTGAGTTTGTCCAGGATTATCCTCTCCATCCTCAGGATCTCTGATGGAGAACAGCCACAGCTGCTGGAGGCAGCCAGCTCCTTCAGAGAGGGCACACACTGACACAAAGAGACACACACAAGTCACCTCAAGTGTCCTGATGCATCACAACACCGGTCTCATTCTAACATTTATAACATTTCCATGAATTTTGCATACTAGTTTGTCGCATCTTAGTGTCTATGTGTTATGTTGTTTGTTTTCACCTCATCCTCCTCACACGTCTTAGCAGCCAGGAAGAAGCAGGCGATGGCAATGCAGCGCAGGTACTTTGGACGTGCCTGAAGACGAAAAGACCCAACCAGTCGGTCAATCAATAACATGTTTACAGTCATGCATGTGTGCTGACAGCTGTTCAGTCCCAAAATGTACAGCTCTGGACTCCCTCCACTTTGACAACAGCTGAAGAGCTGAAAATTTAACCACTGTCTCTTTGATGTAAACCCACCGTTCAATCACATGTTTTCACTTCTTTCAGTTTGTGACCATGAACAAACTGGAATGAACAGAAATAATCAATATGTACCCATATCTTCCCCTCTAGAGATCATAAGGTTCCTTTCTCCTCTAGTAGCACTGTGGAGCAGTTTCAAATGAGTGGCTCCCTGCGGTTTCACATTATTTCACTAAACTACAGGTGGCAGTAATTCACCAACAGAGGAAGGGATGAGACTCCCAGCAAGCAAACATGTAGGGGGGGTGGATTTATAAGGAGCAAGGACAGAGACACTGGACAGAATTGAGGGAAGGGTAAATGCAACCAAATACAGAGACGTTCTTTGAGCAAACCTGCTCCAGAGTGGACATGACCTGGGACTGGGGCGATGTCTCACCTTTCAGTCAGACATTTTCAGTTTTTGATTTTAATACATTTTCAAACATTTCTAAAAACATAGGTCCAGTTTTTCCTTATGGGTTATTGGGCGTAGATATTATCAATTTACAATTAATGTACAATACAAAGTGCAAAGAGTGAAATAAATTAAATATTTTCTGAAGTGACTGTACATGTATTTCCTTTGTTTAACCATTGCACTGTGTCTCTAGCTGTTTTGCACTAGACTTGAGGGCAGAGAGACTCAGCAGCAGAGAGTCTGCTTTCTATTTCAGCTGTAACAGTGTTTATTGATGGAGATATGAAAACTCGAAAACTTGAAAACTCAAATGCTCACACACACACCAACACACACACACACACACACACACACAAACACAAAGGTTTTCGATTTTAACACAACAATTTTCCTTATCAGAAAAACAGATTCTAGGTCCTGATAATCCTGACAAATCTTATTCCATTGCCTAAAATGTCTTGTCTGTGGTGACGTACATTGTTCAGATTCAGAACAAGATTCAGAACAGACAGGTTCTGTTCCTGTGTAAACGCCCATAGCCTCAGAAAAGTCATCAAGTCTATCGAGAACTTCCAACTAATCCATGTGACAATATTTGACCAAACCCCCAGCAAACACACTGAGGGTTTATGTTTACACCACATCCTGTTTATCTGTGTTTCTATTCCAATGTGAAGCCTGAAGGGTATTTTGAGGCTTGTCTGAGTTCATTTAAACTAATTATTTCTTTCAATTATTATTTAAGGTGTTTTCGTTTACATGGTTCATAAAACACTGTCCCTAATGACCTGATTGACTGGGATACATCACAGGAGTAGATGATACACTGTAACAGCCACACTGCTGCAGTATTGGTAGTATGTATTTACCTTGATGGGAGCGAGGAAGCGGTCCAGGATGCTAACAGCTAAAACCAGGGTCTCTGGGTACAGCTGCAGTCTGCCGTGGAGCTCAGTCAACCAGCGCACGGCCTCATCTCTCTGGGCCGGGGAGATGTCTGTATCCTGCACCAAGCAACAAGGTAAACAGTATCAACTAGTAGGCCTCGGGGATATTTGTAACAGCCACTGCAACATCTGTTCTTGTCAATGTTCCCCCAAAAGGACAACGGAACATCAACATACTTATCCTTTTCTGTCTAATGGAAAATGAGGCAGTATCTTTGTAATCCTGTTTTAACTACTCTAGAAATTTTCCCCATAATGCCTACTTTATTCTTTGCTTTGAATACCTGAGCGTTAAAGGTGATAACTGTAGGTACAGTGCAGTCATTAAATTCACTTCTGCTATCACAAGAACAGTTTTGAAGGTTGGATTATATGTTCTATTGAGGACACAAAATAATGAGTCAGAATATTTTCTCATGATCCTGACGTAAATTGTTTTCTGATTAAAAAATAAAAGTTTATCAAAAAACAAATGAACTTTGTGATAATGAGATATCAATAAAAACCATCTTAACCATCTTTTAACCACTTAGTCCTAAGTGAGCAAGTCTAAAAGGAAAGTATTTACTTTCCTGTAGTAGTTAAGAACAAAAATTGTATGTATTGGATTGTATTTTGGTCTTTGTGACTGACATACTTCTGCTAAATTGACAAACAGGATCTTAAACGAGCTAGACAGCTGAACCGAACCCACCACCAAATCTCCTCCAAAAACATTCCAGGGATTCCATTTGTTTTTCTCACAGCTGAGATAATTCACCAACTGAGCTTTCCTTTACTCAATGACAATATTACAACGTGTTAAAGAGTTTAAAAACATATTCAGACTTTTAGTTTGCACAGTCTGACTGCCGAGCTGGGTTTTTAATCTGAAGCAGGGACCAGACTAAAACATGTCTGATGTCGGTCTGAACAACAACATTTGTTCTCTGACCTGGGTTCAACAGGTCAGTGCAATCCAGCTTTGTTTTGAAAGTTAGGACACAGGATTCTGTAACAGATATCGACTAACTTTGCATTCATTAAACTATGATTATAGGATTAATATAACCCTATGGTGGTTCCTGCAGCAACCTCTAGCCCCCTCAGCCATAAACGGTGGTCTCCCCAATCCCAGAGATATTTGTATATGATCCCAGAGTGTCAGTTGTTACATAAACCTTTAATGGGGAGGGAAGATGAAGAAAAATTCTACCAAGTTACAACACTACTTCTGCAGAAGGACGAGATGATGTAAATTAATAAACAGTTAACGCTGCTGTGACGATGGCTTTTAAAAGGTCTGTTCACCCATATCTCAAAAAATATATTTTCTAACTTTCCCCAGTGGTATCTTGCAAAACAAATAGTTTTTTTGGGGGGGGTTTTGCAGAGGTTTTGAGATCCCTAAATGAAGACGACTCCTGATATTAACAGATGTGAGTGGGGATTTCATTAGTGCACTAACGAATCACATTTGAAATATGAGTGTCTTTCCAAAAACTCCATCCCTGTTGATCCACAGACGTCACTGGCAACAGACATTAAATCAGACTGGTATTAATGGGTTTAAATATGGCTTGGATACACGTTGATTTTTAAGGGTTAAAGTAGCAGATTCCCAAAGCTGCCTTCAACATAAAATTACTGTTCACTTTCCTTATTCTATCAATTACAAGAGGAATACTAACCACAGAGCCCCCATTTGACAGTTGGTTTCATGTGAGAATTGTTGCTGAGCTAGAAAAACCTAGCAATAAAAACAACTTGTATCTTGCCACACAGCAAGACCATGTTGAACCAAGACTCAAAGATTGTATATATTACTTTTATTTATTCATTTTTCCTCCATATAAAACATATAACATATAAATTATATTATCATGTAATTTAGTTGCAATTACTGTATGTCACTGGAATGCTCAAAAAATATTTGATATTCCTTGAAACTGATGCCTAAAATTCAGACTTCAACACTTAAGTTTATTCTTAATTTCTGTATTTCTGATTTGTCTCCGAGTGGAAATCACTGATTCGGTGAGTGGAATGTGTAACACTGGACTAGCAGCAGGGGTCTTAGGTCAGAGCGCAGCTGACCCCGTTAGCCAAGTAATCTGCAACTTGATACCGTTCAGCCTCTCAACTCTTGGCTGTCCAGACTAAAAACAACTGGCCTGCTTCCAGCCTGTTTCCAAGGCTAGAGGAAGGAGACAAAATCCACAAAGAATCTCGTCCGTCCCTGGTGCCTTGTCATTGCATAGTGTTAAGCTTTTCTCAGGGTCGCCATCCAAAGATGCAAGAGACAATTGTCTTCTTTCTTCTGAGTCTCCTTCCTCTACAAGGGTGGTTTTGGTCAAGTTCAGAAACTGCTCAGGCTGTTGCTTCTACTGCAGAAACTCCTTAGCTCAGTAGGAAAAAATGACCATTTCTGCAGATCAGAAACATTTAATTCAACAAAGAATAACGTCACACCTACAGGAGTGTATTTTACCCAGCAAAACTGCTTTTGTTTCTATGTCTCTGAAGAGACCGACTGCCTTCTTGACCCTAAAACAATGGATAACATGCCTACTAACACAACCAGGTACTGATAAGTGTCATACCTGTCTCAGTGCTATCATTTACTGCCTTTTACTATACACAATCCCCAAAACAGGCAGATTCGAGGCCTAGACAAAGAGGGCTATTTTATTCTTCCAATGAAGTCAGGTTTATCAGGATATCTCAATATCAAATGCAATTTCTTATTAGGCTTTACTGGCCCACATCAGCTGTCTAAGGTCTTGGTCTTTGTTTAGATTTTTTCTGTATTGTTCCTCCAGGATATGTTTGAATTTGAGGAGACAGAGATTATCCCTCTTTTAATTTCAATTTAATTTAAACACAAAGCGCTTTCTCTGTTGTCGTTATCTTGCATATTCTCACCCAGTGTATTAATTAACACTGGTAAATAACAATTAAATAATAATACTAAAAAGTAGTGCTTGGAAAGATAACAGTGGTTTTCTTGCTTAGCTCAAAAGAAGGTCAAGTGTCTTGCCTTGGCCAGATTAAACTGGAAGTCATGAATGTGCAGCATCGACTCAGCAGCAGCAGAACTGGATTAACAGTCAGAGATAAACCCTCTGCTAATTTCATTTGACTTGGATAGCTACACCTTTAGATCAGCAGTGAATATGACAGCAAAATTAACAGAGGAGAAGATGGAATAATATGTCTTTCATATGCACCAATCAGGTTTTCTATAAGTCTCACGAAGATTATGACAAAAAAATATTTGCCGAAACAAAAAAAGGAAACAAAACCAAATAAGAAGTCACATTTGAAAGAAACAAAAGGGAAAAAAACGTATCACAATTTTTGTCAACATAAAAAAACAAACAAAAAAAACCCATTTGATAATGTGAATGACTGACAACTGGGTAAAGTATGTAGACACCCAAACATTACAAACCCATATGATAGCTGACCTTGTCTTTCTAATGTCTTTCTCAACACCCAGGCTGCTGCATCAGCCCCCACTCCTCTGGTTTCCAGCTGTCCACAAGATGTGAAACCTGGGGTTTCCAGGGGTTTTCTCCTTCAACAGCATTAGTGAGTCCAGCACTGATGTTGTGTTATAAAGTCTGGATCTCAGTCAATGTTCCAGTTCATCCCAGAGGTTTTGGATATGGGTGAGCTTAGGGCTCTGTACAGACCAGTCAAATTCTCCTGCACCAAACTGGGTGAACAATTTCTTTATTTATCTGGCTTTATTCACATGGGCATTTTCATGTTGAAACATGAAAGGATTTTTCCCCATAATGTTGCCACAAAGCTGGAAGCAAACTATAAAGTTCCCTTCCAATTACCTGAGGGGCCTAACCCTAACCAGGAAGAACGGATACAAACCAAAAAGTACAAAAATGTGGGGTGTTCACATAGCTTTGACCATGTAGTGAACTGGCATCGTGTTTCCGTGACCGATACTGCAGATTCTCTCTGGTGTGTTTGGCTACCATTATCAGCATTTGGCTATATTTCTATTTTCTTATGTATTTATGACTAGGAACAGTAGGCAAGTGTAAAACCATTAAAAAAAAGGGGGAAAACAACCCCTCCACCAGGAGGCAAAGAGACCTCTCCTGTGACAGGTCAAGGGGTAATTGCCATTCTGTAAAATATGTAAGTATGGAAACAAACACTACCACAAGGCCGGAGCTACACGTAGGGTGGACCTGGGTCATGACCTGACAGAGAGGACAAAGTTCAACTGATCCTGGTGGCTGAGCAAATGGGTTCAATAAAAAGACAGGTAAACCATACTGATGCTTTAATTTCTATAGAAAAATATAATATTAATAATTTGGAAGTAATAAGTTATAATAGAGAATATTACATTCAATTTTTTTTCATGAATCGCTTAAAACTAAATGAATCAGTGGAGGTAAAATGAGTCAAGTGATAAAAGTACTGAGAGATTCACAGTAGGAACGACTGTCTGAAATGATTACATAGGTATCTGATGTGGTGTGAGACATGCTTATGACCTGACTGAGACCACCTGAGGGTGTGATGAAACAAAACAATGGCGACAACATGTCTCCAGACGTGCAAACTGGGTGAGACCAGTGAAGTCAGGCGCAGTGACTCACTGATGTTTCCACTGCTTCATGATTACCTGTTACCTACTGCCGTGTCTCTGACAACTATTTCAGTCTGACAGTAACATATTTTGCAATAATAACAAGACTTGTTGCGATCATGACATTACTACTGAGACTACAAGAAGACTCATCTTTACCAGATCTGCTCTGCCTTCTATGAAATACAAACAAACAATCTGTTGATGATGTTTTCCCATCACTAAAACCTTTCTGTGCCTTCACACTGTGATGGAGTTGTTTTGGTTTTGACATCAAATTGTGACCAAGATGAAACACCTAAATGAAGTAGTTATGGTGTCAAAGTTGTTATCTTTGGCAAAGTTTATGGAACTACTGCCTACGTCAAACGGTATGTATGCAGATTGTGGTGCAATCACTGTCCCAAAATGGAGCTCCAAATTTTGTTAATGTCACAAAATGTATCTTTTGAGTGAATCAAAGTGTACATAATGAATAGAGGCCCCCAGAGATGGATCCCTACCTGTGAGGGGGGTTTCTTTGGTACGTAGACCTTCCACATCTTGGCTTCCCTAGAGGCGGCCTTCTCCAGAAGAAAAGACAGCCTCTGGTGTCCCCAGGGTTCAGTAAACTTCATCCTTTCCTCCCCTGGTTGAGCCTACCTCCCCACTGGATACAGCTACCTGCATGGTGACACAGCACATCAGCACATCACACATACTCAGATTCATCTAATCCACCAAGAACAGCTGAGTTTGATTTAGACTTTTAGCCGAGCAATGTGACAGTGCTGCTTTACATTTTATGACATCACATTTTGATACTTAAGATAGAGGATTCTCTTAAATCTTAATGTTTTGCAATTATAGTTCGGTGACCAAAGGATAAAGGAGATACATTCAAAATTCTCACTTATTGCAATTGACCAGGGTCTTTTAGTCCCCAGTAGACTAGGGGTGGACGATACGGTGACCCATAGTGCTGCCTCACTATCAACTTGTAAGGTGTCGGAGATTTTTCTTATAATATGGTTACTATCCCGTTAATATCTCTGGGTATACTGGGTCATTATGGCCAAGGGGCAGGCAGCTTTAAGGCAATGTTGGATTTTGATACTGTTTTTTTTCAGATGCAATTACATTCTTTGATTTGTTGGTTATCTCATTTGGATTAAACAAAACAGAACATCTCCGTCTCATTATTTAAGCAATGAACACTTCTCAATAGATTTTTCAAGAAAATATAGTTTATGGCAATATACTCTATAGTGACATTGTGATTCAACATTAGTTTTACTGGGACATACGCGATGGATCAATGTTCCCCATCCGTTGAGCAAAGCATGAAAAATAAAGAGAATTTTGTGTTGCTTTCCTCTCCCGTATAATAATGATAATAATAATAATGGAACAAATGTACATGCAGAGCTGCCTGAGGACAATGTCAGAGCAACTTTAGTGTTTATTCAGGGCAACGAAGATGTTGTATAAGTCAGGTTACAGGTTCCCAGTCTATTAAAACAGACCCAGAACAGACCGCGGTAACTTTGCACGTTTTTGGTTCTTAAGAAACCCCATTAAACAGACTTTGGACTTGCTAAAAATCCAATTCAGAGGAAAGTTGCATAAGAGTTTCCTCGCCTAGCCACCGGAGCTAGCTCACTGTAATCAAAGCGATCGCTGTCTGAAGGACAGCGGAGTCAAACTAACTCGTCGCCGTGTCCACCGCTGCCGCCAAGCCCCTGCGGGGGGGTCCCGCTTTTTTTTGGGAACCACCGGGCCTCCCGAGGCAGGTGCATCAAGCGTTTCCTTTCATCGGTGCCCCGACAACGACTACTCCCCGGAACGGAGCTAATTTGACGGTTCGGCGATCCGGCGGCGCTGCTAACGACTCTCATCTGCCTGTATAAATGTGAACGTGTCCGACAACGGTGTTTTCAAAACGTTGGTCTCCGGCCTCGGCTGGTGCCAGGTAAAAGGAGTCGGGAGCGTGTTTGCGGCCGACGACCGAGCTAACTACACAGTAGGGCCATTTAAATGGCTGACGTAGATCCAGTAAGTAGACGGGGCCCCGAGCCTTACCTCCCCTGCGAAGCGGAGAAAACCACAGTTGGATTTCATCCGGTCCACTCGACTCGAGGATAAATAAAGGGGTGAAATCGGGAACCCGATCCTTAGTTTAGTCGTCCATCCTGGCCTCCATGGTGCTAATTTACTGGGGAAAAGGGGACGCTGTAAAAAACATATAAAAATAAAAGAACGGAATATAGACAGATATGTCTACTTCCGAGGAGGGGACTGAGGGGGAAGAGAGGGGGAAATAGGCTCCGCCCAGGACCAGGCGGAACCGGAGGCCAAAACAATCCCACCCTCTGTGGAATATTCCCATAATAATAATGTCGCAAATTAACACGGGAATATAGGAAATACTTGTATGGGTGCTTTCAACAAGAGCCAGCCGTGATTTATAGTGAGACAACTGCACTTCATGACATAAGTAAAGAGTTTATTATCAGTCTATTATGTGTCCTGCTAAAATGTAATTATTCTTTCATTATTTTGGCAACAAAATACACAGCATACAAAGGATGATAGAAACTGGGTATGCCTCAAATCCATCATATGATACGTTTCATTAAAAGTAAACTCCATTTCACATCTACACATCTACTCGTACAATTAGCATAAACCTGAGAGATTAAAAAAAAGTCTGTGTTTGCTGGACACAGTCGTGGCTGTTGCTCGGGATCTATCACAAAACATCCTTCTGGAACCTGGGTTATAGCTGTGGAGCAGGTGAAGCATTTGTTCAAGAACTGGCCCATTGTCTCTAACGTTGACTACATTATAGGCCACGGAACAGAGGTTGTAGTACTCGTGTGTTTTGTGGTTTAGTTCCTCAATAAGGCGGAACTCCAGAGTAAATGATGACATATTTTTGCCTACTTTTGAGACAGCTCCTACTGGAAGAGTATATGTTATTTTGAAGGGCTGTGACAACAGCGGCTGCTCAGCCTACATGCACGTTATCACTAATGCTTATATGATTAAAAAGAAGTTGTTCTGCTTTATCAGTGGGTGTTGTTTTATAAGTACCACTGAACGCATATCACTGTCTATTTGCCTTTACATTTACCATTTCCTCGACAATATCGATGTCCCTTTGTTGTTACTACTAAAATTAGCCCATCGCCAGGAACCGAACCATTTATAATATTCACAGAAGTTGTGTCTGTCGTTTATGATTAATTGATGAAAGACATTGTCGAAAAGCAATACGTAATGCTAAGATTGCGTCAGGGCTCTTTACAGCCATCAGCCAATCAGAGCCTCGCATTTTGGGCGGACTATTTGAACGCACCAAATTGCGGCTCTGCGATTGGCTAACGGAAACGTCAATCAGAGCGGACTCCTAGGTGGAATAGATCCCCTGTAGTCCACTGCCAGAGGATTTTGTAGTTTGATCGGAGATTGATTATCGATTGCAAGTGCAAAGTGACTCGCGAAAGTATCATATTTTAAGTGAAAACGACAACAAACCAGCAGCTGTAGGCTTTAATTTTTACCGTCAAACCCGAGAGTAGGTGATTACTATTCTGGAAACCAAGCATTTGATTGGTTGCCCCAGTCTTACGTCAGCATGTGGGCGTGAGCGTTGTGAACATCAACAAAAGAGAAAGAAAGACGAGAAGGAACAAGTCTACGATACAGCAGGTACAAGCGATATGTGGATTTAACTCGGAGAAACAGGTAGAGCCGACCTTTATTCCTTTATTAAAACAACACACTACACGGGCCTATTTACAGAACCATATTTTGCGTTTTCTGCCAACAGTTAACTCGAAGGAGCAGGATAAAAACAAGATGAACGTAAACGGTCGACAATGGAGCGTTGATTTAGCTACAGTCTTCGGTGACAAAAGCTTGTAACTCTCTCAAATAAACAATATGTTTCTTTTCTTTCGCAAATAATTTTACATCACATACTTAAAAAAAACAAAAAACCCCAAAACAAAACCAAACAAATTCAGATAGGATCGACTGAAACGCTGTTTAAGTCTATTCACCAGCCCCTGTTAGGAAATAGTGGCATTCACCTAAGAGAGTGAGTTTAAGAATCTCTATAATCGGTGTTTTTATTCGTTAGCATAAACGATTTCATCCTACAGCCAGATGTTTTTTCTTGTCTGTTGTTGTTGTTGTTGTTGTTTTTTTCACTGGACCCGACTCCAGTCGACCTTTTTTTTCCCCCATTACCACGGTTGAACGTTAGATTATCGAAGAGAAGCCTCATCTGTTACATCAATACTGTGCTAAGATTAAATTAAACAGTAGTTTTCTTTGTCGATAGTCGTATTTTACAGTATATTTTGATAGACCTTTAAAATGGGAAGAAATGAAAAAAAAAAGCCCAGCCCCTCCCCCGCTCCGGCCAGAGAGGATTTAAACGTTAGCTAGCAGCGGTTAACGTTAGCTTCCTCGGTTAGCGTCAAGTGAAACGATAGAACCGAAGGTTCCAGCCTCACGGACAATGTTTTCGTTTTCTGTAGGTTTTTTATTTACAGAAAACACCTCGAGAAACAGAATAGGTGGTTGTTTTTTTCGGTCACAGGGCAGAAGACGTCAACCAGAGGAAATCTGACACCCGAGCCCAGCTGAGGGAAGTGGGCTGGGCTTTGGGCTGTGACCCGTGTTAGCACCGAGGCAGGATGTAGGCCAGTGATGTACAGTACAGTAACCATCCGACAAAGGCCGAGAGAAAACCCCCTTAAAAAAATAAAACATGGGTCAATAATGACACTACAACATTTATAAAACTCCCACAGTCTTTTGTTCTCAGATCAACATCCTAAATCTTCATTATATTATATTCATAATTACATGAAACGGGGAAAAGTAGCATATATTTAGAATGTTACTTGTCTTTTTTTGGTAATTATTCAAACAAGTTATTGATTTATCAAAGTTGTTCTTTGTTAATTTTCGGCTAAATAATTATGAAAGTGCAGACCTTTCTGCTAATTTACTTTTTTTGAGGGGGGGTAATTGTAAAAGAAAAATGAAATAACAGACATGTCAGAGACAAGCCCCAAATTATTGCTTTATCACCAGGGTGTTTTTATTCTGTTTTTTTTCACTGAAATGGCAGAGAACTTGTTGAGCTAGTGATAAGTCCTGTATTATTTAGCCAAAAAAAGGTCAGATAAGACACTACACAGAATTTATTTAACGAAAATTGTATTTGAAACAGAAAATTTACAAAGATTACAGTTGTGATCTCTTTGTGGGTTTTATTTGTATTTTGGACTGATCAGAGAACACTCTGACATCAACATGTGTTTGTGTTTTGGAGCTGAATCTTGGTGCTTTTCTGTTTCGCAGTGTGAATACTGTGGTGAAAATTAGAGATCACTTCTTCCTGTGCCAGCTGAGACATGGATGCATTCAAGCTGATGAAGGAGCTGCGGGTGAACTATGAGCAGGAGGTTCATTATCTCCCTAAAGAGACGGGACTTAGCCTCATTGAATCCACATCATGGGTGAGCACGTGTGACAAAAACAGATCATTGTTCTAGAGTAGATTCAGTAAATGGCAAATCTTCCCTTCAAACCCCAAACGTCAGTCATCAGTGTTGTGACAGACAAACCAGTTTAATCACCAGCACCGCCTTGTTTTACAGGACGGCAGTCGGATCTCTGCCAAATGCAGAGATGCCAAAGTGGAGGACCTGTGGAGTCTGACCAGCTTCTTCGGTTACAGCACGCAGACTTTCGTCCTGGCTGTTAACCTGCTGGACAGATTCCTGGCCATGATGAGGGTATGATATGCTTTCACCTAAAAAGACCAGACACAGGAGACTTGAGCTGTCCTTTTTAAAGCAGGGAATGGTGACACATTTTGGCTTTTAATGTGGTTGCAAAAGCCTGTAGCTCTAGTGCCAGTGCAGCACCAGAAGTAGATTCAAACAAATTTAAACAAGTACAGAATCTGATTAATTAAAAGGATTCAGCTTGAAGTTTATGTGCACTGAAAAGGTTATAGAATTTAAAACAATATTCCTCATTGGCACAGTAGATAATCTTGTTACATATTATTTTTTTCAGTCTTTTTTATATAATTTGTTATTTCCTATTTTCATTATCAGTTCTAACTAAATCATAAATTCACAGCAGTGAGTAAAATGCGTTTGTTGCCGACCTTGTGATATCCTCAGCAGCCTGACGTGGCCTTTATTAAACTGGGATTAGTTCACAATTCTTCTGGCATAGAAAAAGAAATTTTTATTCAAAAAGTCTTTTTTTTTTTGTTTCTGACGCACCTCTTGCTCCCCCCTCAGATCCAGCCAAAGCACCTGTCCTGCGTCAGCCTCAGCTGCCTCCACATGGCGGCAAAAGTGACGGAGGAGGAGTGCAACCTGACGCCAACCGACGAACTCATCCGCATCGGACAGTGCAAGTTCACTGTGTCCGATCTTGGCCGCATGGAGAAGATTGTTGCCGAGAAGCTCGACTTCAAGTCCAAAGCCATCACTGCCTTAACCTTTCTGCACCTGTACCACCAGATTACACTTTCACACTCCATGGACAGGTGAGACTGTCACATACAGAACATTTATATTCCTGCTGATCGGTTTCCAAATCATCTTTGGTGATTTTTTTCACATTGTTTCAAGGAATATCTACTGGCAGAGACTTAAAGATACTTGACCTGTCAAAGTCAACATTTAGTCAGTATTATTTTTGTCTTCTGCATGAGCCTCAAACCCAGGATGTTTATTCTGAATATGACAAGTTTTCAGCTCCTTGTTGAGGCATATTCAGGAATTTTTTCACATTTCTGAGCCTCAGCATAAAATGCCAGAGTTCTAAGATTCCAGTGGTTTGAGAGGCAGAGCTTTTTCATGCTACTGCTTTTTTGTCATCACAGCAGCTCCACTTAATGTAGGGCAGCTGTCAACTATCAGCCGAGTCCGATGTCTGACTTAAGTACTCTGATAGGGTTTGTTGTCAGCTGCTGCTGGCACCAACACCTCATGCTTACATAACCCCGACAAATTAACCTGTTTAGCTACACATGGCTGAAATACACACAGTTACACACCTAGATCTTACTATGTGTCTGTGTGAACAGGAAGGAGATTCTGAGCTTGGAGAAGCTGGAGGCTAAGCTCAAAGCCTGTCTGTGTCGGATCTCCTTCTCTAAAGCAAAGGTAGGAATTCACTGCGGGTCAAAGGACATACAAAGAAGCTTAGCAGACTGATGAGTTGATCAGAAATGAGTACTGTTATATTGTTGTGAGTTTGAATGAACACTGTTTCTGTGTCTCCCTGCCTCTGTTATTTTTCCATCCAGCCGTCCGTCCTTGCCTTGTCTCTCCTGAGGCAGGAGATTGAAGCCATTCAGTCGGAGGACATGTTGGAAATAGCTTATCACATCCAGAGACACCTGAAGGTAAACAACATGCTGCTTGACTGTACTACACAACAGCTCATCCAAGGAGGGAAAGCCACACCTGTGGAAACCTAATGTAATTGAAAAAAACATAGAGCTGGAAAAAAGAATGAGTCCAGAGGTTGCCTTTCACTGAACTTTGGTGGTTTCATAACAGTAAAATTAAATTCTGAGCTCACACTTCATTGCATCAGCTGCAAACAGAGAAGCTTTTTGAGACTTGTGGAGACAGCAACTCCCCAAACAATTTAATTACCGTGCCATACAGCTACTACTTTAAGGTGAGAGTCCAGCTTCTGGCTGCATGGATGGGCTCTGGCCCAAAATATTTTTTCTGTCGACAATTGTGGTTGTGTACACTTCCGTTTACATACACTTTGGCCACACTTCTCTTCAGTTTTCCTGTCTTATTTCCCTATGGTAATTTAGGACCAGCATTGGCAATTTCTTCAGTTTTACTAGTTTAGATGTTTTTAAAGAATGTTCCAGTTGGAAATTCAACTTTTAGTTTTCTGTTCAGTACTTCAATCCTGAACTGAATTTCAGATGAGGATTATTTTAGATTTTGGTACATTGCTGCCACATTGATACATTCGGTCTCCTTGTTGTTTGTATTTCCAACCCTCCCACTTACCAGCACTTTAAAGTTCAGTTGTTACATGACTGGCTGATCAGAATTCAGTGAAGGCCTATAGAGCCTGTTTACCTAGTTTCTCTTAACCCCCTGATCTGGAAAAAAAATCCAGGTTTCTGTCTACAGTAATTGTACTGTTCCCTACCAAACCACTAGATTACTTCAAATATACTGATGTCAATTAATGTACTGGGCAGGAGGCCAAACAACCAAAACTGAAATGCTGTGTGATTTGGTCCCAGATTGCGGATGGTGAACTGCTGCTGTGGAGCGAGCGTGTGGCTCAGTGTCTGTCAGACTACGCCTCGCCCGAATGCTGCAAACCGAACCACAGGAGGCTACAGTGGATAGTGTCACGGCGGACGGCCCAGAACCTGCACAGCTACCGCAGCGTCCCCGAGCTGCCCACCATCCCAGAGGGAGGCTGGGACGAGAGCGGGAGGTCAGAACCTCACACACACCAGAGCTACATAATACTACTTTCACAGTTTACTCACATGGGAAAAATACTGCGTCAATAACTAATCAAAAATAAATTAGTAACCACATCTTTTAAACATAAGATCTAGTAAAAATACACAGTCGCTGAGAAAGGAATGGATGCAAATATTAATCCTGCGAATAGAAGTATCAATACTTAATCATTCAACTAAAATCCCAATAATCTTAATCTTGAATGCAACCTGAATAGTACCACCTGAACTTTAACCATCAGACTGATGACAGATTCAGTTTCAGTTTGATGCAGATGTCAGGTTGACATCATGTGACAGCTCACATCAGATAAAACCCTTGTAAATATCAAACACTCCGGACAACAACTGAGGTATTTAACATGACAAGGAACCGGACACACAATGTTTGTTTCCACAGCAACGTAACAGTCTCTTCTATGTTATCAGTTAAACAGACATGAAAAGAAATTAGGAGGCTACTTCATTTTACTGCTACAGATCAAGTTAGTTATTTGATTCAAATCTTTATAAGTTAATTGCATCACCCAGAAGTAGAAAAACTAGGTCTAAATTAAGAGTTGCTAACAGATTTAAGTCAGAGATTGACAGTTTTTACAGTGTGCTGTGTGTGTGAGTACTCACACTCCTCTGCGGCAACCAGCTGTGTGGCAACACAAAATTGTCTGTTGTGTTAAAACATCATGTCTCTCCCTCACACACACACGCACACACACACCAGCTCCTCTGACTGTCCCAGCTCACCAGGGCCTCTCAGATCTCTCAGCGCTGTATTATGGGATGTGTGCAAGTTACAGCTCACGTCCCACTGGCTCAGACGTTTCCATGACGTCACACAGCTAGAGTGCCTCGCCTTTATGTAACAAGGAAACCTGGGAGAAGTTTTTCTGACTCAGTAAAAGGTGGATCCAACCACAAAGACTTTTCCCAGCTTACCCCCGTTAACAGATCACTAACCCACAGAGAAGTTCAGTCCAACTAAAACGTAGCCTGCTGATAAGACTTTGGTTCCTTTTTTAATGACACTACATTACACGCCTGAACCTGAAGCATATCTGCAGCTGTTAACAGAACGATAGTAGCTGACTCAGACTTTTCACAGATCAGACCATGAAATCAGCTGATGGAATGGTTTCTCTTTTAGATCATGTAAACTTTGTCTTCTGTCCCAGTGTGAAAAAAGTGCCAACAAGCTCAGGAATTAAAAAGTCCTCAAAGGGCAAAGTAATGCTCAGTATCAGTTCATCTGTATTTTTTTATTCATACTTCTATCCATTTCTTTTTTAGTTTTCAAAAAATCAGACCAGTTTCTGCCATGAGTCAAACTAGCAGATTTCTCCTTCAGTCTAATCAACAGCCAAGAAAACTGAAAATGAATTTGTGACATGAAAGCAAGAAAAACTATAAAGTTTACTATCAATATTGTGACTTTTTGATTTTAGCTAAAACAAGAAAAAAGTGCCTTTACTGACATTTACTTGAACAATTGCCGATTAAAAAGAGATGTTTGTGTGTTTTAGGATTATTGCCGATTTTTGCCTAAAATATTCGATTCATCCAAACTTTCAAGTTAGTTTTCTGTTGAAACTAAACTGCACGAGTCAAAGTTTAGAACAATTTCCTCTGATAATTAGAAGGAATCATGAAATGTTTTGATGGTTTGCAGTCAAGTAGATGATAATTGAATGAGTGACTTAAGGGAAACTGAATCCAGACCCTACATGGAGCTGATTCCCCCCTTTTAATCAGACGATGTGAGCTGAGTGTATGTCTCTCTCTCTCTCTCTCTCTGTAGTGAGGACTCATGTGAGGATGTGATGAGTTCAGGTGAAGAGTCCCTCAGCAGTTCTCTGGGCAGCGACGCTGAAGGGCCCTTCTTCCCTCTGCACTTCCGCAGCCAAAAACACCGCCAACACCTCCATGCCTGAAGGCTCTGCCATCCCGTGCCTCGTCACCCCTTCTCCCTCTAACTCCTTTACTTGATGTCTTTTAATTTATTGTCCAATAAGCTCCGGTGCTGGTGGAGATTCACACAACGGGCAGCTTCGCAGTCTGGACTCTCCTGGTAGATTTTAGATTGTAAACGTGTTGGTGCATGTTGAGATGTCACATTCCAGGATGGAAGTTTCTAAGGATCCACAAGTAATGTTTGGCAGATAAACTCAGGTCGTCTCAGTGTAGTGGCTGGCCTTTAAGGTACTGGGCTGGCTAATGGATCAGACCAGAAACAAAAGGATAATTTGCCAAAATGTGGTGTTTATTTATCAGAATGTTCTGTTTGACTGTTATTAATCTAAGACTGTTTTTTTATTTAGGGAAAGGAGGAGTTTTCCCTTTGTACAGAGGCCGAGAGGCGCCAGGGTTATATTGTTTTGTTTTGTTATCATACTTATGGTAGTTTATTCGGAGACTGATAATGAAATATCAAGCTGTTATCTTGGGGTCATAACTTAAGTATGTGAAACTGTTTTCAGGTATCCTGAGGTAAACACTTGTATCCTCATCACCACTAAACTGTCAACATTACATCATAGCTTTGGAGTAACAGGCTTTATTTGTTTCTTTTCTCAAGATAGATCCGAGTGAAAACTATCTGACTGCAGCTGCTCTGATCCTCTGATCCAAGGTTTAATTTGCACAGTTTTTTGTTTTCAACTAAATGAAAGTGTTAAATGGTTGAACTGGACGTCGGAGTCAGTGTCTGAAGGGAAACTCGGATATTTGCCATGTTTTCGTTTACAGCAGGTTTTCCTTCAGATTCAAACCCTGCTGTTGCCACAGGGGCTTCAGGTAGAAATATTTAATAAGTTTGTGTTTGTGGGTGTGTGTATTTATGACCCTGGTTTAAATATACAGTTGCCAATTTTAGGATGTAGCTTAATAGCGTTAGATGTTTCAAACTGTTCAGAGAGAATGTTGAGTGGAACAAAATGATGCTGACAGTGTCAAAAAAAAGTCTAAAAAATGTTAAAAATGTAAAAAAATGTTAATACAAAAACATGTAAAACTGTAAATGATGTACAAAAAAATCTGTTAATAGTTCCCTGTAGATATTAAGTTATTTATTCTTTTTTGTCACTTGTACTGAAGAAGAAAATCTTATAAAAATATTATTTTTAATGCTTTTGTTTTGTGTCTTTCTTCCATCATGACTGAAAATGCTGCATGGATTCACTTTCAAAATCAAGCTGAACTGGACTGTAATGAACCAGATGATGCAGGTTAAGTAAAGTGAACATAAATGGATTACATAGGTTGATGTTGCACTCAGCAGCAGATTGAAAGAAGAGTTTTAGAGCCACTGATAGAAGTAAAAACAAACAAGCAAAAACAAATCCCTCAGATTTTCAGATTAAAGTCAGAATTCTGAGAAATAAAAATGAGACAAGTTGTAACATTTTAGAAATGAAGTAAAATGTCTTCAAGTTGACACTCAAACACCATGTATTTGGTGTAATTTAATTTCAGTATCCCACACTGAAAATAGTTTACTCATGAAACCTAACTTCAGAAAAAATGGAACTTGTGCCTTATTCTCTACAGCTCTAATTTTTTAAATTATTTTTTTCATTGAGCGCCAAAGTCTCGGCGCCAGGGTTTCATTGAGAAAACTGGTTCAGTTTTGTTTAGAAAAAACAAATATATAAAAGGTTTCCTGAAAATAACTTGCCACATTAACTGAGGTGAAGTAAAAAAAAAACTGAACCAAACAACTGAGATGTCTGAGGACAAAGGTGCAACACCACCAACACCTTTGGGTAAAAACTAAATATATCAGTCAGACAGATTTTCACCAAACCAATAAAACACAAAACAGTCAAACATGGAGTCAAAATATTTACCAAATACCAGATGGAAGGATGCAGAAATTCCTAAGCTGTCTTGTTTTAATTACTTTAAAATAAGATCTATTTCCCCCCAGAGTCTCTATTTATTTAAGTCAAAGAGATTTTGATCAAGAGATCAGACTGATCTGAAAATCAACCAGCTGGCTCTGACATCACAGATACATCTGCCATTCATAGCAGATCATTAGCAAAGATGCTGACAATTTCAAGTGAAATGACTAAATATGGTTATGCAGCTTATTTTTTCTAATCATTTAATATTTTTAATTTTTGCTGTCAATACCAGTGTTCATCTCAGATGGTTCAGTAACGAGTCCCCGACAACATTTGGTGAAGATGCTCCAATGGAGTCTGTGCAGAACTCCAGTTATTTTATTGATGTTTTCCTGGACAAGTAGAAATACTCAACCATTCTAACGCATCTCCAGAAAGTCTTATTAAATTATTACAGAACCAGTAAAAATAGAAACTTGTCAGAACAGAGTGAAACTTAACCTCAGTCACCTGCTGAGTTAACGCTTTCTGAAAAGCAAAAGCTAATACATCAGCCATAGCAGCTGCTTGGACCAATTGACGTTTCCTTACATTACATCACACAGATGCACATTCACACCACAACAGTAAACAAAAGCCATGACCACCAAACAAAGATAATAAATTCCACTCAGTCCTACCAAACTAGTCTCCAGTCAGTCTTCTTCAGCCCCAGGATGCCTTCAGGGACCCCTGAGACTGTGATGGCTCCTTTTCCAGTATTCAGTGACTTTATCCTCCCCAGATTAGATCCAATCTGTATGTTCATTTTTTTTGTAATTACAAATAGGTGAAAAGTGCAGCTATACATCCAAGATGAGGCCGAAGATCAGAAAAACATCCTTTTTGTTTGAAGCTGGGTTCAAACTGGGTCACTCCCCCTCTGAGTGACAAACAGATGAACCACTGAATCAAAATCCCATTCGAGACTTCTTCTTCTTGGGTTGTGATGCCTGCGATGCCTGTGACAGCCCCAGTCGACCCTGTGAACTCTGGGAGAGGGACTGGGAGAGTCCTGACCAGTTGTAGGAGTCCTGGGACAGATCCACCCTGAGGCTCCTCTGAGGGAAGGACTGTGAGCTGCGGAATTGAGAGGCGGAAGAAGACACAGGTGGAGGTTGCATGCTGCTCCCCTCTTCCAGAAAGTCAATGTTGTACTGCGAAGGCTCATCCTGGAAACAGAGCAGAAAACGCTGTTTGAGTATATAGGCAAATGAAATAGATATATTTTTTACAATTGTCAGTTATAGACATGTCACTGGAAGCAGCACTGTCATCTTACCTGCGGTGCAAACAGAGAGCTGAGGTAGTCCTCTACGGGACGTCTGTTCCTCCTGTGACTGGCTGCTGTGGTCTGGGACAGACAGGGGCTACTGGGAATCTGCTGATCACCATGTTTTTCTCTAACACTTCGAGGTGTGGCGGTTGGCGTGGAAACCAGGCTGTCATTTTGCACGGTGGAGGGTGTCGTGGCTCTTGGTGTCCCATGCTCCGAACAGTCCTCCAACTGAGATAACGGTGCCATCCAGTCGGTGTCAGACCCCACCCCCTGGCTTGCTGCGGAGGACCAGCCTGTTGAACTCGAGAAATTGTCCAGATCCGACTGGTAGCTCAAAGATGAAGTGAAGCTGCCAGACAGGTCCAGGCGACGGCCGGCAGCTCTCTTCGCATCCTTCTCCCTCCTCCTCTTCCTCCTCAGAGCATTCACCTTCTCCTCTCGGTTCAGCCCCAGGTGGTCCTCCCACCATGCCCGCCACGCTTCCTCCCCCTGCCAGGAGAGGGTGAGGCGGCGGCTTAACTGATCCCTCCAGATGTCTGTGTCCACTGGGTTTGGCAATGGGACTAAATCTTGAGCGCTGATGGAGGTAGAGAGAGAGCTGTGAACCAGCAGCGTGCGTTTGGACATGCAAGCTCTCAGATCTCGCCTTAGGCTCTTCACACGCTCCTCTTCCGTCAAATCTCTTGCTTCGTCAGCCAGGTGGAGGAAGTCTTTAGTTTGGATTGTTAAGTGCTGTGAACAGCCTGGGCGGGGCTCCTTCTTATGACTCTTTTGCATCAGTTTCTGGAGCCAACGTTTCCAGGTGACAAGAGCACCTTGGCTGAGCTTTACTAGAGTCTGCTGCTCAGAGGAACTGATGTGATTCGAGCTACTGGAGCAGGAGATTGTTTCCTCAACCCTGCTGGGTTCCCTAGTACCATCAACTTCATCTCCACCCAAGTTTGCAACTTTCACTCCTGAGTCCAATTTACTAACGTGATCCGGCTCTTGATCCTCATTGACAACGACCTGCAGCCCCAACTGCTTCAGCTTTCGACTTTTCCACCCTAACTCTGAATCCTCAGAGTCTGAGTACATCCCCCCTTGCTGTTCCCTCTCTGGTGTTTCAGAGACAAACCTTGGCACAGCCAGATCTTGAGTTGGCCCAATTATATCCTCATCGCTCGACATATCTGCTCTTACCAGCTGAGAATCTGGTGCAAGCTGTTCTGCTCTTCTTCCTAATGTCACGGCCTCTTTCCGTGTTGGTTGAAGCAACTTTTTGGCTGCTTGTTGAGGCAGTGGTTCATCCTCTGCTGCTGGAGGTTGAAATGAGTCGGTGTCTTTCTGCCCCTGCTCAAGGATCTGGTAGAAAATATCTCCCGCCTCTGTCAGCTGCAGGACGCAGATACACTCCTCTCCACCTGCTTCTTTTCCTCCTTTCTTCTGGACACAGGTCAGACCTGATAACAAACAAAAACGTTAGCTGTATTAAATATAACTGACTAAAAATGTAGCAGGAACAACTTGTTAACTTTGAAATAAAAAAGACTTCCAACAACTCCAAAGATATTTACATACTGTATCTTGTTAGCTAACAGGTTAGTCAGAAATCCAGCCTGATGTCAGCAAAGTTCTGTTGACATTAGAGTTAAGGCAGAGCTGCTTGTTGCTAAAACCACAATGTTTCCTAGTCAAATTTCTATTTCTGCCCCTCTTCAAAAATAAAATAATAAAATAAATAAATAAAATACAACATACACCCCTCTGCAAAAGAAGTCAAGATGTGTTTTCTTCTGACGTGGAATTTCTAAACTCTGATCTTTGTGCATCTAAGTGGTTCAGCGATATACTAGGTTAAAACATAGTATATGGCTGGACCACCCTTTATCTTTTTGCTTTTCTCCTGTGCTCACATATACAGTTTTTTAATTAACCTTAAGACCCAATAAACCTGTTCTCATTTAAATGTGTTTTTTTCTGTCTCATTCACATCTGTGTCAGATGCCATGTGGTCAACTGAATCAGAAGCATAGAGAGGTGTGTCAGCGGAGGGAAATGCTGACCTTGTGCTCGCTGGGCAATACTGGTGATTCTCCTCTACAGAAAGTAGCTAAAGTTTGTCAAAAAAAGTAAAGAAAATTGTCGCTAGTCTCTCTTTTTTTAAAAAAAACAACAAAAAAAGTCACTAAAAGAGACTGAAAAGTTGGCAAATCTATTGACAAACGTGCTACATTGGCAACACAGCCTTTAAACACCAGCTGATGATGCAATAGAATCTGTTTGAGCCAATTAATTTTGAAAGAGCAATGGCTAATGGGAATACTCCAATGCTCAACCGGTAAATGCACAGACAGTGGAGCCAGACTGCTCAATCAGGTAGCCAATGCTATCTTGCCACAGATGTATCAGTATTGATGTATATATCGATGGATAAGTAACAAAAAAAGTCAGAGTAGAAATACTAAAAGTATGTTTGAGATCATTTGGAAACAGTCTCTCAGTAGTTAGTTAAACAGAGTACCAACATGTTTCAACTGTAAAATTTCTTCTTGGTTGATATCTCGTTCTCACGGCTTCACAAGCAAATCTTACGGATCTTCAGCAGAAGAGTTTGTTAAAAGTTTAGTATGGAAATGTAATGGATATCCTTGAGATTAGAAGCACCTTTACTTTCACTTGCTTATAGATCCTCTTTAACCTATTTGTTACAGAAAAAGGAGAAGTTGATGACGCACTACAATTTCCCTCTGAAATTTGCCTCTGCAAATGTAACAGATTTCCTCATCAGGTCACATTGTGAATCTGACGCACCCACAGCTGTAGGGCTCATTCTAGTACGTCAATGGAAAACTGAACCAGATTTTGAGGTGAAAACTTCTAAAGAAGCAGAAGAGAGCACATCTGTTATCTTGTTCCCAACTCCTCTTTAATTAATACTGTATAATCCCCGTGCTCTGTCAAGTCCATTAAACTTCCGGGTTGAATCACTGTTTTCAACACTCTAAAGGTCTAGTACTCCAATAGTCAGACACAGGAACACATGCGTTCATACTGTGCCGCCTCGTCTATCCATACCTGCAGCAGGTGAGGACAGTCTTTTGGTTGCGGTGTCCAGACGGTGAGGAATCTGGACAGGAAGGTGTTTTAGACTGTCTCTGGGTCTGAGGAGAGCCTGAGCAGGACCTTGACTAAAACAGGCCTCTGCTCTGCCACCTGATCACACAGTCACACAGTTGGAGTATTAAACAGATGTTTGGTACAAACCATGGATATTCTTCAGATTACAATTGGACCAATACACTAACAATCAGGAAACGTAACACTCTAACGAAGTAAATTCAGAATTTAATTGACTCGAAATTAATTAAATATGAGCTGCACAATCACATATTCTATTCGTCTTAAGCTCATAATACACCCCCCTTGACTGACCTGAGTACTGCAGCAGGGTCATTTCCTGAGAATGGTGGGAGCCCAACAGGACCTTAGTGGTTCTAGCCCCGCCCACTATTGAGCCAGTTGAGGCAGAGCCAGGAAGGACATGACAAAACATGGGTGGGGACTGCATCATGTGATCCCACTTGAGCATTGGCATGCAGGGGAAACGCTCATCCATGATATAGGCCGAGTACTGACAGACAGAGAAAGTTGGACATGTTATTTGGCCGGATGATGGTTCAACAATACCTCAGGTTTCTTGTGTGCCAGTGTTAAAATGACAAACACAAGCAGCAATCTGAAAGCACACAAGGGGTGGCTTCACGCAAGCCTAGTTTGGTTCAGTGTAAATAAGCAAAGTCAGCATAATGACAGGTTTTCTTATGGCAATATAACAGGATCTGTTGTTTGACAAGGGCTAAAGGGGCACTGCAGATCCTTTCTAGTGCGAAATAAGCTCCATGCAAAGATCAGGAGCAGGACTGGGTTTTAGTTCCACAGACCAGAGTGGTGAGTCTTCCCTACTGAAACGGTAACATCAGCTGATCTTATCATGTCAGTTTCAGGAAACCTATTTGGAGAAAGTTGTGTGACGTTATTTGGTATATTTGATAACGTCTGGATCTCCACTTCAATTCAAAATAAAGTTTAAACTGTTGGTTGAACAAAATCTGAACATCTTACGTATTTGTGTGTAATTTTGTCTTAACATTAGTGTACCTGAGTGGTTATGAGGTGGTGGAAGGAGTGGACGTCTCCCAGATATCTGGACAGGATGAGTCTCTCTCCGCTCCGACACTCTGAGGTGCTGCTGATACGGAACAGAGTGTGACCATTGGCAGGACTCACCTGGAGGGGCAGAAAAGGTGTGAGCAAGGAGTAAGGAGAAAAACGTTAGGAAGAAAAGATGAGGAGAGGATTTTACAGTACGTTTGGTTGTCAGTTTATTGCCTTAAATACTCCAACAGATACAGAATTTACCCCAATGTAAAAACAAAAGGAAACAAAAAGCTCCAGGTTTAAGCTCCAGGAGAACGGGAGGAGCAGACTAAAACTTGATTATGACAAGTGTTTTGACCTGTGGCCTAAATCATGGTCATTGTACAACAATTTACATGTGTGACCCTGAATAAGTGTAGTATGCCTGTGTGGTTTTAGACAAATTCTTGAACTGGCAAAGAGGTCAGTGGTGTGTCTTACAGACGCCTTTACGCCCCTTACTTCAGTTAATTTGGTTCACATCAGCTGAAAACATACAATGCTTCCTTTTACATCTGGTCAAGTTCAGGTTCAGACTGATGTTTTACATCTAAACCATAAGGAGCAAACATGGAGTCATGTAGACAGACAGTTAACTCACTGATTGGACAGTTTTGGCAACTGCCACAGACCCATGTGGGGAAAATCCAATTATGGTGACTAACAGCAGGTGATGCTGCACTTTAATGCCTCTAATGTGTATATTCATGGTCTGTGGTATCAAAAAGACTCCACAACTGATGAATAATGACTGACTGGTAGAAACAGCTTGAAAAAAGAACCATCTTATACAACAAAATTATTGGGGTATTACTGTGGGATTATTATGTCACTAATATTTTAATTGACTTTAATGAAGATCCAAAGTACAAAGTAGGAAGCAAGCACTACAGTTTGCAACTGACTGCTTTAGATGGACGTTTCACAGAAAATTCCTACACTTGCACGCACGCACGCTCGCA
Organism: Istiophorus platypterus; assembly: GCA_016859345.1. Taxonomy (NCBI): domain Eukaryota; kingdom Metazoa; phylum Chordata; class Actinopteri; order Istiophoriformes; family Istiophoridae; genus Istiophorus; species Istiophorus platypterus. The sequence continues at coordinate 20,695,909 of CM029128.1, read as the reverse complement.
CACACACACACACACACACACACACACACGTACACACACACACACACACATTAACATGGTCACCAGATGATTTTGAGAAAAAAAAAACCCAAAACACTCTCTCTCTTAAACAGACCAAAAGATCACTTCTGAACAGATCACAGCTGGGAGATGGATTTGTTAGTAATTTGTTTTTTGAAATTATGCTACCACATCCAAAAATATGCCTAGTTAGTCAAATATACCATAATATTACTTAATAAATGCTATGAATTCATGCTGTGAATATCCTTCTTAAGCTATCTGGAAGCCAAAAAAGGAAACTAAAAACATGGTTCATGTTTTCTCTTCTTGGTTCCAATCAAAAGCAGAGCAGCTTATTTCATAAAGGGCATCACACCAACTAAGAGTAGCTATAACCAAAAGCATAAAAACTTAAGGGATGGAAAGAATTGAGCATACTTTTGGTATATTTTAAAATAATATTTAAAAAGCATTGACAGATATAGCCCTGAAGCTGCTTTTCAAAGTTCAAACCTCAAGGATGACTCCCATGTATGATTCAGTTTCTCATGAATTTAGAAAAGAAAAACAAAAATAAACATCAGTTCCTGTCCAAACTGAAACTGAAAAATACATAGACAACAACCATATTACCCACAGCCTCTTGTCTCACCCTGATGTCTGTGAGCTCCACCCCCGTCCTGTCTGCATACAGCATCACCCTCGGGTGGGCAGAGAAGTCGCACCATCGCCATGACGACTTCGCGTTGAAGTAAAGGTTGCTCTCCTCCTCCCGAACTTTCTGCATCCTGACAGGGCAGAGCATCATGTTAAAGTTGGCTTGACTTATAACATGACTTTCAACAGATAAAATGTGTATTTGTAGGTGAAGACATTTAAGCCCTTCTGTCCTCACCCTTTGCCGACAATCCACAGGTTTGCTGCTCCGCTCTCACTTGCCACCAGAACTTCACCTAAAATATGAGGACTGAAAACACACAGCACAGAAGATGTTACTCTAAACACCTTTTCCTCAGGTGAAAAGATTTCTAGAACTTTCCTTGCTCCCCTTTCATGATCACTAACCTAACACTAATGCATGTTGCGACCTCTCTGGTGTTGACGACCTGCAGCAGACGAGGTTCCTCTCTTTCGCTGAACCTCCAAACTCCACACATGTGATCTGACCTCACAGCAACACAACCTGCAGCCAACAAACAAACACGATGAGATGTCTGCACTGCCTGGGGGAAAGTATGAAACCACATTCACTTCCCGATGATGTTTGAGATATTTTCCTCATTCTTACAGTTATCCAACAGGGAGGTGGAGCTGATCTGCCTGATAGGACCTTTCAGCTGGAAGCTGACTGGGTAGCTGCTGCTGGTTTTCAGAATGGAAGAACTTCCTCTGTGGTGCTGCAGCTCCACCTTGTGGAAGTCTATGGTACTGTGTTAAGAACTAGAACTAACAGGAAAACCTTACCCAAAGAATCTTGGAGGATTAAAACAGACAAGCTGGGTTTTTAATCTTTGTCTTTAAAATCCGATATTGAATCTGGTTTGCAGGATACTGAGGCGGTCCAGGCCCTGGTTTCCTGGGTAGAGGAGGCAGCCATGCTGAGAGCCACTGCTGCTCTGTGAGAAGGGGATGAAGGCCAGAGCGCCTCCTGTGGCTCCTTCAGAGAAGAGCAGACGGTCTCTCTGCTCCATCAGCTCCTCGTACAGCAGAGAACCCAACAGCTCAGTTGGGATGGAAGGCACCACGTCCGACAGCAGACTGCTATATGCGTTCAGCGATCTGGAGGAATATGACTGCTGACATCTGGGTGAAAAAAATGCAACAAGATGGAAAAAGAAACATCAATCAGACAACAAGAAATGTTAATTCAGATCTTTCCACACTCCCTTTTGCACCATTCAGTCAGGACCACTCACATTTTAAACTTCAGCAAATCAAGGAAGCTTTTCACCTTCCACATGTGGATTGAATCCTTTCGATATCTCTGCAAAACACACACACAAACACACACACTGTCTCCTATGACATGAAAAACAATATTTTATTAATCTCAGTTAAAGTAACCGAGATAAATCATGTCCTGTCTTTCCTCTCTGCAGCTTTAAAAAATAGGTGTAAAAAGGCCCAAAAAGTAACTTTTCTAATTTAAAAAAGTTACTGGAAGACATTTAAAATCTATCAATGATCAGTTCATTTGGAGTCCCACTTATAATGGGAATATTTTAATTGCATTTTGTTTTCTTATCATTCATATGCCTGCTATACTTAGTGTACTACAACAATGATCCTTTATACTTAATAAGCTTTACTGACCAATCATGTTGGTTGACTGATAAGGGAAACTGCTTAAAACTTGAATCCATACATGAGTGTGTGTTTATATATATATATATCTATATATATATCTATATATATATATAGATATTTATACATATATATATTTTCATACATATCCTAGACACAGAAATGCAACAGAACAACTAGAGATCAGAGGGCTGTCAAATAGCTGAATACCAGTTTCCTCTTTTTCTCTATTAGTCTATTGGATTATAACTCTAAGCCAAATCAATGTGTGTGAGTTGTTAATTAATAAACAAACATTCATATAAATAGATTAACAAACTGTCTTGTCATAGAGTCTGTTGTGAGTTGTGAGTCTCACCTCTTTCACTCCCTGTTTAAAGTTGAAGTTTTCAGCCAGAATTTCACCCATGCACCCGAAGGCATCCTGGCAGTGATCCATGAAGAAGTTCTGCATCTAAATACAAAAACGTTTACAAACCTCACAAAAATTGAAAAAAATAAACAAAAGATTTTTTTAACTAGGAATCTGATCTAATTGGTTTGGACGACTATTTGTCCCTTTCATTAGGTGATGAGCCACAATGTGCATGAATGTCAAACTGCCCACTGTTTACGCTGAGATCAAACTCCATTCATCTGTGCAACTGTGTGTAAAACCTATGCAACAAATAAACTTTACTGTCCCAGGGAGGAGATTGGTCTTTTATTTACACCACAGATCCAAACATAATGACAACAACATACAAATCACAGACATAAAATACCACAGAGGACATTAAGAGGTTTATTGTACATATCTCTTAAATGTGATTGAAATCGTCATGTTTGTTGTACTCACATGTTCTCTGAAGTCCAGTGGATCTGGAGGCTCTGAAGGCCAGAGCCAAACTGGAAAAAAGGTTTATGAATACTTTTATATATACACTTGTATAAAACATATATAAAATTATGGTAATATAATAAAGTTAAAAACAAACAAAGAGGACAGATAGAAAGGTGTATTAAACAAGACAACAAATGCCCTTCACTGCATTCAGTTTTTGGATTCCAAAACTGTGACATTATCAGATGAAAAAACTGCTCCTCCGACATGTCAGCCACTGTTTAACTAAGTACTACACATGTCAGGTGCTAAGGTTGGAGCCTCACTCCTACTTCACAGCTCTCTATCTGCCCTTCAGGGAGAACAGGGATTGTTGTCTGAGGCCTGATTGATAAAAACATGGTTGTCAGGGACTCACAGTTTTTAGGAGACAGGAGGGGAATCGGTATGGGTTCGGTGAGACGCCAGGTCTCCCCTCTGACCTGATGTCTGGATGTAAATGTCCAGTTGAAGGGAGGACCAGAGCCACCCTGAAATACAGACACAGAACAGACGACATGTTCAAACTGCTGATCCTGTCCAACAAAAAAATAAGCATAAAACAAAAAGATTATGTTCACGACCAAGAGAAGACACAGATCCCCACAGTGAATAAGCTTAAAATCAGATAATTTTCTCACAAAATTAATATATGATGCATTAATCAAAATAATCAGTAATATTTTGTGTTGATGGACTAACTGATCCATTGCATCGAATAATGATGTCACTCCAACGGGAGGTTCCAGACCTTAACACTGAAACAGTGAACAGACAAACTAACACTGTGAACTGCATTTAGGTCTACAAAAGCCTGTTTCTTTATTATTGAATTTCTTTTATTAAAACAAACAAACAAACAAACAAACAATAATGATAGTGGTAAGCCAAAATTTGTATTTCACAGGTTTGATTTAGAAACCTCATTTTCACTGAGAGAGTCCTTGGAATTCTAACTTACAATATCACATATCAGCTCATCTGTAGTATTTTTAGTTTTTGTGGCATATTACTTTTTCATTCAACTGTTTCTTTTCCCTGCAGAAATGGGCTTCCTGAAATTTCAACACAATTTTATGTCCCGTGATAAACTTGGTTTTATCTGATTTAGTTTATTTCTATTCTGCTTGATTTTTTTTGAGGGAATTCATTTTTTACTGTTAATATAAGGAAGGGGGAGCACCATGATAGTCACAAGGCAAAGTGTAGTACAGCAGTTTATGCTATATCATTACACACAAGCAGGCAGGCAAATACATGAAAACTGGCAGGAGAAGAGCAAGTCAGTGTCCCTTGAGAAAACTTGATCAAACAAACTATAAAAGAAAAACCTATGAGGTTTTAGGACCTTTGAAAATCTTGGACTTCATTAGGACCTTGTTGCTCTTACAGTGTCTTGGAGAGTATGATCATCTTTGTCACCCACTGAGGAAAACAAATTGGCTTCCCTTATATCAAAAGCGGAAAATTATGGAAAACTGGAGAGTGACAGAAGAGTTTATTGCAAACTTTAGCTACTCACTGGACTTTATGTCATGCAGTGAAAGGATATGATATAATGGCCCAAAGTACTGTCTCACTATATAATGAGGCATGTTGTAATGGATCACATTCGGTGGATTATGTGGTTATATTAACTTTTCTTCAAAGGGGAGCCATGACACACGAGTCTCTGGATTCATCCAGGTAACAAGAGGGCGCAAAGCAAACACCAGACTTCAAAATGAGCCAGTTAACGCCTCCTGATGATTTCTGCCTTTACAAGGTGGAGGCTTTAAGTCCGGGGTTTTCTCCTTCCATTCAAAGTGATCGTTCAGCTTAATTTGAACTTTTGTTTGTTGCAATTGCTGTGTCCTCGCTAAACTATCTTTGTTTTTGTGTTTTTTCTTCTCGACTTCAGTGTTTGTAAAGGCAGTGACACGTGGAGCTTTAATCTCCGTTGAAAATTAAAACGACACCTCTTTTCTAACCGTTACTTGTAGGCTTTTACAGCATTGGCCTGGACCTTTATCGAAACACAGCCGGTCGTGATCTAACTTTACCGTGAACATTAATGGCTCTATAAATCCGCTACGGGGGGTTAGCCTGGTTCCTGTTTATGCACTGATCGGGGAGACGCTGTTAAGCTAGCCGCCGACCCACCTGAGGTCTGACCCGGTCGTAGCTGCCCCAGGTTCCGGCGCAATGCCCCAGGACAGAGTCCGGCGGTCCACAGTTATAAAACGAGGGAAAGAGCTGCTGTGGGAACTCGTAATCCATTTTCTTCTTTATTTACAAATCACAGTAGGTTTGCTAGTGGTGTTTGTGTCGCGGTTCCCTCGATCTCCGCGTGTCCGGGAACGAGTCTGAACATGTTGTTCCCCGGCTCGGCTAACGTTAGCTCACCAGCCCACCGCCGTTAGCTTGCACAAATAAACGCACTTCTCCTCTTCTAATCATCGTGACACGCTTCCAGCAACTCAAGCTACAAGCGGGACACATCCAGTGGAAGAAATTATTCCGAAAGACACAAAGCTTTGGGTAAAAACGTGTCCTATCCTCTGCGTGTCGCCGAACACGTGTAGAACTGGCCACCAGTAAGCGACAGTCAAGCTCGACGGCGTGAGCTGCCGGCAACAACAACAAAAACGCTTCCGGTCTTTTTTAAAGAATGAAAACCAAGAAATTTAAATAAAAAGTGAAAAGGGAAATGACCGAAAACGATTTAACTTAGCAAAGAGGCAACATGTAAGACGACAAGACATGTTAAATTACAACTGTAGCAACACAAACACAAAATAAACACGCATCCCTCAATTTCATCCATAATTTCAATGTGTAGGAACTGTTTCAGGCGATGTTGGCTTCGGCAAACACTCAACAATTAAAACGAAAAACAAATCCACTAAAAGGTGATTATTTGGGCCAATGTTGTGGGATCCGTTTCAGTTTAGACTAGAAAGTCCACCAAGGGAGAAAGATTTAGGGACACGGTCTCCTGAACGTAGTTTCAAAATAAAACTTATGCCTCAAACTCCTTCCGTTCAGGAAGGCCATGATGTGTAGAAAAATAAGTACATGATCAAGGATTAACTTTTACACTCAAAAGTCAAGCAGTTAAATAATTTGTTGTATTATTTAACGATTATTTAGAAATGGATTGATTAAATAGGAATAAATTCCGCCACATGTCTGTATTAAATGATTATGTTTTATTTTTATATTTCTATATTGTGTTTCCCGTTCAATAACGTCTTCAGCTGTCGAACAAATGTAACAAGGGTTCTTCATGCGATGGAGAATAGAAATTTCACGCTCGGAAAATGAAACCTGCGTGTTTTTATTTTGAAAACGCAAGACCGGACGTGACTCGGGGTTGTCGCGTGATCAGCTGATCGAACCGATCGGTTTGTCGATTGGGACAAAATCTGAAAAAAGCCGAACAGAAGGATCATTTCTGTCCCTTTTTCTCTCGGGGGACGCGCTCGTCAACAGGCCTTTCGCCAGAGGGAAATGTTTCAGCAGCACTAATTTATCTGGTGCGTATCTGCAATATTCAACGTTGTGTTTTGATCCCGTTAGCCTTGTTGCTAATCCCGGAAGTCGCGACATTGCAGGTGTAGTCTGGCGTTAGCACATCATAGATCACTGCACAGCAGAGCTGTCCTCTAACCTCCGATTATAAGTCGGCTTTCTGGTTAAATATCTCTCCTCTAGATGCCTGTCACTGTCCTGTGGCGGAGTATAAATTAAATGCCCCCGTCCTGTGTCTTAAACGCTGCTGCGCTGGATGTAAACCTGGATTAGACGCCAAGGTTAATTATTGAAATGAACCGTGGATGTTTTCATGTCTAAAGTGGGAAACGCTGTGTGTCGGTGATTTTTTGTGAGAGGCTCAGGGTCGTTTCTGTTCGTGTCTTCGTGACAGCCCAGGTGATCGGTGACTCATTGTTGATGTGTTTGTGAGACTGCAGCAATGACACGACTGATGCGTGGAGCTCAAGCCCCGCTGGTCGTGTGTACGGGGGGAAATTTCATTGTTAATGTCAGCATTTTAATATAATGTCTGTTCACATGACAGTGTGGCAACATTCAAAACGTTAGCACATCAGCATTGCTGTGTATTTAGCATCTCATAGCTATAGACTAGCAGCTAGCATTGTAGGATAAATACCATCAGCTAAAACCGATGCAGTCTAATACAAGGACCTTCATGGAGGTTTCATGCTGAGACTGTCAGAGAAGTGTTCACTTTATGATCATTTGGAGGCTGTAGTTTGTCATACTGACAGATGTTTCTACTATTGGTTATACTGGTTTTATCTATAAAACGTTTCCCATTTCGTTTATCAGAGACTATATTTGGCTTTATGTGTATATATATATATCTCATGACAAATACTATGAATATTTTTATCACCCATCCCTGCTCTACAGTATGAGCAGACATAAGTGATACATTGATTTATTTAAGATGCTGGTACCAGGATCAGGTCTTGGACGGCGATGAAGTGAGGAGTGACTAAGTAGAATGGTACTGTTTCATTTTAGTTCAAAGGGCTACGTCAGGGAGAACTTGACTCAAGTTTATAGTGATGGAGAAACAAAGCTTTCTGAAGCACAGAATCAATATGAAGCGGCTGTGTTGAAAATGTTTCACTGCTTTGAAGCATCTGCCACATAAATGGTGACATGCTGGTCAAATTCTTAATGTTTCATTTGTATGGGTGAAGTAAGTATGAGACTATGATGAAACCATCAGAATACAAGTGGTCTTAATGTTTTTCTTTTCAGTTTTTCTTTTTGTTATTGTGCAATGAAGCATAGTATCATGAAATGGATCAGGTAGAAAAGCTCTCTAATAGGAGTGCGATTTAATGTGGCTTAGGATGGTCATGTGATTTTTGGTGTGGTGAAGTGAGGCATCAAAACATCTTGCTGCGATGCTTTTGCTTTGAACGGTTGATACTGTGTCATGTAGCAAACTGACCACGTTGTTTATCTCAGGTCTTCTGGCTACAGGAACCAAACTTCCTTCTGTTTGTTTTACATTCAGGGGGCATTTTGGGACATGCACCTGGTGGTTTTCAGTCCAAGAGTGACATGAGTAGATCAGTGCCATGTCTCTGTTTTCAGCACAAAAACAGGTAGCCTTGCTCTGTCCAAAGTTAAAAAATGAACCAACACTCACGTCTAAAGTATGAATTAACAGGGTGCCTTTTGTTTGCCAATGCACAAATAGAGATGAAAAAAAAATTGTGATTGTAAAGGGAGTTTCTGGGTGAACAAAGGTTTATCCATCCACCTTACACTTCTATGCATTTATAGCATGGGTTTCCAGTTATTGTAGCTGAGCACAGGTTTTAGTTTTGGTCAATGCACAGGCAAAAACCACAAAACACAGATGCTGCTGAGGATCTTTACTGCTGGTCTTTCACTTCTGATCTCTTTTGCAGTGTCATTGTATCCATTCGGTTCTCTCTGTTTAAATCTCTCTCTCTCTTTCCAGACATATCACAATAATGTCGGGGAACAGTCTGGTTCTACCCATAGTGCTCTGGGGCCGCATGGCACCCACCCACTGCATCAGCAGCCTGCTGGTGATGGACGACTTCAGCACCATCATCACCGGCTGCCATGATGGACAGATCTGCCTCTGGGACATGACACCTGAGCTTGAGGTACAGTTAAGGGTGAAGGCGATGATGAGGATGGTGATGATGTTAGTGTGTGCGTGTGTGTGTGTGTGTGCATGCCCGCCCGTGATAGAGAGAGAGAGAGAGAGAGAGTGAGTGAGTGAATGAGTGAGTGAGTGTTTATTTGTCATTTATCTGTGATGTTTTCTCTTATTTATTCTGCTTTTCATCATCTTCCTCAGATTTGTCCCAGAGCCATGTTGTTTGGACACACAGCTTCCATCACCTGTCTCTCCAAAGCCAGTGCATGCAGTGACAAGCAGTACATCGTCAGTGCATCAGAGAGTGGGTGAGTACACACAGAAACACATCTATTAGAAGCTCCGTATATTGTAGGTGGAGCATACAGATGGTGAATTATTGCTGTGAAATGGCTTTGATGCGGTCAGCTAGTTAGCCACAGATTTTGAACTCAGAATTCTTTCCAAAACTCATCCAGTTTCTCCCACATTTCTTTTTTGTTGTCACCTACAGATTTGTCTCTTATGTTGTCCCTTATTTTGTTTTATTATCATGTTGATCCGTCGATCTGTCAGTTTTTGTCCCAATCATCTTAACCTGAATACAGTAATCTTAAGAGTAGTTTTATCTTTATTGTTTGATGACTTTTATTAAAATATTAAGTTGAAGAATTTTGTCCATTGTACATTAAATGTTAAAGCCACCAAAAAAGCTTCAGGACTTGTTATGATCTGATATTTCAGTACTTCAGTCCAGCCTTGTGAGAAGCTGTAACCACCTTGTCTTCTATGATTTGTAGTTTCCCTTTACAACAATGACTAAAGTGCTTAATGGGTTATCAAAGTTGCAATCAGTAAATATAACGTCAGATGTGTATCAGTGGCTGCAGCGGTACTGATCGGATTAATGAGACAGAAGAATAGAGTATATTAATGTACTAGTATTGAAATATTCTCTGGAAGGCACTTAGGCCAACATTTGTAGTTTTTAAATGTGCTCTATTAATAAAATGACTTGACCAGTGTAACCATTATCACTGCTGAGGGGACTAAACTATCAACAACACATTCAATTTTTCTGTTTATTTGGCTCTACTGAATGTAATTGTATGTGACTATCTATATAAAAAATAAATATTTAAACTTAATCAAATAGAAGGGATGACATTCAGATTCTAAATATAAAAGCCCTGGTTTTAAGTTTAACTGCAGATCATTTTTTCATTAATTCGTGTCTAATTTCAGTTTGTTCATGTTTCAGGGAGATGTGTTTATGGGATGTGAATGACGGTCGCTGTATTGAGTTCACCAAGCTGGCTTGTGCTCACACTGGCATACAAGTAAGGCACACACACACACACACACACACACACACACACACACACAAACACAAACATTGGGTTCCTGTAAATTTTCAGGTAAAATCTGAGATTCAAATGATGGTCTAGTCTCATATAGACACAAATGAATAAAGGCCTGTTGCTAATGAATGATGGGTAAAAAACACTGAGGGGCGTGCAACTTCTTCTACAGTAATACTGGAGCTTACATTATAAATTCATGATCGTATACAGTGATCTGTGACCAGCACAACAAAGGTATTTCATACTCGAAACTCTCCTGTTCAAATTACTTCTACGTTATTTTTCAAGCACTATATAGCTATCATCAGAGAAATTAAAAATATTCTGCAGATTTTACAAATTAAACGCATACCATGAAAAGGAAAGATTTTGCTCTTGTAGCTGCTCCCAAGATTAAAAGAGGTTTTTTTTTTTTTATCAGATTTTTGTTATCTGTCTCCTCTTGTTGTCGTTTCTCCTCACCTTTTTGTTATTTCCCTGTTTATCCTCCATGGTTCTCTAGTTCTATCAATTCACCATCGGCACTCAAAGGGAGGGACGTCTGCTTTGTAATGGACATTACCCAGAAATCCTTGTTGTGGATGCCACCAGCCTGGAGGTCCTGTACTCGCTGGTGTCCAAGATCTCCCCTGATTGGATCAGCTCCATGAGCATCATCCGATCCCACCGAACACAGGGTGAGCGAAGACAGGTGGAGCTGGAAAAGATAGCATGTTAGCATGCTAAATGTACACATGCTGCTGACATGGTAACTGTTGATGGGTTTCTATGAGGAATTGTGCAGGGCAGACTTTAATTAGCTGTATCCCTCTGCAGAGGACACAGTTGTGGCGGTCTCAGTGACAGGGATTTTGAAGGTCTGGATCATCACAGCTGAGGTCAGCAGAATGCAGGTACACCGCCGTGTCTTGTTTAAGACTAACCATCACCCTTGTTTCAGGTTTCTGTACACTATTGAAAAAAAATGTGTACAGAAATGTGCACAAATGTGCAAATGAAAAAGGTGCAAAATGGTCTTTACAGTGTTATTATGTCTACTGTTAAAGGTTTCGTGTCATTCCAGAATTACATGTGAACATACACTATTCCATATACAACTTCAATTTATTTCCCACAGTGAAAACAAATCTCAGCTGATGTATCATTACTTTGTTGTTTTTTCCCCCCAGTCTCAAAAATGTATTATTTGTATTGGCATAGGCTCTAATTTGTAACTTGTGTTTGTGTGTGTTCAGGACGTGGACCCGGTGTTTGAAGAAGAGTCCAAACCCATCTACTGTCACGGCTGTCAGAGCATTTCTTTCTGTACCTTCACTCAGAGCAGCCTGCTGGTTGTCTGTTCCAAGTACTGGAGGGTGAGAGACTACAGTTCTGAGTATGGGGTCTGAAAATTTGGCCATAGCCTGAGCTGACCTATGCTGATAGTTTCATTAATAAATGTGTATCACTCCATATGCCAGGTGTTCGATGCAGGCGACTACTCATTGCTCTGCTCTGTGGCCAGCGACAACGACCAGGCCTGGACTGGTGGAGAGTTCATTGCTGCGGACAAAGTCATCATCTGGACCGAAGACGGCTGCAGTTACATCTACAAGCTGCCTGCTAGGTAAACATATTGCCCTTCTGGATCTCAGAGTGTAGCTCGGTGTCATCTGATGGTAAAAACATCAGAGAAGTGTAGCACAGATTCACTGTAATGCTCAGCTATAGCCACGGGAGCTATACAGGCAGTGACTGCAGCCATTTGTCTGATCATGTCCTAAACTTAGACACTGTGTGTGTGTGTGTGTGTGTGTGTGTGTGTGTGTGTGTGTGTGTGTGTGTGTGTGTGTGTGTGTGTGTGTGTGTGTGTGTGTGTGTGTGTCTTTCTCAGTTGCCTGCCTGCTAGTGAACATTTCCGCAGCGATGTTGGGAAAACCAAAGAAGGCTCAATCCCTCCTCTGGTCTATAGCATCGCTAACCGCTCAGACAAACAGGTCAGTCCTCCGTCCCCAACTCTGTCCAGTTGTCAGTTCTTCTTAACACGCATTCAGAGTGCAGGACATATGATGCTTCACAATACAGCTCAGAACTTTTTGTGTGTGTGTTACTTGCACTTTCAAATTAATTTTACATTGTGTTAATACAAAAATAGACTGTAATTAGTTGGTTCATGGTACCGGACTGAGAATAAGTCATGTGCCAAACCAAACCTCCAGAACTAATCAGGGCCTTGTTGTTCAAACATACTAGCTGTCACCACTGCACCGAGCAGTAAATGTGTTATCTTGAGTATACAATGGCTACATATGTAAAGGTAGCTGTTTGTAGTTTTACTCTGGTACTATGGTGACAGTCTATTTGTGTTTTATCTGTACTGATGGTGTTTGATTTGGTTTATTATACTCAGGGTTCACTTCAGGCACATGGATCAAACCTGCTAATGTTTTAAAGTGGTTTAATAGTCAAATTCTAAATTCAATAGAGTTGCTTTAAATAATTTGTAATACAATTACCTTAGAATTCATTGATGAGTCAGTGTGCTTGGTCACACTCTTCAGAGAGCATTGCTAAAATGTAGATATGGACAGTAAATATTTTGTTCTTAATGCAAACTCATTGCTTCCATCAGTGCAACAGTCATGTTACACTTACCACTGTGCTTCTGAGTCTCTCTATATAATTCAAATGCTGTTGATCCAATTTTTTTCTTTACTATTGATTAAACTCAGCACTTCTTGCACAGATGTTTCACATTTAGAGCCTTCCAGGTTTTGTGGAAATTTTGTGGAGTGTGGTCAAGGAAAATGGAAAAATCATTGATAAATGTTAATGTGCATGATGCCGTCTCTGTTCTGAGGTTCAGTCCCCTGTGGTTAGCGTTTTAAATCTGCTAGTGTGTTGCCTGTTAAATTGATTATCTGACTGTGCTCATGGATTCAAAGGAGGCAAAAGCAGCCATCTCCTTTGGCCTTGGTGCTACAGGAACGCTAACTCCTTTTTATCAGACTTGCTCTGTTTTTCCCAAATAATCTCAGGCAGCTCCTCTGTCTCAAGGAGAGAAGAGAGCGTGCCTTTCAGAAGAATTTAGTGTTGTTTCATCTGCGGCCCTTAACGCCCAGGGTTGACCTGCGTAACCCAATAGAAAATCTCTAACACCGGGTATTCAAAGGGCATCATACCTCCCTTCCTTCTAGGCATTAAATTTGAAACAAATGCAGGAAATGATGAGTTTCACTGATGGAAACTTAAAAACCACTGAAATAGAATGTCCAAGTCCAGGGAATTGGTATTAACTTCTGAATATAAACTCTTTAAAAAGCAAAAGTGAGAGCAACGGAGTTTTGAATATGACATGACTCTGTTGAATTATATGTTATGCTGATTTTTCCTTGTGAGGTTCAATTGTTAATGATTCAAACCTCACTCACTGATTTGAATGAGAGACCAGGTTAAAGGGTTAGGTTTAATCCATGTGTGTGAACCTGACCCTTGGTGTTTTATGTGTATCTGTGATTTCATTTCAGACCTTCAGTATGCTGTTATATGTGTATTTATAATTTATTGTCTCATAGGTTGTATTTTTTCATCTGTGCCTTTTGTTATTTTGTGTTCCTTTTTATCGTTCTATCCTCTGATGCTGCCATGCCCCCTCCCATACTCCTTTCCTTTGACCTCCTCTCTGAAGGAAGGAGAAGGAGGTGAGGAGGAGGTGGTTGTGGAGGTGATGTGCCTCCCTGCCAGCGGGTACGACTTGGAGCTCTACACCCCAGAGCTACTAAACCACCACCAGCCTCTAGAGGCGCCAGTAAGCCCCAGAAATGCATAAACTGAAAGACAGGAAGAAGGTTTTTACCTTCTTGGCTGAGCTGCAAAAGCTAAAATGGACATAGTTACAGTCATTTCACTACCTTACTATTTTACCAGCCTTTGGTTAAAATATTTCTTAATAAATATCTTTAAAAACTAAAGTCACTAAAGTGATTCCAAACTCAAGACCATTTTATGTCTCAAACAAAACCTGGTCAAATGTTTACATGTCGATGTATGCAAAATGGTCTCAGTTAGATTTTCTGGACTATTAAAAGAAAGCAAAGCATTATACTTTTTGAAAAGGATCATACCACTGCTTTGGCATGTTTTTAACTCATAACTACAAATTGCCTTTTTTTATATTATAGTTGAATATCCAGCAATTGCAGAATATCCCCACTGCAGATGGGATATTTGTAAAATTAAACCCAGAAGACAAACAACAACTAAACATTGACAGATTATATGAAAGATAATGTGGAATTGGTTGGTTGTTGTTGTATTAAAAAGATGTAAATACAAAAGGATGTAAAACCAGAGCAATTTCAAATGAAATCAATAAAGTTAATCAATTCCACATGAATTGCTGTAATCAGTGAATTCAGTAGAGGGGATGTTGAGTTCAACTTTGGTGAAGTTTGACATCCAAAGCTGGGCCATAGAAGCTGTCTTGACTGAAGAGCTTGAGAGTCCAAAATAGATGAAACAACATCTATCTTATGCCATCCACTTTTCTCTAACCTCTTCTTTTGGAGTGTAAGGTGCTTCACAAAAGAGGAATTCTAGATAAACTGTGAATTAAGTTCCTTTAAGCAACTGAGCTAACAGCAACAGTTGGGAAGATTGTTTTTAAATCTTTTTTCCCTCTTCAATAATACTCTTTACTGAATTATTAATTGAAATGAAGTGCAATCGAGGAACAAAATACCAGGATGGCATAGATGATCGTGTACAGAGAATTAGAACAAAAAAGATTTCTGTCCTTGACTGATGAATAAATTAGGATGAATAAATTATCAGAATTTTTGGTGACTCATTTTGTGCCATTCACCCTTTGTGCTTGAAATGAAGGAAATCAATCTCAAATCTCAAAATGATGGATGGTTTTGAAAAAGGTCAGCAGGAGCAGTATAACTTCAAATGTGTGTAAAAACAGTGTTATGGTCCTTCTAGTAAGGTTTAGTGTCAGGTGTAAGGGCTGAGGTTAGCTGAAGAGAAATGTTAAAGGTCAGGACAAAGTGCTAAATTTACCTTTGAGAAGAAGAGACTGAAGATAGTCAAATAATCAAATAGTTTTTGCTGGAGATGGTATACAGCAGGAGAGAGCTTTTCTGAACTGTAACTTTGCAGCTCAGCCAGAAAACGAGCACTAGACGAGATGAGCAAACTGTGAGAACAGTGGTGAAAATGCTGACGTCCGCTCAGAGGCTCACACTCACCTGCACTGTGGGAATAAACAGGGAGGTGGAGACATCCTCTAAAATGACATACTCACTAACTTTGTGCATTTCAAAAAACAAAACAAATGGTTGAATTTAGAGTGAAAGAGAACCTAGTGGCTGGTCAAGGCAGAAGATGATTTTTTTGTTTGCCTATCTGAGAACTCCGAGGGCTCTGACCAATACTGAGACTTTATGTTTGAATAGTAAACAATACACCAGTTTTTATTATTATTATTATTTATACCAATATTTGTAGGGCATACATAAATATAGGTCATTCAGTATGTGTTCAGTCCCTGTTACCTGTAAGTTTGACCTCCAGCCATTTATTGCTGTAATTTTCTACTCTAAATACAGAGAGGAAAAAATCTTAATATACATAAAAGTAGCATTTTAAAATGTGAAGGACATTTAATGTTTAGCTAGAACCAAATTATAAAGAGTATATAGAGAAATGTGATCCTATTAATACTAATAATAAAAATGAGAAATTAAAAGAATAATGCTATTTTTAGGATGTGGCCCTCTCTTTTACTTTGTTCTTAATTTATTTTTTCCATGAGAAAAAGAAAACTCATAAGAAAACGAAAGAAAGAACACAGGGGAAAAACAAAATAGAAATAATGCAATCATTTCTTCTGAGATAATCAGAGTTTCTCTTTATTTCACATGAGGCAGGTTACCTCCTTTTTATAAAACACTGCGGAAGACCATGATGTAAATACACTATGTTGGTTCATTAAAGCTCGACTGAGTATGTATAACATGTATATTAACAGCAGGCCATAGGGACTCTTGCAGAACGCCATTATTAGCAGAAAAAATAAAAAGGGTAATGTATGTGAGTATCCTAAAGAAAAAAGTAAAAGCAGATAATTTATGCAGGAGAGTTGATTGCAGGTGTTATAATTGTACATGTGAAGTTACACTTTAGCTTTCAGACTCATTTACACAGTACTGGAACAGAAGTGTGAGCCACTAAGTCGATGACAGTGAAAAGTTCCTGTTTTGTTTGCTCCGCTCTTTGTTTCCCTTCCTTCCTGCCTGACTGACAGACTGAACTCATTCTGGTTCACCTGGTTTCATGCTCTCTTCCCACTAAAATAAAATCCGCCTCCTTCAAAAGCACCATTACCCTCCTCATCTGTCCTCATACTGATGAAGATGCATGCAAGTCCCCAAGCTGCTTTTTATCCAAATTAATGACCTGCTGAGCCTCTGAGATGATGATAAACCAGAGATGCATAGCAAATGGTTATAGGAAGGAAGTTATATAGGAATACTGAGGCATTTTGGATTACAGTTGCTTGCCTTTCTTTACCAGGCACATTTGGATTAGAATTTTTTTATATTTCTCTGCGAACTTTAAATAAATAAGTTCTTTTGATAAATGTCGGATATTTTTGTGACACAAAATAGTTGAAAGAACTTTGCTGCTGTGATAAGATTAATTTCTGTTATTCATATTTTTAAATGTCTTTTAAATTTCAGTATATATTATATCATTGTATTAAAGTATTTTGATATTTCTTTTTAAATACAGTATCAGATACAGATAAGACAAGAGGACATGGTGTTTCAGTGTTTTTTTTTGTGTTTGTTTCATCCTTTCATCCTGTTTGGATACCAGGCGGGCAGGGTTCTCCTGTCTGAACTATCTGCAGCTAAATAGTGCTGACTTTTTCATTCCCAGCCATAGTTTATTCACCTGAGCTGCAAAGAGATCCAGGCCTTTATTCAACACAAGCTAATAAAAAGGAAGTATATTATATCATATTTTAGCCTAAAGCCTCCCAGATTTCTTTTCCCCTTGTTTTAATTTCGGGATGTTGGTTGCTTTCTTGATAAATTTAGGATAATATTCTGTATATTTCTACAGAACTAATTGCATCAGAAATGCTGTTAACTAAATATCTCCTGTTGCTTTTATTTTGCTGTTTTTTTGTATTTTGGTGAGATGCTGTCTTCCAGCAGCCTAAAGTACAGAGTCTCTCCTTTTCCTGTTTGGCTTTTAATTTGAAACATTTGCAGGAAGTTTCATTAACAGTACCTCAATAGGGATCAAAGGCAAAGTAGAAGCGATTGGAGCCCAGTAGTGAATGTTGCAGAAATACTAGCTTTGATTTGACAATTTACAGGATGATTATGCTAGAAGGGTCTAGTATTTGGTGAATGTGAAATGAGAAAGATGTAGCATACACAACATGACTGTTAACTGTTTGTTTAAAAGTAAAATGAATCTGTGAGAACCCTGCTCATCTGTTTCCCAGGGTCAGTCAGAAGAAACACAAAAAATCTTTTCAGGCACCATTTGTTGACATTCTCTCTCTTTCTCTCTATCTGTTCAAAACATAAAACTTGCTGATGTATTCACATCTTATGCAAAGATGTGGTTTGGTTCATGTGTGCTTGCTTTTGAGTGATTGTGTGCAACATTTGGTGGCACTTCGCACCCCCCCCCCGATTACTCACAGCGAACAGATGAGCTGAACTAACAATCCTGGTACACTCTGGACACGATAGCCAATCCCCACTTCTCCACCTCTTTGATTGTTCACTAGCTTTCATCCTGTCCATCATTGTCACTGTTATGGATCATCACAGCTCTCCACCTAGCAGCAGCTCCTTGGAATATGGTTCACAAGATCTGTAGGAAACCTCTTGTCTCTTCTCTTGTCTTTGGCAGATATCTCTGTCCAATGTGTATGCTAATGTTTTGGCTTTAGCATTATGCAACCCGAAAAAGTAGACCCACTTTGAGATCTGTATGTAATAGTTTTTATCATAAGTCAATGGCCCCAATTTAGTTCCAGAAGGTCAGACTCAAAGGATGTGGAGAAGGGATGAGATAAAAACAGAACTTTTAAAGATGGTTACACGTTTTTTATTAAGTTCCTGCGGTGAAAAAGGAACTAAATGATGCCCAACAGATGAGAAGTTTTATCCGACAGAGAGGATCATTTTTAAGGTCTTATTGCTGCAGAGGTTATATTAAGTTCTATTCCCTACAAAAATCAACAAAGAGGCTGCCAGGCTTTTGCATGTTGTCCTGTAAATTGGTTACAAGGAAACCTTTTCTATGCAAGACATTTGAAGATAAAGTTTCACACCATCTCTGCTTTGAGAAGGGACATCACCCTTAGAACGTTTGCCTGGCTAGATCATGGGAGTTTCATATTTTTCTTCTCTGGTGCACTTCAATACTAGAGCCATAATCACACCAAACTACTAAACTTCATTGTCATGTGTTAAAGTTGAATAAAACTCCACAATACTCTACATGTTTGCATGAGCTTTTTTTTTCATGAGTTTTTACCCCTTTATTTTTCCTTGGTCTGCACAGCAGACATACATGTCTGTTTTTTTTGTTGTTGTTTTTTGAGGATCTCTGAATGAATTTTAAAGTTTGGGAATACCACAAGTTAGTTCTGTTTTTGGGTGGGTTGTCCCTTTTGTGGTTTAAAAAAAGCTATGCTGCCCACCTTCCATCTCCCCCATTATTTCCCAGTGACCTCTGGGAAATAATAGACTGATCATTTTGCTGTTTTAAAATGTTAAAATAGAGATTATGCTGCTCAACCGAGCAAAGGGAAACTCACCTTTTAGTTGACAATAGTAGTAAGTGTAGGAGACACCTGATCCACTCCTCCTGGAGACAGGATGTCCAGGTGAATCAGAGGTGTTTGGTTTTTGTTCTCTACTTGTCTTCATACAGTCAACAACATTACACAACAAACTGTAGGCAAACAGGACCAAACATTTCAGCTTCATAAGACACTGAGTTGTAGAAGCAACATGGCACCAGCTACTTAACTAGTAAAGTCTCAAAGGTCCAGTTGTTGTTTACTTTCCATCTGTTTAGTCTAATAGTCTTTTAGGGGAAAGGCACTTCTATTCAATCCCTGAATAGAATCAGATTGCTCTGATGGATTTACAGCTTCAGGTTTTCAGGTATTGACAGCTGTTTTTTTTTTTTTTTTTTTTTGCTGCCATCCTCCAGCTCCTAATCTGTCCTCCTGTGACTCGGTTCTTCTTTGGCCGGAGGGAGCCCTTCCACAAGCTCCTGATCCAGGGAGACTCGGCAGGCAGACTGTCCCTGTGGAGCATCCCGGACACCTCGCCTCTGCAGCCGCTGTCCACCTCAGCCGGTAAGGACACCTTGACTAATGAGGCACGATCGTTTCTCTAGCGCAGAGATGTCAGGCTGTTGGCTCTGATAAACTGTACAAACACACAGTCCAGACTTACTATTCAAGAATGGTATTATATTGGTGCTATGCATCTTTCCTCTTACAATGATCTAAATAGAAGTTACACTAAAATAGTTTAAATTACACCTTCAAAAATTTCAGAAGAGCAAAAGGAAAAATGATAACAAACTGCTTGTGTTCTGTATTTCCTCTTAATAATCCTGAAAATTTAAGGGTTAAAAAAACAAACAAACTTAAGACTTTTCATTTAACTGGGGAAAAAAAAATAAAAATAAAAAATAAAAAAATAATAAATATATAAATATAATATATATATATAAATATATATATATATATATATATATATATATATATATATATATATATATATATATAAAAACTATAGATAATAATATAAAACATATATAAAACATATATGATAGAGAAGTACAGGGAAGGTCAGAGGGAGCTGCATTGTGTCTTTGTAGATCTGGAGAAAGCGTATGACAGGGTGCCCAGAGAGGAACTGTGGTACTGTATGAGGAAGTCTGGAGTGACAGAGAAGTATGTTAGAGTGGTGCAGGACATGTATGTGGACTGTAAGACAGTGGTTAGGTGTGCTGTAGGTGTGACAGAGGAGTTCAAGGTGGAGGTGGGACTGCATCAGGGATCAGCTCTAAGCCCCTTCTTGTTTGCTATGGTGATGGACAGACTGACAGACGAGGTTAGACAGGAATCTCCATGGACTATGATGTTTGCAGATGACATTGTGATATGTAGTGAGAGCAGGGAACAGGTGGAGGAGAAGCTTGAGAGGTGGAGATTTGCCCTGGAAAGGAGAGGAATGAAGGTTAGCCGCAGCAAGACAGAGTACATGTGTGCGAACGAGAGGGACCCAAGTGGAAGAGTGAGGTTACAGGGAGAAGAGATAAAGAAGGTGGAGGATTTTAAGTACTTAGGGTCAACAGTCCAGGGCAATGGAGAGTGTGGAAAGGAGGTGAAGAAGCGTGTGCAGGCAGGCTGGAACGGGTGGACAAGAGTGTCAGGTGTGATGTGTGATAGAAGAGTTTCAGCTAAAATGAAAGGAAAGGTGTACAAAACTGTGGTGAGACCAGCGATGCTGTTTGGTCTAGAGACAGTGCCACTGAGGAAAAGACAGGAGGCAGAGCTGGAGGTAGCAGAGATGAAGATGTTGAGGTTCTCTCTGGGAGTGACCAGGATGGATAGGATCAGGAATGAGTACATCAGAGGGACAGCACATGTTAGAGGTTTTGGAGATAAAGTCAGAGAGGCCAGACTGAGATGGTTTGGACATGTCCTGAGAAGAGATAGTGAATATATTGGTAGAAGGATACTGAGTTTTGAACTGCCAGGCAGGAGGCCTAGAGGAAGACCAAAGAGGAGGTTTATGGATGTAGTGAAAGTGGACATGAAGGTAGTTGGTGTGAGAGAAGAGGACGCGGAAGACAGGGTTAGATGGAGGACACTGATTCGCTGTGGCGGCCCCTAAAGGGAAAAGCCGAAAGGAAAAGAAGAAGATACCAATATTATTTTAACTTAAAAAAAGAAGGTCAGAGAGATTTTGTTTGCGAATAAGTTAACATCTTATTTTTTCAAACGACTAATTGTTGTGGTTCTGAGCATTGTATGACGTAGGTAGAGAAATAAATTCTTTGGGGCATTGGTCTTGAAACATGGAGGCTTAGTGACATCTCGTGGCCAATACATGTAATGATGGTGACGATGGCGGGTAAAGTCAACATAGTTTCTGTTCTTTGTTTTCTACAGGACGAGAATTAGGTAGCATGCATTTAATGTAGTAAAAAATGTCAGGAAAAAGAACAAATGTATCTTTTTATGACTCCAGCATAAAAAGACATTACTTCCCTTAGATATTATTTTTATTCAATTTACAATATTTTATTGATTGATGAAAAAAAGACCACATACAGTATGGAGTGATGATATATTAGAAGTATGTGTCCTTTATTCAGATATTTTTCTTCCAGCCCATCTTTAGGTTTCCCCAATTGAAATTGTATAGATGAAGTGACACAGCACCCAGACTGTCACGTATTAAACAGTGTGACCCATTTAGTTAGTGGATAAAAACCCCAACAATAGCCCCACTCATGAATATGTGGCTTTTGCTCTAGGCAATACCTCACTCTTTTTTTCTGTCTTAAGTTGCTTTATGTACTAAAAGTCTTTATTTTTTTAATTCTCTCTGGCTTCTCTCTTCAGAGCTGCAGGTATCGTCCAACATCAGTCTCCAGGAGGCGTTTGATAAGTTGACCCCTGTCTCTGCCGGGATCATCGACCAGCTCAGCATCCTGCCTGGCAAAGAAGAACCAATCAAGGTTTGAACCCAGACAACTTAACACTTGTGTCTTCAGTCCTCAACAAAAATGAGATGTTCGAAGATGGCAATTATGCATTTATGATTTTATAGATTAAAACTGAGAAAGGCATTACAGTCAAGTCAAACATAATCACAACGTTTTATTACAGTTGGTCCCTTATTGTAGCCCACTCAAGTTTAACTAATTGAGTTAAAGTACTGTTGTTGTGTGTGTGTTGTTTCTCAGGTGACGGCCAGCGTGTACATCCCCTCCCAGGGTCGACTGGTGTGTGGGAGAGAAGACGGCAGCATCATCCTGGTTCCTGCCACTCAGACTGCTATTGTTCAGCTGCTGCAGGGGGAGCACATGCTCCGGAGAGGTGGGGGCACGGAGACGGGAGGAATGTCCAGGAATGAGACAATAGAAACTTTATAATCGTTAAAAAAAACTTTTTTTTTTCTCTACAAGGCTGTAAAAATTAAATCAAAAGCAACATTTAGCATCTGATTTCTACATAGTCAGCCAGTGCTTTTTGAAAACTTGCACTGCCACCAAACTGTTAAAGATCCCGGATCTCAGGACGGTTCACATTTGTAAAAAGAGCCCTTTCTAGACATAACTGTAACTGTGAGGTAAAATAGAGAATGCTGATGGAAAATGGCCAGACTTGTTTCTGCTCTCCGCTCTGTAAATGAACGCTAGTGAAGGCGGCTGCTGTCCAGTGCGATCAACACTTTGGCTGATAGCACCAGTATGAGCTGGGCAGAGAAAAGAGGCTCCGCAGTGTGTTAGGATTTTATCACTCAACTTTGACCAGGATACAGACCTTCTATTTCTTTAACTGTGTGCAAACCCAATGTTGATTCAAGGTTCTAAACATGGGCCTTGACATGTACATTGTCCTGCAGGCTGGCCCCCCCATCGTACCCTGCGAGGTCACCGCAACAAGGTGACCTGCGTCCTGTATCCGTACCAGATCTCCCCCCGCTACGACCAGCGCTCGCTGGTGTCCGGAGGAGTGGACTTCTCTGTCATCGTCTGGGACATTTTCACCGGAGAAATGAAGCACATCTTCTGTGTCCACGGTGGAGAGATCACTCAGCTCATCATCCCCCCAGAAAACTGCAGCGTAAGACACAAACTCAGTGTTGGTTTCTTAGCTGTCTTTCTTTTTCACTTTCCTGTCTTTTTCTATCTCCTGTCACTAACAAAGACAACCCATTAGAGACAGAGAGAAGAATGTCATAATCTCTTTAGTTTCTTTTTTCCTTTTTGTGTTTAGACTAGTTTTGTTTGTTTTCTGTTTGTTGTCTGTTGTGCTAATGTGTGTTGAAAGTTCTGAAAGGTGATGATGTGTTTTTTTTGCTGAAATTAGATTTAAACGTTATGGGGTTGATGTCATTGTTACTGTGGAAATAACTTCAATGACACTGTGTTGTTGACTAATGTCGAAAACACACACAGAAACACTTGGCTCTCACACCAAATGAAGACATTGAGGGAACTGTGTTGTTTAAATGATATAAAGATCAAATGATCAGACCTGTGCTGTTGCCATTGAAATCAGGTTGTTGCTGTTGGGTTGTGGAGTGGGTCTACAATGACTCACCTCTCACACTCCTGGTTTGATGAAGGCACAATTTTTTTTCTCTCTGTTCACATTTGGAAAATCAAAACAAAAAGTATTACAAAGACAATAGAGCATGCTCTGACACTGTCATTCAGTTTCAGTCTCTCAGTTATTATCGTTGCAAATGCTGTTTAAAATGTTGTAGTCTTAGTAGTTTATAGTAGTTTAAAGTTCCTCAAGGCAGAAATTTTAGCTGCTGCTAGAAGGGATGTGGAGTCAATGAAGGCTTTTGAATCTCTGCCATCGTAAGAAGCGCAGAAATACAACTTTCTGAAGGAGCAGCATCTATTGGAGCTTCTCCTTTTCCTTTGAATAACACATCTCATCACTGTAGACCACTCAGGGAAATGTGGTAGGAAGTTATGGAAACACGTTCAGATTCAGATGAGAATCAATTGAGAAGTTGGTTTCATGAAACTTTCAGTTTTAATTTGGAAGCACTTGTTTGCCGTCTTGAGAGACTTCAGTTAAAGGCTTTCTTTGGTGCTTTCCTGTAAAGAAACAGTTAAAATGTATTGTGTATATCCTTGAGTTCTAAGCAATGTGTTGAATGCATTTTCTTTGTATTTTTTACATTCAAAATGTAATACTTGATACAAACAAAACAGGAACTAACTTGTCCAAACATCGTTCCATCCTCTAGTGGTGAAGGTATCTATAAGGCAAGTTTAAGTCTCTGTGAATAACACAGACATGACAGTTGAGGACATGAAAATTTGAGCTCTTGTTGAGCTCTGGCTAAAAAAAAAAATTCTTTCAAATCATTTTTTTTCATCCTTTTTTCTGTGTTCTTTTTTAACTTTATTTCCTGTCCTTTATACTGTCTTAGACCAATATAAAAACCATTCAGGTAGTGAAGAGAGTTTTTGAGATCTTATTTTTTGTTTTAATTCTTAGATATTAAGCTACAATATAAAATTTGTTACTTGAATTTATGTTTTTATATGATTAAAGCAATGTTAATTGCTACGTGGTACATTGGGCTACACATAGTTTTGAAGTTTTGAAGTGGATTCAATGCTAGATCCAGATACAATGTCATTAGAAACCCAACTACCTTGTGTTTCACTAACCTGTCTGTGACCCACCGTTGTGTCCTCAGGTTACTGCAGTCTGGATTATCATTGTAACTTGCCATGTTTCCTCTGCAGACTCGGGTGCAGCATTGCGTCTGCTCGGTGGCCAGCGACCACTCTGTCGGACTGCTGAGCCTCAGGGAAAGGAAGTGCATCATGCTGGCGTCACGACACCTCTTCCCCATCCAGGTCATCAAGTGGCGCCCAGCAGATGACTACCTGGTGGTGGGATGCTCCGATGGCTCCGTCTACGTCTGGCAGATGGACACAGGTGAGAAAAATTGGTGACCTGGTGGGGGGAGCGGACCCTCTTAAGTAGTGAGTTAGTTAAATGCTGAATCACCACCATCAGGTAAATCATTTATCATGTGGAAGTGCTGCAATCCTCAACTTTTTCCCAATATCGAGGTGGTTTGGCAACAAACTCCAAAGGGTCTCTAGCAGAATCAAACCTCCTGAATTTTTAGCAGAGGAGGGTGTAAATGTCCTCAAGTATCCAGTGCAAATTAAACAGAAATTTGTTTTCCCTCTGTCTTCCAGTTCATTTAGTAAATACTTCTCCCTGCCTGTTTACCTCAGAATGCTAATTTGCCCTCAGAACCTTATGTTTGAGCTGGACCAAAGGCAGAAAAAGTCTGAGTCCTAATTTTTGATGTCCTTTGATGCTCTTTTTCCATCACGGTTAGGGAATGATCACACGTTTTTTACTATTGTTAAAACAAGCTTGCACCCCTAAAGAGTCACTACTTCTACCCACACCCAGGTAGAGAGTAGTGTGTTTTTCTCTCCTTAATCAATTTAAACTTCTCATTTTACACTTTGACTCCCATTCTCTGATGGCCTAAAAGTAATGCTAACTCTACTGAATCTGTGGCCATAAACTGAGTTAAAGCACGACAAGAAAGCTGTTACAGAATTAGTCAGATCTATTTTTGAAATCCTGTTATCTCAGGAGGTTACCATGTTTGGTGCTACTGTGCCCGTGTAGAGACCATAAAAAGAATCTGTACTCACAGACTGTGTCAGGCACTCCACGCTACAGAATAATACAGGTTCGTAGAAGTAAACAAGCAGCCATTACAGAAACTATAACAGTGTAATATATGATAGGAATTTGTCTTTAACAACTTTTGCACAGAGATAAGTCCCTAAAGACTATAGACAACCTGTTACACACCGAAAATGCTCATCAAAATGTGGCTGTATTAATTTTAAAAACTTAAAAGTTCCAGGGAAATATAGCCTGGTTTTATAGATGGTGTATTACATGGTTTCACTAGTAAATGACCAAAACCACACTGACTATTCTGCTTTTATTGGCTACTGTAACAATAGATTTTTAGTTTTGATGAATAAAGGAACATTCACAAGCGTCTTCTGCATAAAATCAGTTTGACTTCAATTAATTAAATGAAATAAAATCTTCACCTTCTGATTGCTTGGTATTCTGCAAAATGTTTCTTGACTCAAATTCCAGTTTTACAATTTCAAACTTTTCAATATTTTACATTAGATGATGTATTTTATCTGGTTACTATGCATGAAATTCTGAATTAGATATTCACTGTTTTATATAAGCTAACAGGGGTTTTAACTCCACACCGTGAATGTGCAAGAGAACCATGGTGATCAGTCTGTAGACTGGATGGTCAGTTGGTCCACCACTTTTGTCTAGACCGAATATCTCAACTAATAGTGGACTGTCGTGACTTTCTGGACAAATATTCTTTGTCCCCAGAGGATAAATCATAATCGCTTCAAAGATCCCCTAACCTTTCCTCTCGTGCCATCAGCAGGTCAAAGTTTTTATTTTTTCTCTACTGCAGTGATTTTTATTTTTGCAAGACTAATGACATTCCCATCAACCTCCGCTGTGATTTGTGATTAGTGCTAATTGGCAAATGTTAGCATGCTGAGATGCTGAACATTATAAACATTATACCTATTAAGTATCAGCATATTACATGCTCATAGTGAGCATGTCCTTAAAGCACAAAGAGTGGTTCTCACATTTCTGTTTGAGTACGGATTAAACAAAGGATATACAATGTGTCAAAGAGTGAGATTAAAAGGTTTTGGTAGGTGTAGGTATTGAATAAAAATAAACAGCTGGTTCTGTCCAGGCTAGCTGTCTATAACCTGCCTATTACCTAGGCCCTAGTTAAGCTAACCACATACTGACATCATCTCTGTACCTGATACACAGACATGGGGTTCACATTGATCTTCTCATTGTACTCTTGGAACAAAAAGTGAATATGTTGAAGTATTCCTTCAGAACTTTTGCTTCTGTCTTTACTACTCTATCTTCTGTTTAGTTCAAACCATGATAAAATAATTTGTGGTATGTAGCACAGCATAGAGGCAACATTAGCTTGAATGTTGACTACTCACTGGAAAAGACCTGGTGTGTGTAGTGCACGTACACATGTGTGTTGGTGACCTGAATGATCTGTAGTGCTGGGAGATTGCTGGGTAGCTAAGTGTGAAATTAAGGAAGGTGTGTGTGAAGTCAGGCATTGGACATGTAATAGGTCCATGGCTCGCAGGCACTTCGTCTCACACACACACACACACACACGTATATACAGGTATACTGCTCCCACTTCTCCTCTCACTCAATACCAGAGCCAATACTGATGTCAGCTCTGTCTGGAACTAATGATGTCTTCTAAACCTTTCTCTCTTTCTGTAAAGGAAGAGCAGAGAATTGTTGCAGTCAGAAGGGTAGAGGACTCTGTCTCTGACCTGAATCATATTCAAGAGACAACAGATGATGATACTGAGCACTGAGACAAGCTGAGTGGGAGCTGGTGTGAGGGAGAGTTGGGAAGATTGATATTAATAGAGGGAGGGCAGGGACAAGATGAAGACAAAGACTGATAGAAAAACAGAGCGAGAGTGGGACAGGAATGAAGAGAAAGAGAGGAAAAAAAGCACAGGCTGAGATAATGCTAGTCTGCTGGCACTCCGCTTACCCTGGTACACAGTATGGACAAAAGTATTCAGACACTTGAACATTATAATCATATGTGACAGCTGAACATGACATCCCAAAAGCAGTCTCTACTTTTTTGGAGGCTGGTCAGCACTGTTGTTGGGTGATAAGGCTACTAGTCTAGGCTAGCTAGTCTGTTGATGCACCGGGGGGGGGGGGGCAGTGCAGGTTGCTCTGGCAAAAGAGTTGAACCTGGTTCAACTTTTGATGCAATGCAATGGGACGTTAACTTGAAAATGTCATAACAAAAGATTATAATAGTTGAATTGGGTTTAGATCAGGCCTTTGTGCAGACAGGTTTTTCAGCACCAGACTTGGAAAACTATTTCTCTATGGACTGGGCATTTTACAGCAGGGCATTGTCATGTTGAAAACGGGCAATCTAAAATATTACTCCGTTCTTCCAGCTTAAAGATTTTTGTTCATTATTACTAAGGTCCAGGGGTGTCCAAATATTTTTGACTTGATATTGTATTTAACCGTATGGTTTCAAACATTTATTTTAACTTTTTATGGCAACAAACCTCACTGCCCAGTGTTCCAGATGGAACAGCTTAAAAACTGCTGGCCGGAGTTAGTAGGAAATTTTTACCCAAGGGAAGGTAGAGGAAGATCATTGAAATCAAAAGACCTGATCCTCTGGGGAACAGGAATCTGATTAGGATATTTCATAGAATGCAGGTTAAGGGTTGGACAGTTAAACCAAATGCGTAAAATGATCAACATCATGAATCTTCTAAGGATCCAAACATACTGATAATTGTAGTGTTTTTAACTGTTTAAATCTCATGCTATTAAATTGAACAGAGCTACAACTAATGATACATCTTTTATAGTCATTTTGTTCCTTGGCATCATGCTCCTGATGTCTGATGCTATATGATTTGTTTGCTTTCCACATTACCAACAACAACATTTTTGACGGACCAACCCACAGTCCCACAGTATTGAATCAGGGCAATAATAACAGAGGTGAACCAATGCAAGAAATGACACTAAATGCACTGACATTTTAAAAAAAGTCAATGTTGTATTTGCTGCTATCCCAATAAATCTCACAATTTATTGTTACATAAATAGATTCAAGGTTATATTGCCTAAGCCTAATCTTGTTAGTAGATGAATTATGAGACATTATGTGCCAAACTGATATTTTAGCCAGAGGGTGGTGCTATGAAAGGTCATGAAGGTCCAAAATGGAAAGAGGTCATCCTCTGTGTATCAGGAATATGATCAGTAAATCTAATCTGAATTTCTGTGGACCACCTACAATAAATAAAATGCTAATCTGGGCAGTAGCTGCGTAGATATGTTGCTCTGGACCAAAGTGTTAGTTCCTTGTCATTCAGTTTGTGTGAAGTATCCCTGTGTCAGGTGAAAGACGGGTTGTTTACTTGTGTTCTTGTTTCCAGGAGCTTTGGATCGCTGTGTGATGGGTATAACAGCGGTAGAGATCCTGAACGCCTGCGACGAGCTGGCTCCGGCCACCGTGGACGCTCTGAGCCACTCTGCTGTGAACCTGAAGCAGGCGATGACCCGCCGCAGTCTGGCGGCGCTGAAGAACATGGCCCAGCACAAACTGCAGACGCTCGCCACCAACCTGCTGGCTGCAGACAACGCTGACAAGGTACATACAAGCCCTTTTTAAACAGCGAACCTGATGTATTGCCTTCAGGAAGAACCTGTCATCTGACCGGCTTTGTTTGTTTACACTCTACCAAACAAAGACGCCATATTTCGCCCCGTTGTCAGAGGCGTGATGTGTAACACAACAGCGTCAGCGTCGGTCGTGCTTTGCCGGCTCCCCCTTTCACACATGTGGCAAAGGCAACAGCACTGGTCATGCTAACTTGCTCATGAAAACAACGCTAACAAGCTGATGTGTAGAAGGCAATGTTCACCATTTTCACATTTTTATGTTTGATTTGTTGCAAATAAACGCTGAGCTCGGTTCATGTTTGCCGGTGTAAAAGCTGTTAATCAAACTTTGATGCAGATTTAAAATAAACAGCAGAAGACAGAGTGGGCTGGTTCCAAGCAAAGTGTGAGAGTAGATTAGTGATTTTAGCCTGAATTCAAAAAGATGAACTAAGGAAACGTTTATTTGTATTAGCATGTGAATGCAGGGTTTTTCCCTGATATATATCGGAGAGTAAAATGCTGTTCAAACAGGTATGTTGTGTATTTTATCATTTTCACATTAAAAAGTGAGTGAAACGTAGCAATAATATTAGAATACAAGACACCCTCCTTCGCTCTGTCTCGACCTGTTTGTATCAGTTGCAATCTCGACTATTAATTCTCATAAGAGGTTGTTTCATTGTGACACAAGAGAAGCTTAATGAACACATCAGGTTCAGGTAACTGTAGCATGAATTGCATGACATCTCCAGAGACGTCCAATAAATGAATTACTATGTCCATTAGATGTCAAGTTCACACCTCTGGGGTTGTTTGTACCAGGACATTTATTTTTATTTGTTCTATATACCAAAGGCACCAAACCACTGTGTGAAGAGACCAAAGAAGCTTTTGTCATAGTTGTAGTTTTCCAGCCACAGTCTAATCCTGGTCCTGGGTGGTTGTTCTGGTGGTGGTTTGTTGTACAAATGGGGGTGTAACGCAAAAGTATGATTTTCAGAAATGATGTACTGACTTGTGATTTACAGTTAAAGGGTTTAGTCAGATTTTGTCAAACTTCTAATTTTGAGTATGTGTCGATTCAGATCTGATTTCCTTGAAGTTCAGATGTTCTATCTTCTTCATATTTTATCTTTTCACTTTTTTGGCTTTATGTCTCATTCATTGAAATTTAAACTATAATACACAGTACCTCTTACACACACACACACACACACACACACACATACACACAGATGGATAGACTGGTCATGTCGGTCAGATAGCTGGCCAAAGTCATAAACCAATTACAGTGCTGCTGTAGACAAACCAAAGGTCATCTCTACAGCCACTGTGTGTGTGTGTTCATATGAGTGTGTTTGTGTGTGGGGGAGAAAGAGAGAGGCTGCTGATGTCTCCCAGGGAAACATGAACTCTCTTAAATGTCAAAATAAAAGTGCAGTGTGTCTTTTCTCTGAGCTTGACTTTCCAGAGAGACACTCAGATTCAAAGAGATGTGAGTCGTGGCTGCAGAAAGGACTCACAGTTCATTCCTCCGTTTTTAAGTGGAGGACAGTTAGCATAGCCCACTAGATTCCACTTCATGATCGGAATATGAACTTGACAGAACAATGGCTCCGCGAAAATGTTCAGTAATGCAAAGGGATAGAGAGCTTGGATTGTTGGCTTGCAATAATACATAACCAATGATCTGTGGTTGTTGAAGAAGACAATAAAGGCCTTTTTTCAGTTTTTCTGGGATATATGATCATGATACTCTTCCGTCAGTAGTTAGCCAGCTTTTCTGTCAACCAGCTCTTAGATGTCAGTCAGCCACCGTCATTTCTTATGCCAGTGGCTGACTGACATCTGAGAAATATGTTAAAAAAATAGTTTTCTCCTCATCTGAAAAATGGAAAAATTAGCTTAAGTGTCATCATAGACTTTATATTACCTTAAACAAATGCGGAGTGTGGAGAATTCAAATTTTTAATTTTTAGTAGTTAAGAATGGATCAAATGAGTAGTTCATAGTCACAGGGAATTCTCCCTAACTCTTAATTCAACTCTACGAAAACCATTAGTGTCTTTTAGCTGATGGTTTTGGTCTCAAAGCTTTCACTGTATGGTTCAGTCTTAGTGCTCTCATCAACCTTGTTTCCAGCAGCAGAAGTGAGCATAGCTGGCTGTTTGTCTCTGTGTGTCCGGCCTATGATAGACTAGCAACGTGTCCAGGGTTTGCCCCGCTTCTCATCCAGTCTCAGCTTGGATTGGCTCTAGCCCCTCCTGCGACCCGGAATGGAGAGTCGATTATAGCCCACTGTCCACTTCCCGCTCAGCACCGCCAGACACAGTTGGCAATGAGCTGTCGGGGAGACAGATATTTTTCGCAAATGTTGGTAGAGACCAAATAAGAGCTAAAAGGAGAGTGAACATTGGAATTCAATTCATCTGGTGGACGCAGTGGGATGGTTATGTTGCTCTGTGTCTGCTGATGTGGAAGTAGGCAACTGTTTGCTAACATGTTAGCAATAACAATAATTTTAGTGCGATAATCTTACCGATGTTGTTGAACTGAAAGTTTTGTTCTTGGAGCTTTCCATTGTGTCACTAATCTGATGTGGTCTGTACGATAGGAATAATTTTATTCTTCAGTTCATCAAGACTTTAAACAATATTTAAATATTTCAGCAAAGTTATAACAAAAAATCAGATTGCTGTATAAACAACAGGGGTTTTTTTCTGTGTTGAGGTCCACAAACTGATGATCTGATGTGTCCTGACGGAGCAAACCCCGCCCACCTGGGTCTCCCAGCACAGAAAACAAACGCTATGAATAATTTAGTGTTTGAACAGCATTTAGTCCAGCTGGTACAGTTTGACTTTTACAGTTTCAGTCGGAGTCCATTTAGCTCAGCATCCTCTCTCCTCCTCTGTTTGTTTTTGTCCTTTTTCCTTCTCCTTCCTTCCACCACATAACCTTAGCGTCCTTTCTGTTCCACTCTGTGTGTTGGATTTATTGCAGGTGTCTCCTGGGTTTTTCCTGCCATAACTGCCCATAATCACAGCCCTTTTCTGAAAAGGCCAACACACAACAGCTGCAATCTTTTCCCTCTGTTCCATCAGAAATACATCACTGTTGTTCTCTTTTCTGCCTCCCCCCTCTGTGTCATTTCTTTCTCATATCTACTCAAATTGTGGGTCAAAACCACCCACTATCCCCGTTGTGTCTGTATGTGTGAGTGTGCGTACTCCCCCACTGGGTGTAATGACAGATAATGACCATGAAATGTCAGACTATCAACCAAGAAATTACACCCAGCCAGCTGCAAGTCTTCATCTGTGTGTGTTTACAGCTGCTGTTTGTTTGCTGTTCAGATCTCATGTGTTTGTGAGGAGGTCGATGTGTGACTTTGAGTTTGTCCTCTGGCAGTTTTGCTGAACCTGCTGATCTTTAAATGTGTTTGTGTCATGATGGGAAAAAAAACTAGAGCTGACACTATGAGTTGATCAACAGAAAATTCACCAACCATAATTCTGATTATTTATCATTTTCAATTATTTAATCTACTAAAAGCCTTTTTTTGATGGTCAGGCAAAACAAAACATTCGAACATGTCATATTAGTTTCTCCTGCTATTATCATATCACTTTTCTTAGACATAGACTAATTGAAAATTTGATAGATTAATCGATAATCATTATTTGTAGCCCTAAATAAAACCTACACGGTTTTAGATTCAGAGAAAAGTCACTGACATCACAAAGATGGACAGCTGTTCTTGACATAGCCCATAAAATATGATCTATAAGGCTGCTGATACACAGATTATACTTTAAGTAGAATCAGTTAATCGTTGGTTTGTGTCTGCACATGGGATTTGATAAGGAGCAAGAAAATGAATGAGAGAATGAGGACAAATAAAATTTTACCGTTAAATACCAGTAAAACAACATTAAACTGCAGGAAACAATTAATTATCCACTTGACTTAAACTGTGCACATGTGCTGGGAAAGGCTAGGTTTCCAGGATAAAAACTGTACAGTTGACTCAACTGCTCAAACTTAACATCTGAGATTTCCATTTTGAGGGCTTGCCTAGAGTTTCTCTTACCTTCCTCCCAGATGGTGCACTAGGAAAAGGGACACAAATTTTCCTTTTTCCCCTCTAAATTTCTGTATATATTCTTAATATATTTCTAACTTCTTCACTGATGAGATTTCCAAGTTAAAACGCTTTTGTGGGCACAGATTCACTTAGAGACTGAGTGAGATCATCTTTGTGCTATTTTAATTAAATCAAAGCATTGATTGCTACTTTCATTCAGTCTCATATGCAGTTCTGACCAGGTTCCTATTAGAGAATATTCAATTTAAGTAAAACAAGCAGATATAGATGCAGAGGCAGAATTTTTTTTCTGTGTCGTTATTTAGCGCTTGTTAATTAGATATACTGTGTTTGTGTGTGTGTGTGTGTGTGTGTGTGTGTGTGTGTGTGTGTGTGTGTGTGTGTGTGTGTGTGTGTGTGTGTGTATGTACAATGCATGTGCATGTGCATGTGCACATGCATTGATGCGTGTGGGTTGGACACCAGTGTTTGTTTGCCAGAAGGGCCCTGCAGGACAGCGACCTTTAGACCTACTGCCCAGGAGCTACAGGACACTGTGTGTGTTTGTGTGTGTGTGTGTGTGTGTGTGTAAGAGAGATAAGAAATTGAATTTACATGTCAGTTTCAGAAATACAATAGGAATGAAACATGTGTAAGACTGTGTCTGAAAATGTCTCCCTATTTGAATTTAAGAATTTCAAAAAATTCAGATTCAATTATGTCTTCTGCCTCTATCTGCATGAGTCTACTCAACAACAACCCCTTCAAAATGTGTGTGTGTGTGTGTGTGTGTGTGTGTGTGTGTGTTGTGTGTGTGTGGCGCGTGCGTGTGTGTTTATCAGTCTATGTATGAATCTGTAATGTGGCTGTTTCCCTTTAGATGGCAGTGTTGATCCACCAAAATAAAAGACACAGGCAGCCACACACACTAAAACAAGGGGAAGAGGCACTTATTTTGTCTTTTAGTCAGTTAGAATGTTCTATGATCATAATGTTTACTGGTCATCGCTTCTTACCTATGTTCATAGGTAACATGTCAGCCAGGTTTCACTAACTATATAGATAATAGTGCAGACGCTGGCATTATTCTCAACCAGCACGAAAAAAATCTGACTTGAAATCAAACAGCTCTTAAATTAGATTAATAAATAAGGCCAACAGTGTAATAGCAGCATTAAATGAACCCAGAGCACACACATTTACACATGTACTGTTGGTAAACACACACATGTACATGCCTCTGCTAGCAAACTGTCTTTTTTTCATCCCTCATTTACACACACACAAACACACAAACACACAGAGTGAAATGGAGGAACAACATCATAGCTTTGACAGGAAAGTCTCCCCTTAGGGCTTGTGTGTGTGTGTGTGTGTGTGTGTGTGTGTGTGTGTGTGTGTGTGTGTGTGTGTGTGTGTGTGTGTGTGTGTGTGTTCCAGCTGCAGGTGTATTGTGTCTCTTGGTCAGTCAGGACTCTCTATGCCTAATTATTGTTCTCTCTGTCTCTCTCACAAAAATACAACCAGTTCAGTCCAGTGAGCTTTATTGGCATGAGCCCGCATAACAGTGATGGATACAGTAACATAATGCAAAACAACAGGTGAAAAAGCAGGCAAACATAACAGGACATACAAACCCTTGGACAATTGAAATTCAGCTTCAGCTGGGCAGACAATGGGCAGCTTAAGAGGAACTAAACATACCGCTCCACATGTAGAAGGAAAAGGGCTGTAAGAGCTAGGAACAGCGGATGAAAAATCTTTCATTAAACACATAGTGATTGAAATCTACCTCTGCCCTTTTTCTCTTTATTTTCTCACTTCATTCTTTCCTTAATCACTCCCCCCTCCTGTTCTCCTTCCTCTCATTTTCCTCCTCCTCCCTCGGTTTCAGACTCTTAACAGGATCACAGTTGTCTGATTGCAGTCATCAGGTCATTAACATGTAAACAAACAGCACAGTTCTACATACGGCTCCACACAGGTGTCTCTGCTAATTTAATTAAAATCGAGCGGCGTTTTAGTATTGGTAGAAATTAGAGCCAGTGATGTGTGTGTGTGTGTGTGTGTGTGTGTGTGTGTGTGTGTGTGTGTGTTTGTGTTTGTGTTTGTGTTTGTGTTTGTGTTTGTGTATGTGTATGTGTTTGTGTTTGTTTGTTGTGTATCTGACTAAAAGATTGTTTGTTTTTCAAGGAATGACTGACTGATATAAAATCACTCGTCTGTAAAGTAGTATCACTGCTGGTCATTTTTCTCAAAAGAAAATGTGTTTGCTCACATTGGAGCTTGTTTTTTTGATAAAGATCTTTTAAATATGGTTATTAAAGTGCAACCGATCAATATTACGTTTTAAGGGATCAAATTAATCTGTTTCATGCAAAAGAGATCACTAACAGTGGCATTTTTTAGGCCTATATTAGATCATTCTTACTGGTTAGCAACTAACTTGGAAAAAAATAAAGTCGAAAATTTAGCAACTGAAGAACCAGGTATTTTTCTCAGGAGATGGCAGGACCGAACCAGAGCTAATAGAGAGTGAATATTGGACTCTCCTATGGTGTTGCTCTGTGTCTGATGTGGTTGTAGGCAGCTCTAACAGTTTTAGAAGAAGATAATATGTTACATTGGCTTTCTTTGTTTTTTGTTGCCTCAAAATGGCCAAAAAAATAATTGAATGCTACTTTTAAAAAATGTCATTAAAATATGTACTTAATGGGATTTTTTTGCTGTGTAAAAACAGCCAGTGGTCCCAGGTGGGTAATCTGTGTGTTGGTAACGCTTTTTAAAC
Source organism: Istiophorus platypterus (assembly GCA_016859345.1). NCBI lineage: Eukaryota > Metazoa > Chordata > Actinopteri > Istiophoriformes > Istiophoridae > Istiophorus > Istiophorus platypterus. The sequence continues at coordinate 20,659,755 of CM029128.1, read as the reverse complement.
TCCATCAAATGTATCTTTTGCATTTCTGTTATTGCAGTTTCTTATTGCTTATTGACTGACATATAAGCTAATACTGATATACCTGTGATAAGGTAATAATAGAGGTTAATATTGACCGTTTTGATGTATGGGTTGAGCTTTAGCCAAGAGACATGTTGGAGTATTATACTATTAGCTTCTTTAGATTATATGCAAGAGGTGCAGTTTACTTGTCATGGTTAGTACAATTTAACCTGTGAAACAGCTTGTATAATTTCAACTGTGGGTCTGGAAGAGCTTTGTCAAGATTATTTTGTGACTAGATACTACCAATTTATAATAGAAAGTCTATATCACAAGCTGGATTCTTAGTGTTTTAGACAGAAACATGACAGAGGGCCCCCTAAAAGAAACAGTAAAAGTATTTCAGAATGAGTATGGATGACTAGTTAACCACTATACAAAGAATCTGAAAGTTATTTTAGTGAATGTCCTCAGATGGAGCTCTGCCATCGTCTTCCTGAATCTTGATGTTTTCCTTTTTTTTTATACTGGGAAAAAGCAAATAGTGGGCACAGTTACAGTGTTTAAATATTCATCACTGTTTTTAAAAATTCTCTCTCTCTCATTCAGGGCAACCTGCCGAAATACTCCCATAATGCCCTGGTGGTCCAGGCGATGAAGACAAACCTGACAGACCCCGACATGCACGTGCTGTTCTTCGACGTGGAGGCAGTGATCATCCAACTACTGACGGAGGAAGCCCAGAGACCGAACCCCACGCTGGTGTCTCCGGAGACGCTGCAGAAGAGCCAGGCTGGGGCCGACAAAGGGGGATCCTTCCTAGCCAACAAGATCTTCAAACAGGTCAGCAAAAACAAAAGAGAACCAAAGGGAAACACAACATAGTCCTAAATAATTTATATGTGCTTGTTAAAATATGTTAATAAGGGTTATAAGGCTCAGGCATGTCAATTAACATGTCATTTTTTAATATTTACGGGATCTTATTTAGCTTTTTTCTTTTTTCCATTTTCTTTCTTATTGTTCATCCTCTATTATCTCATACTTTTGTAATTAAAAAAGAAATTAACTATAGTATTTTATTACAATTGTCTCCTGTCGAGACCAGGTGAAGGAGACGATGAAGGAGACCATAAAGGAGCACCTGCTGGATGAAGATGAGGAGGAGGAGGAGGAGATGAGGAGGCGTGAGGAGAAGTCAAAGTCTCTGAGTCTGCTGGAGTACAACCTGACGATGGACACGGCCAAACTCTTTATGTCCTGCCTGCATGCCTGGGGCCTCAACGAACAGCTGGACAGCATCTGTCTGGAGCGACTGGGCATGCTCAGACCGCACTGTCCCATCTCCTTCGGCCTGATCTCCAGAGGAGGTCATATGTCCCTAATGCTGCCCACCTTCAAGGTACAAACCTCTGATTGGTTCCTGATTGTAAACAAAAATAAAAAATAAGAATATATGTTAGAACATAGTTAAGGACAGCAAAATATATCAAAATAAGATAATCAAGCACAAAACATAAGAATAAAAGTTATAAAATGATTATAAAATGACAGAAAATGAATAATTGGCAATTTTGATAGTTGATTAATTGCTCATCTATCTTTGATCATTCATATTAAACCCTAGCTGCCCAAATGTGAGGATTTCCTGCTTTATTTCTTTATTTCTTTTTTACCTGTTGGTCACACAAAGTCTGTTGCTTTGGGAAGCGTTGATTATAATATGTCTTTTGTTCTGACATCATTATTTAATGAATTGAAAGACAAATTATATTAATCAATAGTATCCTCCCAAACACTAAATCACATTAGATATGATTCAGAAACTAATAATGAATAATGTAAAAATAGTTATTTTAGATGTGATATTGTTTTATTTTATATATCATAATATCCTAATACATATTCTTTTCCATCAAATTCTCCTAAATTGCCCTTTTTTATTAGTTTTAAATAGTTGTGGTATTAGGAGTGGGTATCTCTGTGAATCTCTCACTTTGTGAATTTGAGAATTGATTTTGACCATTTGCTTTTGTTTTTTCATCTATAAACTGCACTATGAAATTTAACCACTAGTTTAACTAGTTTAACAGTCTGGATGAGAGTCAATGTCTGACAAACAAAACATTGTGATAGTGTGATATCACTCAGTCTTTTTGTTTTTTAAACTAACAGCATGTTTCCACTCCTGGATATCAGCCTCTATGCTGCAATGCTATTGTACCATTGAAACCTACTGTTATCCAAAATATTTTATGGGTGCAGTTCATTTGATATGAAACAGACTATGAACTGAGTTATTTTCTCCACCCGACCAGAGTTTCCTGAGAGTTTTCTCAGGTGTTGCAGTGTGTGTTGGTTGGCCGCATCATTTTCTAGTTAGCTAAGTGGAGTTCTAAGCTCCACTTGGCTAAAGTTAGTAAAAATAAACATCAGCACAGTAATTCAGAAAAAAAAATGACAGAAGAAAAAAGGGAACTGCAGTTGTATTCTCTTGTGAACAACCACAGAGGAGCTTCAGACATGGTAGTAATAAGAATATCAGTAAGTGATTAAACCGTCTGTGGCACCTTTATGGAGTGAAGAATCATAAAGTGCTCTGTCATCAGTCAATAACAATAGAATGAAGCAGCAAAAATTAACAAACTGAGACAATACAGACATTATCAAGTCTGTCTGAAAAAAGCTTTTCAGATGCCGTTTGAATGTTCACACTGCAGCTGGATTTTTCAGTGACTGACAGATAACAGTGGAACCAAATAGAGTGTCTGAGCTGAGTAAACCCACAGGACTTAGGTCAGATAGCCCATGTTGACTCGTTACACTATACAAGAGTATTTTCAGGGATATTTTCTCAGAGTGAAAGAGGTACAACCCTTCTCTTTGTCTGCCACTTTTTCCCAGGAGTCCTTGCTGTGTCAATTGTCCCTGGCAACAGGTCGGAAGCTGACTCTGTCGGACATCGTAGGGAAGGGGACGTACGGTGTGTCAAGGGCCGTCACCACGCAGCATCTCCTCTCTGTCATTTCGCTTGCCAACACCCTGATGGGGATGACCAACGCCACCTTTGTTGGGGAGCACATGAAGAAAGCACCAGCCAGGTAACAAACAAACAAACAAACACATCCGGACATACAACATTTTAACATGCTTTTTTGTCTTTTTTTAAAGTTAATCTGGTATTTTTGCAGAGAAGGAAATGTCTTTTTTTTTTTTAATTCACATTTTCTCTGGAGTTGTTGGAGACAAAACCATAGTTCTAGTGGGAGCTCTGTGTGGTGTGGAAGTAGGAAACTACTAACAAGTTACTCACAAAAACTTTAAAAAGTGATAATATATATTGTATAAATAGGTGGGTGCCTTTAAAATTTTTGTTGGCCTTTTCTGCCCCCTGGTTGATAGAAACCCAAACAAACACCTATTCCAAACTTTATAAATCCATATTTTATCAAAATGTCCACCTACTTACAATAAAAAAGTGAATTTGGCTACTGACACTAAATTGTTTTAATGAAAATGTATTCAGAAGTTGTACGTTTTCCTATTCCGTTCATTACAGTCAGAGTTTTATTCGAGCAGCATCTAGTGGTTGTTAGATGAACTGTAGTTGAACATACTTAATGGCCTGATTTGGCTCATTATCCTGATTGGTTTCAGTCAGACCTCTGAGCTAATGCAAAGTGTGTGAAAACTTGGCATCATCATCATTGAGACTAGTGGACTTCATTAATCAACTGTTCACAAAAACATAAACCTACACATTGTCTCAACTCAGACTTGCTCACTAATCGGACAGATTACAGATGTCCCATTTATTTCAACTGTTTTATCCAAATGTCATTGAAGGTTTCATCTAGAGCATCTTAAAAAAATAAAAGTTTACACCAGGCAGCAAAAGCACAACCCCGATCCATCATCAGTGATTCCAGCTGAAAAACAAAGTAAAAACCCAAACAAGTTGGAGCAGAAACTGTATTCAAAGCACAGAAACATAGACTCTGTTCACATTCACAATGATATCAGTTCTGTCAAGTCTGTGTGTGTGTGAGGTGGATTGTTTAGTCTGTCTGAGCTCTCGTTGTGTTGTGAAAGATTTAACACGGAGGTTGAGGTCCTGCTGCTGTAACACCAACACAACATTTCATCATTCCATCAACACTGCACAGAGTAACTCTGCAGGGATGCAAGTGAGAGAGAAAGAAGGAGAGAGGGGGTTTGGGGTGGGGGGAGAGCCTCCTCTGATTTTTATTTTACCTTTTTTCAATCTATAAGTTAGTCGACTTTGTGGTTAATCCTCGTTGTTATATAAACTGTTTAAATATTTAATAGAATATGTTGTAACAGGTGCTGTTGTTTGGCCTTTGTACAGGTCCAACCTCTCATTATTCTCATGTTAACTTTACATCATAAATGCCATGTAAACATCTACTAAGGTCAAGATGAAACAGGTACGATAGGAATTCAGTGCCCCAGTGAAGTCTTGGCTTACATTGGTATTCAATGACAGCTGTGTTCAGAGATGGTTAAAATCCTCCACCTGAATGTTTTCTTTTTTAAGTCAATTTAACCAAGTCCACATCAAGTTGAAAGTCCTTGAATTTAAGTCAGATAACAATTCAGTTGAGACAAGACCAGGTCCCAGGAGTCCACACTCAAGTCTGAAGTGCTTGAAAGCAGGTCGTCTTCGTGTCTGTAATCCTTGAGAACAAATCCAAATCAAGTCTTAAGTCAACTAAGACAAGCTCAGGTCAATTCTCAAAACATCAAATAGCCAGTCTGAAGTCAAGTGTGAAGTCCTTGATTGCAAGCCCGAAGTCAAGTCTTTTGAAACAAGTCCGATGTTAACACTCAAGTCAACTGAGATAAGCCTCAAGTCTTTTCAAAAGAAGACTCAAGTCAAGCTCAAAGTCCTTCAGGTAACTTCATATCAAGTCCAAAACCTTTAGGGCATGTCTAAGTGATTTAGATTAATTATATTTCTTCATAAGCACATTACAAGTCATTTTCAAGTCTTTCAGGTCAGTTTGCTGACCATTGCTGCTTTAACATTTTATCATCTAAACAGGACAGTAACGATTGACATTAGCTCCAGTCAACACATGTAGACCGCTGTTAACCGTGTCGGTAACCATGTTTCCTCTGTCCAAAG
>CM029128.1:20627103-20649603 GCA_016859345.1 Istiophorus platypterus | reverse complement strand
TCCATAATTTCAACCAGTAATAACATCGTCCTCAGCGTATTATTGTGCACAGACGTGTCCATCTGTTGGTTCCAACTTTAGCTGAAATGATCAGTGACTCAATGGAATGGTCAGTTGACAGAAAATTAACTGGCAGCCATAACTAATTAACCATCCAAATCATTTTTATTGCAAAAATGCCAATTACGCTCTTGTTCCAATTTCTCATTACCAAGTAATTAGACATTTATATAATGGTTATGGTAAAAAATGTAGATTTAACTGTTTTTGTTGCCAGTCATCATAAACCTAAACTGCAGATGGGTCACAAGTTAGGGGAAAAAACAAAAACCTAAATTATGAGTGGAGAGACATTAAGAATGCAGATGCTTCCACACAGGTGAACTGTGACAGGTATCTGTGGCAGGTATAAAAATACTTGGCAGACACAGTTGACTCTGATTTTGTATCAAGATAAGAGGAAAAGATCTAAAAAAATGTCAGGAAGTTGTGTTGGAACCTGTGTTAGAAAGTGCACATATGATAACCGTATGCTCTGTCGTATTATTTCAGTATTATGCAAGTTTTGTTTCTTTTTTTTAAATACGAAGATTGGTTATTTGCATTTATTTATGAAGATATCCTAAAATCTGTTCCTAAAAGTGAGGGGTGCCAAAAATTTCAGCCAGGTCTGTAAGGCACTTTATGTTGGTTTTACCTTTAGTTTATCACCCATCTTTATATTTGACTGGCTTTTAACATTTATCTGCATTAGTATAAAACATGATTTGAATTTTGAATCCTCAGGAAGTACCAGTTTTACATTTTAATATAGCAACTGATTCCTCATATTAGTGATAAATATTACAGTATCATCTGCATATTGGAATGTGATGCTAACATTGAATTTCCTAAAGCACTGTCATGGTTTTACTTATGATAAAGCTAGTTTGACCTTAGAATGTAGAAAAATTGCTTAAAAAGAGCTGCAGACCTAAAGATACACTCAACATTCACTCTTTTAACAGATAAGTAGATCTTATTTAAAAATATTCAGTTGTAAAAATTTCTAAATTTCTTTATATCTAAACAGATTTTACATATTATAATTATTTGTTTCAGGTGTGCTGCTGATTGTTTTTTTTTCCAGGGTTAAAAGAGCTGAGCTTGAACCTGGACCTTGAACTAAACCTAAATGGTGCAACAACTTTCTTGGACCCGATTTGGGATTAAGATTTATAAATTTTCAGTTTACTAACTACTTGGTAGAACTCACTAAATTTGTCAGTATTTAAGTGCATTAATTAAAGCCAAACTAATGAGGATCTTGTGATTGTTTTAACTACTGTGACAAAAACATTATATCAACATTTTTTAGGTTTACTATTTGTGGGCACTGTATCCTCAGGTTAGATATAGAATAATCTTAAAGGAACAAGATACTTCAGTATTCATATTAACACCAACAGCCAAGCCTTTTCCAGATGGCAAGGCTCAGCCGCTGGCCTGCTAGCTAAAGTAGATGATGTATAATATGATGAAATTATATCTAACCTCCTCATACAGCAGTTTTCTGCAGCAGTGCAAGCAAACTGCTGTTGATTGCCCTAATCTTCTCTGTCTATCTTTCTGATTTCTTTCTTACCCCTTATCTGTTTCTGTCCTCTTCTTTCTCTTCCTGTCTCTCTTGTCATCGCCACACTCACTGTCATTCACTGCATGGCTTGAGCCTGCTGCCTGTTCTCTGGAAAAAAAAATAACGTTCCACAAACACCACTCTTTCTTGAATGTTTCTTTCACTGCACTTTGATTCAATCTCTCCTTTGTACATGTGCCCATCTTTCTTTCACTATTCCTCTTTCTCTCTTTTTCCTACCACCAACAGATGTACTGTTGCCGTAACTTTTTTTCCTCTGTTTTCTCTGTGCCACATGTTTTCTCTGTGGTAGTTGAACAGTTTTGGATAGTTTTTGTTTTTTTAAATGGTACCTGTTGCATTTGCTGCCTTGCTGGTTCGGTGTAATCAGTAAGGATTGACCCTGTCTTTTACTATAAAAAACATAAAAAATGCAATTTGTTATGTATCTCACTTTCTAAAAAAAACTCATGATTTTACCTTTGTGAGAAAAGCTGGCTTTCTGTCTTTTATTGTCAAATAACCTTAATGAGACATATGTTAATGAGAAGTTACTGTTCAATTCTGAAACATCACGTTAATTATTTGATCTGCACAGTATAAAGGTTTCAGGTTTTTGGCCCTAATATAAAGAAACATCAAATCAGTCTTCTTATGGTAATTTGAATAAGCACATTATATTTTCAACTAAAGGTAATTTGTTTCTACAGACATGTAGTTCATCTTGTTAAGATGCTTTTGATTTGATCTATAATTTCTGAATTTACCATCTATTTCAAATTATCCCCAATGAATAAATGGTAATAAAATAAAAGTGTCACAGTTTAAAACCTTTGTACTTTGGTCCAGGATTTTTGTCAGCTTTGGTTTGTTTTGTTGTAGTTGGTCTTTCATTTCCAAGCTAACAGCTAATTTTTCATCTCTTTACCAAGTGGTTGAAGGGAATTAAGTGTCATCTTTGTTTGACTGGTATTTTATTTATGACATTTATGTGCCTTTTATGAACTTTTTAAAACTTTCAACTTTCTCTGTATAGTGTCTTTTGCTGCTTCTGGTTTCCTATTGTCTTAGTTTTTCTTTTACTGGCTAAAATGTACAATTTAAAAAAAAAAAATCTTTCTTCCTCCTACATATTTTTCTAGTAATCCTCTCTTGTATATTTTCCTCTCTTGTATATTTTCTTCTTGGTATTTGTTTTACAGGATTTGATTTTGATTCAGTCCAGGGGGTGTTTACTTAGAAGACCCTACCAGTTTTTAGATGATGTATTTCAATTTCAGAGTTGGATCAGGTTATGAGCATAGCACAGTTGATGAAAGTCCATATTAAAGGTTTACCAAATGGAATGATCCACATTATAATATCAACATTCTCTGAATCTGAGTCTTTGGTATGAATTAGGTAATTTGTGTCACTAACAGACAGTATGTTTTACATTGTTTGCTTAAAGGGGCAATATGAATGTTTTTGTTATCACTACATAGCCTACGTTAAAATGAACAGCTTTTTACTTATCAGTCTAGCAGAAACATTCATATTTCAGCATCAAACTTCATTCCTTTAATCACCAAGAGCTGTTTTAAGTGGTGGAAAGCAATACCAACGTTAACTCCTGTTTTGCTTCTCACTTCTCTGCTTTTACTGAAGTTAACATGCTAACCAGCTAGCCCTGGCCCTTCGCTTCTCATTATATGGGTCTTCAGTAGTGAGTCACTGTAGTATTCAGTCTGTCCTCAGTTCAGTATGAGAGGATGAAGTAGCGCTGCCCAGACAGCATATTCTAAACACTTGTCTTGTAACACAACATGGCTGAAGCTCTTGGTAAGTAAATGGCTGTTAATGCTAACGTTTGCTATGTAGCCAGTATTTCATACAGTATGAATGAAATGATGTTGTCACAGTAGAAAATATGACTACTGTGCCAACATTCCTCTCTTTATAAGAACTCTGGTTAATTTCAGTAGCCACTGCTTACTGCTTACTGCTTTATCATCTATTTACTGCTTAATACAGTTTCTACAAAGTGAAAGTAGCTTACTTTGTCTAAATTAGCAAGTAGCATGTATAGTTTTAATGTTTAGAAATATGAACATAATAGTATTGTATTTACAGTGTTTTTTAGAGTCTAACTGTAAAATTGTCAGCAGCATTTCCTGGCTATGAAAGTTAAGGGAAATCTGACCTAACTAATTGCTAATATTAGGGGAAGATATGCATTAGCATACAGCCATTTGCGGTCAGGAACCCATCTTTCCACCAAGTCCTACAGCCAAGTGACTGGTTGCAGGCCACGTCCTTTCAAAGACCTGCAGTTAATTTGCACATTATTCAGCAAAAGCCTTTTTCTAACTTTACCTATATCTCAGCCTTGGTTTATTTTTCATGACCACTATTGGCCCCCAACTTTAACCTCACAGTTGCCATGTGCAGATATTGAAAGAATTTCAAAACTTTGGCATTGAATGATGAAAATGTTGTCATCGAATGTAATGCAGTGTTTTGCAGAATCATTCAGTGTCAAAGTTCTTGTTCTGGGTTGAGTCCAGTTTGAATGTACCAGAATACCAATGTTTTACCTGTTAATTTTGAGTTGGGGCTTATCAGGTTTGATGTAAATCCAACATAAATACTATTTATGTTGAACTAATTTTATATGCACAACTATTTAACCTTTTATTTCTTTTCATGTGATGATTTCTTTTTTCTTCTCTTTTGTATCAGTGTTTTCGTAAATACATTTTCTTCTTCCCTGCTCTCTGACCGTTTGTCTCTTTTCTCTGTTTGGTATTGTTCATGGTTATATCTTCCTAACCTGTTCTTTCCTTCTTGACTATTTCTCTCCTTCTCTTCCTTTACAAGCTGCTGTAGCTGCCTCAGCCAACACCAACACTGCTACTACAGCTACTACTGCTGGGGCTCTGGGGGCCCCTGGGGGCCTTCCTCAAGGGGCCCCTTGTTCCCCAAGCCCCGGCCCTGCTTCTCATAACATCCCCTCAGTCAACGAAGGTACAGACTGAACTGATGGGTACCACTTAGGGAACAGTAGGAAACAACGCAGCAAAAACCTTTTTTCAGTCACATATCTTGTCTTTGGAGGTCTTCAGCTTTCTAGATCTTCTTCCCTTTCACCCTTCCTTCTGTCTTTCCTTTTGTTTCTCTTCTCCTTCCCATATATAATATATATATATTTTTCATTATCCATTCCTATTTCTGTTTTTTCCTTGTTCTCTAGACCTCGTTCTCTCTTTATTCACCTCCCCTCTCCTCAGTCCATCAGTTATTCATCTTTCCACTTTTTTTCCCTTTTTCTCTCCTCGAGCCTCACCACCTCATCTCTCTTCTCTTGCATCAGACTTGTTTTTCCCTGCAACCAATGTTAGGTTTTCATCTCAGGTGTGTAGCTCCAGAGTTTTGTTTTGTTTTTGGTTTTTTTTACAATGTCTTTGTCCTTGTTTTGGTCTACAGCTCTGTCTATCTGTTTCTGTCTGTCTGTCATAGCTGATTTCAGTCCACTTTCAATCCAATCAGTTAAAGAAATGGATAGTTTCAAGTATTCAGATTTGAATTCTACAAAGTACTTGGCACAGGGACCCTTCAGTTCTTTTTAATTTACAGTCAGTCTGACTTGGTCATAAGGAATTAATCCAATCCTGCCATATTTGCAAGAGCTAGCAGTTTTTCTTAATCCTAAATGTAATAAGAAATTTGGAAAAATTCAGAGAATGGTTGCAAATTATTCATGACATAATCCACTACAAAAGCAACAAGCACAAGAACAAGCCAACAATCCTTCCTCTAGCTGTATTGTCTTCAAGATGCATTTACATTCAATTTTCAAGTTATAATAATAATAACAAAGGGGCTGTTGGAACTGTCTAATGAAACTTGTAGACACCCAGTACAGGTTTCCTAGTGCAACAAAATTTGGATATACAGACTGTGGTGTCATCTGCAAACAAGTAATGTTTGGAACTGATGCATTTGAGAGTGCATTGACCATTGACCTTATGCCCTGGTCTATTGTCTGTTTTCAGTTGTTGGCAGTATCGTGCTGTCCTGTCCTGTTTTTTCTGTCTGTCTCTCGTTCCTCCTGTCTGTTAGTTTGTCTATGCTTACTGTTTGCATGCTTGCTATTTCCACTTGAAGAATGGGGAGTTTGTCACCACAAAAACAATTTAATGGAACAGATTCCAAAAACAATGATTGAAACGGTCCATGTTTGACTATTACCCATCCCTCTGTTTTCACCTGCAGCTCATCCATCTGACACTTCAAAACAAGACTGAATGCTAACAGATTTTTGTATTAATCATTTTAAATTTTATTGTAAATGAACCTGAACTAAAGTGCAATCACAAGTTATAGTTGGAATCTTTCTGGTTTCCCACTCAGAAACTAATGCTGTTTTTCTTTTTTTTTTTAATGGCTATTATAATTTTTTTTTTTTTTTTAACAGGATGCTGCCTTTTACTATAGAGGCTTGCTGCCCTATCTTCCGATACCATGAATATGCTCTTAAATCACTAAAACAGTTCCACATTTGTGGTTTGTATAGTAAAATCAAGTGCCTTTCAAAGATTATAGCCTTTAGTTTCCAATTTTCAGAGAATACAATAGAGCGGGTCAGAATTTTTATTTTTTTTTAACTTAGTTCTGTAACAGAAAACAGCAAGCATGCACACAGAGCCTGACTCCTTCCCAGAAAATGTAGGATCATTTTTTTAAATCAAAAAGATGTTTAATTTTTGGTGGGGTTAGCAAATATATAAACAAAGTTTTTATTTCTGTATTTTCTCAAAACACTGCCCTGCAGAAACCGTGTTTTTTATCATCTTCATTATTTATTATTATTAGTAGTAGTAGTAGCAGTAGCAATAGCAGCAGTACATACTCTACTTAGTAGCAGCAAAAATGATGGGACAGGAAACCTTCTTGTTTTCTGCTCCAGCTACTAGCAATAGTTGTAATACAGTAAATCAATTTGTATCTTAAAATTGAAGACAATTTAAAATTTTCCGGTAACTGATTGCATTGTCATATGTTGATTAACAACAGCTTTTCTTAGCCCATTTTTAGCCTTTTTTGGAAGTCCAACCTGGGTTAAGTGTTTGTTTAATGCTGTGTCTGACTTTGCATGTTTTGGGACTCACCTGTTTTAAATAAAGTGTAAATAGATAATAAAATATAATAAAAATAAATAATTAGCAGTAGCAGCAGCAGCAGCAGCAGCTATAAAATCTGTAGTTGTCAACAATAAACTCTATCTGTGTAGAGTCATGATGCTGAAGCAGGGTCTGCCATAACATGTTGGTATGACCCATCCTCTGCTTAGTAGCTGAAGAAATAACATTAGAGTAGCTTCCTGTGTTAACAGGTGGGCTGACTGGATTTCTGTTCCTCCCCAGCAAGAATTTGCTTCACTCTTCCAGGTAAAAAAGGTCGGAAATGATTTGGACAGAGAAGAAGTGGTCAGGGTTTAAAAAGCATTTAGGTGGTTAAGAATTTCGTTTAAAGACCTGATTTAATGGAATTGTTCAAATTCAGTTTGTTTTTTACATTTGAGGTTTCTGCAAGACAGTGATGCAAATTTTGCAACTAGAGGTTGACTGATTATTCTTGTGTGATTAACTACACAGAGGCGATTTGGTTATAATGTTATTAAACAGTTTCAAATATTTGTGAAAATAGTTGATATTTGATTTTGATTAGATTCTTCAGAATAAATCTGTGAACCTCTACTTACAGTATTCCTGAATGCAGTATGTTCGTAGTAAGCCTAACAGTTTGAGTTTTCCCCTGCATATTTCAATGGCGGAGGTAAGTTTACATGGTGCCTCTGGCAAAGAAATTTGTATGGAATTTCTTTCCTGCTTAAAAGCCATTCAGTGTCATCACACAAGTACATATAACATACATGCATCCTTTCTGGAAACCATATATTGAACCAATATATGTGAATAAGGTGCTTGGTTTATGTTGAGTTTCAGCAAATAAACATTCAGTCCATTTTTATATCACAGATCTGTAAAAGCTGGTCTGTACCTCTTTGGTGTTTTGTGTAAAATATAAACATGTGCCATTATTTTTGTTCAGACCGATACAGCCAGATTTTAGCCCCTTTAAAGCGATACCAAGACATTTTGAATGTTAGTTTTCTTCTTCAGTCACTCAGGGTAGCACAATTGAGAAAAAAAAGTTATGTACTTGTAGTACCTATGTCATTTGTTCTGAAAACCCACAAGGTTTTCTAAATTTTTTCCTCTGTTTCCAAGTAGAATCCTCCACACAGTGCAGTGTTGCTGAATCAAATAAAGCATACTTAAATTCATCATGCCAAGGTATCGTTCCAAGGCTTTCGTCAGTCCACCTAGCAGTGCTGTATATCTGTTTGTTACCATCAGACATACTCCGACTCTGGTTAGCAGAAATCACAATTTTGCTCTAACCAAGACTGCAAATAGTAGTGTCAATAATAATCCCATTCTCTGTTTAACTGTTTTTAGTATAAAGACTGCACAAGTACAAAGTCAGTGTGAATTTGTAAGGATGTGAGAAACTCAGTGCTGTCATATGGAAACTTTTTTTTTTCTTTCAGTTTGAAAGGGAAACTTTTTGAAGAAAAACAGACAAAAATAATAATTTAAACAATCTTAAATAATCTTAATCTTAAATATTCGACATTTTGAGAAATGCACTGATTTTCTTTTTTCCGGAAGTGACTTGAAAGGATTGAAATCAGTCTCACGTGCAGTGTTCAATTTAAGATAAGATGTAAGGTGATTCAAAGTGTGATCAGTCAGCTTTTTTTTTTTTTTTTTTTTTTTAAGTGCCTTTATGTGACAGCAATGAGGTTTTCGTATGAGCTTGGAGAGGCTTTTACCTAAAGATTTACCCACTGAACCCTCCCTGTACTCGTTTCTGACTCTGTGTGTGTGTGTTTGTGTTTGTGTGTTTGTGTGTTTGTGTGTGTGTGTGTGTGTGCGTGCGCATGCACAGGCTGGAGTCAGCTGGCAGCCATGCACTGTGTGATGCTCCCTGACCTCCTGGGCCTGGACAAGTTCAGACCTCCTCTGCTTGAGATGTTGGCGAGGAGATGGCAGGACCGCTGTCTTGAGGTAACCAGACTAGACCCTAAAAATTATGTTTATCATATATATTATGAATTTGCTGTAGGAAATATGTTATGAAAGGAATGTAATGTCTGCATAACTGTTTTTATCAACATAATGAGTCAACGGTTTTATTAATTATATCTCCAAAGTTGCAAAACGTTGTTACTGAGTATATCTGTCAAATATTCAGTGTACATATTTTATTTGCTTCACTTAGAATTAACCATCCAAATAATTAACCATTTCTGTTCCTTTCTTTTGAAGTGAAAATAAAGGATGATTAAAAATGCAAATAGGCTGCTCACCTGAGGACCCTCTGTAGAATGCTATAAAATAATTATCTGAACCTCTGCTCCATCATAACTTTTACCCTCTGTTTGGTTTCAGGTGCGAGAAGCAGCACAAGCTCTTCTATTGGCTGAGTTGAGAAGGATTGGCCAATCAGGACGCAAGGACACCATTGACATGTGGGCTCCCTACCTCCCGCAGTATGTGGACACAGTCAGCTCCCGTAAGTATCTCACTGAAGAAAAAAATAAATTTATAAATCTGTGGTGGGTTTTGTTGGTTCTTTGCACATCGCAACTGAGACTGAGTACAAGTCCTGAGCTGATAATCAGACTCCATGCCTTCAGTGTGACTTTGTGTCATGTTTGCTGATTTCCGTTTGGGAACGGGGCTTCTTATTATCTTTTACCCTAATCAGGTGTGACTGACACATCCATCCATCTATTCAGTTTCATAATGCACTTTACTGTCTTTCTCCTTGGTCAATGAAAAATTATTCCTTCAGATGACAACCTTTATACGTGCATTCATCTCTTATACAGTTGTGCCCATTTTTTTGTTGCTTTTTTTCTTTCAGTTTTTCAGGGATTTAGCAAGGTTGCTAACAAGCTATGTAGGAAGATGATGTCCAACTTGAATAAATTGGACATATCTATTTCTCTCTCCTCTCTCTTTTGTGAGCTGTCTTCTTTTTCTGTCTGTCTCCGGCACTGTATATTTCTCTCTGTCTATAGTTAGGCCTGCTGATGGGAAGAAAGGTGAATCTCCACCTTCTTTTACTAGAAACAGCCTTCTAAAATGTTGTGTGTGTGTGTCTGTGTGTGTTAAGGAGTCGCCCCGTGGTTGCTGAGGATGCTGGGGATTTCTCAGGGGAACAGTTGCTATGGAAACGGGCACTGGTCAGTGTTGTGTTACCACAGCAGTACCACAGGCAGGGGAGGTGGTGGGAGTGATGGACCGGTGACCTCAGGGGACGAGGGAGGATTGGAGGGGGGAGGGAACAGAGAGAGAGAGAGAGAGAGAGAGAAAGCGAGGTTAAAGGGTCACTGAATTTGATCTGTGTGCTGCACAGCAGGACTGAAACAGACAGTAAGATGACTCCTGCTCGTTCTGGAAATCCTGGCATATCATGGGAGGGTCGGGGAATGTGTGGAGAAGTCCTTTGAACCTGGACCTCTGCTTGGATCTGACTATTGTTAAATGCCACATGTCATTTTCACATATTTTGAACTCAAAACCCAGCGTTCTCTTCCTATGAAACAGGGTGTGTCACCGTTTCTGGTCTGTGATCCTTTGTTTGGGCCTAAAATTCTCCTGAACCTCCTCCTTAGCATTGCATAAACCTGCTGGTCTACCTCTGATCTGAAGATAACTAACAGTAGTATTAATATAGTGCAGAGGACTGAATATGAATGTTAATAATATGCCTAACTCTCAAAAACATATAGCTCCAATTAAGTTATTATAGAGAGGATGACCAATATTTTTGCATTATTCAGTATTCAGTAAGGTCCCTCATAACGTCATGATCAAGTCCCCAGTAAATACAGATAAGATATGTGGTTTAACCCCAGCCTTTGAAGATTACACACCACATCACATCACCCAGAGCAGAAAAAATAAACTTGGAACATAAAAAAAATCATGAGGTTTTGAGTCTAACAGGTATATTGATGACATGAAGCCAAATTTCTTCCACAATGACAGACAATGCTGCTAAAACTTGGCCAGTGTCGAATGACTTTAAAAGTTCATCGTCCACACTGAAACACCAAAGCATTCAAAATACAACTTATTATTAAAAAGCGTTAGTGCAGTGTTTCAGGGGGAATTCTGAATATATGTTTGGTGATGTTTGTGTGTCACGGGAACTTTTAGCCTGTTGTCTGCAACACCAAAGTTAGAGCCTTTTCAGTTATTCAGTTATAAGATACTGCTTTATTTGACTAAATGAGACTAATGAAGCTTTATATTAGCGTCAGATAAACTAAAAAATACACATTTTTAAACACATTTTAACACAAAAGGAGAACCGTGGATTTTGTTCCCCATCTCTTCCACTGAATAAATAGCTAGTATGAACAGAAAGAAATGATTACAGTGAGCGAAATCAATGTTTTTTGTTTCATATGGAGTCCTAACTATTATTTTAAGATGGACTTTAAAATTTATGAACCTGTCCTTAAAGTCACCATGGCACCTGCACTGTATATTATTAGTAGTGATAATATTATTATTGTTGACACTATTGTCTTATAGGAACTCTGTAGTTCTCTCTCTCTCTCTCTCTCTCTAACACGCTCGGCTCCTCCAGCAGAAAAGTGGTTGATGTTTGAGGGGAGACACCTGTATTTATCCATTAGCTTTTAGTGCCTAGGAAATGTCAATGAGTCAGTGACAGAAACCCACTGTCGCAGCATGGGGCTGACCAGACAACACAGAGAGTGTGTGTTGTCTGGTAACACACACAGCAGTAGTCATGGCTGACCTTTCAGCTCTCCTGGAAGTGTTTAAAGGGCTTTAACACAAAGGATACAGGAGTTGTTAACCTGCACTCACAGGGAGAGAGAAATAAACTGCCTATAAACACCATCTCCATTATAATCACTGCTGTGTGCCTAATGACTTGCTTTTCACCTTAAAGGACAGTTCAACATTGTGGGAAATAGCAAAAGCACTAATTTTTTTTCAGAGAGTAAATTGAGAGTGGTAATATCAGTTTAATGTCTGTGTATTAAGTCAGGTCATGGTTAACTCAGCTTAGTACGAACACTGGAATGAAGACATGGAGCTGTATCTGGCAACCCTCTCGCCGGACTAGCTGCACAGTAGCACTATAAAATAATAAAACGCAAGTTTGAAGCTTTAATCTTGAGGTGAAAGACGCTCGGAGCTGCAGGCGGGAGGCATTGCAATGAAAGCCAAGGAGAGAGGCTATGAGGCTGGGCAGCGAAAAGAGTCAACCTAGGGGGGCTGGACGGACGGAGTGGGGCTCCACACATGCTTAACACTCTCATATTCACACACACTTGATTAAACAAAGTCCCCAGCATTGTTCAGCTTCACACACGCATGAACACACACATTTTTGAGGGTCAAACTGTGTGTGAGAAGCAGCTGTTTCTTTGATCACTGAACAGCAATAACCATTTCCTCTTTCTCTCTCCTCTCTGTTTTTAGTTTAATGTCATCCAGTCGAGCATCCAGTCCTATGTTTTTTTTTTTTTTCCCCTTCTCAAGCTGCAGCTGGTCAAGATGGGCCTCCTCCTCCTCCTCTTTCTCCTTTTTTCTGCTTTCCTTGTCATCCTCTCATCGCCTCTTTTCTTTATTCCAATTCTGTTTTCGGCAATTTTCCCCTTTGTCTTCTCCCCTCTAACATTTCTCTCTTTCTCACATAGTCGTTACTTTTCACTCTCCTGTCCTGTTTCTCTTTATCTACCTCTTTTTCTCCACTTCCTTCCTTTCACCTTCACTTTTTCCTTCTTTCCCTGCCCTCTTGTTTCTTCCTATCACCCTCCTTCCTTTGTGCTCTACTACTGATCACTATAATCTGCTCTTTGTTTCTTTATTTGACTTTTTTTCCCATCCTTCCATTTACTCTCCCGCTTTTTCCATCTTTCTCTACTTTACCCTCATTCTTTTCCTGTATCTTTCCTTCCTACATTCTTTCCTTCCCCCTTCTCTCCTCCATGTCTTGATTTTTTTTTTTTTTCCCTTACCTGGGTAGATTTAGTTTAAGTGGAGTTTCCTTGAATATAGATTTTTTTATAATTATAAATCAGTTAAATACAAAAAATACATACAAGAAATGATTAATTGAAAAGAAAAATAGAAACATGATAGAAATATACCCACACGGTTGAGAGGTTTTCCTGCCACCCCTGAACAACTAGAAAAATAACAACAGACAGGTTATTTATCTAAGAAGAAGAAAATATTTCATAAATAATACACATCCCAAAAATTCTGATCTTATTTGATATTACATGAAATAAAAAGTTCCGTCTTCTATTATGAATATATAAATACAGAAACAAAACAAAGTCTCCCAATGAAAAAAAAAATGGAATCTGAAACCGAGGAGAACAACTGTGTCGACGAACTGGAAGAGTGTGTTTTAAACAGAGGAGGAGAGCGAGCAACAGACAGAGGAGAGGAGGAGAAGGTCCTAGAGGTTAACAAGGCATGCTGGGAGCTATGTGTCATGGCTGACATGACAAGCTTGACCTTGGAGCAGGGTAGTATGCCCCCCCTCCCCCGTCACCCACCCCTCCTCCACCTTCCTCTCTTCTTTCTCTCCCTTGGCTCCCGTATCTCTCCTTGTCATCCCCTTGGCTGGGACAGTTGAGTTATAGGCCTGTCTAGTGTGTATGGGAATGGGAGATGAACCTGGAGAACATAGACACCAGAATTAGCCAAGAACTCCAGTGGTTTTATGATGGGACACAATTTTATAACTCTGGAAAGTTATCATTGTGACATCACTTCATCCTTACTACAGCCACAGCTCAGCTTTCCAGCAATATCCCCACAAATTACATTCATATTTGATGATTTTGCAACCAATGGTTTACCTGTAAAGCCAGCATTCATTCCAGCTGGAGAAAGGAGTGTGTCATCTATGTAGCAGGGTGGACGGTAAGGGTGCGGAGGTCAGGGTAGTGGGTAATTGTGTTGCATGTTCGGCTCTCACCTGAGGTTCACCTGAACTTGCATCCTCTCACAGACCTGCAATTAAATGTTTGGGGATTTTTTGTTTGGTTTTTTTGTTTTGTTTTTTTTAAATCCACAACCACGGTCTTTCCCTAAGTGTTTAGTTGCCTAACCAAACCTTAATCGTAGTTTATTTTCAGTATTAAATTTTTCTCCATAACCTTAACCACGATATAACTGCAATGCGCAGACACTGTCAAAAGACAGAATTTAAATAAAGTAGTCATTTAACGTAAATGGTTGATACCATTTCTGCTAATGAGAAGGACCCAAATTCATTCATGACTGCATTTACAGGTGCTGGTTAAGGTTTTACAAAAAATCATGGAGCATCCGCTAATGGCAAGAAACCACATTTGGAAGGATAGAAAATTTACATTTAAATTCACTTAAATAAGATTCAATATATTATGTGTTATATATACATAAATGCCATGTACTGTGTGAGAAGATATACTTTATTGCACAAAATAATTACACATTTTACCAGGATATTGTACCAGGACATTGTACTAAACGGTGCTCAGTAAGTGTATAACCACAAGTATATTTTGTTTTTTATTTCTACTCTGATGTTTTGCTTTAGCACAGAACACTGTTTTGTTTCATGGCAATAAAGCTTACGTGAACTGTGATTGAATTGAGAGAGTAAGAAAGGGCCCCCTTTCCTTCTATAGAAACAATTGACAGACTTTTCGTCCAATTACAGCAAAGCATCAGTTACATTTTAATTAAGTCCAATTAAGTTTTTATCACTTTAACATTGGAGATGGATAAACACTAACCCGGCTGTGTTCTTGTCTTCTGTCGAGTTGTGTTTATGTTTGTGTATGTTTGTGATATGAAGCTATACAAAATCATTATGCTGTCAGCAGCGTGTGTGTGAGCAGGTTAATTGGTACATGAAGCACTAAACAGGATTAATCAATGTAATTACACTATGTTTGACTGTATTGTAATTGTAGTTTTTTGCTGCACTCAGGAAGGCCTCATGAACTCATGTCTGATGTTTGTAATTTTTGAAATGAGCCCCCCACCCTCCAGTCGGTTCTTGTTTTCTTGCAGAGGGTAACAAAGCTCTGAGTGTGTGGATGTGTGTGTGTGTGTGTGTGTATGTGTGTGTGAGAGAGTGAGCGATTCATTAATTAGGCTGCTTTCTCAGAGATTAGCCAAGCATCGGCTCAGTTACCTTTAGTTGCCTCATTCATTAACGGAGCAGCATTCATTAGCTCAGGCCACTAATGAAAAGCCACTCTTAATTGGCAATGGAGAGATAAGGGCAAAATGAAAGCACTAAATATAGATTGTGTGTGTGTGTGTGTGTGTGTGTGTGTGTGTGTGTGTTTCAATTAATTCTTTACATAACAAGAAGGCCCAATAAACCTTTATTAGCTACTTAACTAGAACAGTTAGCCTGGTTATACAAGGACCAACACAAAAACCTTGTTACACACACACACACACACACACACACACACACACACTATGCAGGCATTACGCCGGTGGTCAGTCTTGTTTCCTGTTACAATACTGGCCGATATTTGATACTAACCAACTGTCTGTCTCGCTCTCTCTCTCACATCAGCCGGAACGACCACAGAGCCCCCTCCTCCGGCACCGCCCCCCCCTGAGACTCAGCCTATAGAGACCAAGGCTCCTGAGGAGGAAATGGATGTCACTGATGACGATATCACAGCAGGTAGGGACACAAATACAGCTTTAAAAAAAGCTTCATTAAATTAGTAGATGCTGGTTTCATTTCCATTTTAAACACATTCAGAAACAGTTCATTGGAATCCAATGACTGACAAGGACATTTGTGATGTCAGGAGACCATGTTCATCTATTATTTGATATAGCTGGAAGGTCTGTTTAGTGGTAGACAGGCATGTTTAAGAGAAATGTCTGTACACAGTTTAGATCCTTCTATTCAGTGTCACCTCACAGTACACTACACAACTGGGGCCTGCATGATGCAGCGAGATGAACGTAGTCTGACCATCTTTGGGTTCCCTTGCTCTGGAGAGTAACATTGTTGGTTCTGGATGAACACCGTCATGAAGCTGTTTATGAACTGGTTCAGTTAAGTTAGGATTTTGCAGTTCCTCTCTGCACAAAATCATCTGAAAGAGGTGATGTTGTAATGGACTACTTTAATTATGTAATGATAATATGGTGATACACACATGGGAAAATTCGGTTAAAGCAGTGGAAAAGAAGTGAGGTGAGCTTCATACAATTGATTCACATGACATAGACACTGAAGAAACACCAGAAATCTTTTCAAAATATTAAAATTATGCACTACTACTTGTAGTAGTGAATATGTCTTTATTAATAGAGAATTTTTCTTTTTTAATCTTTTTGCCTGGGTGAACAGTATTATGGCATCTTTGATGTCTTATTATATTGCCTTTCTCCTTTTTACTTCGCAAGAAGCTCAACAAATGACTCCAGTGGCATTTATATCATCATTTGTGGCTGTGTCTTCCACCATTTCAGCTGTGCCCTGTGTTTCTCATTGCACACTTGCTAGAAGAAGTGGAGGCACATCTCTGAACCGTTTGAACTAAACAACCCACAGAAGCGTGCTTTCTGTGCTGGATTTTTAAAAAATCAAATCTGAGAAATGTGTCTTGGAGAGGCGTATAATAGCAAAAGCTGTGGTGTGTAGACTAAACTTTAGAGACTTTTTACGTAGGAACATCCTGCCTGATCTGAACTCAAGTAGCTCTTTGTTATTGGCGTTGATAACAAACATCATGTTGGAGCAGAAAGTTCATCTGTGTAGCTGGTACCAGGACACTCTCTGCTGGGATCAGAAAACACAATACCAGCATGATAATGGCCTGACACAACAGATGTAAGGTGTTGGAAATGGAAACTTGAGTGTTGGGAGTGGCAGTCGCTCGATTTAAGATTTATATTGCAACATCCAGGCAACGCTGTCTCCTTACTGTTCTATTAATGTAATGAGGAATTGCTGTTAATTTGTGTATTTAGCAAGTTTCAAACACCAGAAATAAAAATTAAAATGTTCACAGACAACATATTTGTTTTGTGACAAAATATTAGATCTTGCAGCACTTGTAGTGACTCCAGCATCATTAAAGTGGTTTATGGTTCTGTTTAGATGCTCACAGCTCCTGGTTCAGGTTCAGGAAAGATCCTGTTCTGGTGTGATAGAGGAGAAGTTCACAGTGACTAATAGTCAT
The DNA here is from genome assembly GCA_016859345.1 of Istiophorus platypterus. Lineage (NCBI taxonomy): Eukaryota > Metazoa > Chordata > Actinopteri > Istiophoriformes > Istiophoridae > Istiophorus > Istiophorus platypterus. The sequence goes on along the minus strand of CM029128.1, from coordinate 20,632,660 downwards.
GTGTTTTTTAACATTTAACAAAATCCACCATCTTTTTTATGAATTTAACCAAATTGTTTTTGTTGACTAAACCACAGACTGGACTGTGGATCTGGACCTGGTGTGACAGTCATATTCTTAGTAAATCCACCATCCTTCCCAAACACCTCCATTCAACTTTACTGCCGTTATTGATGTGCCTCTGGACATGATCCAGCCAGTGACTGTGTTGTCACTAAAATGTAACTTGAAAACAGAGTAGTTATATTAGTTGTATATGAATCTGATCTGGGACGCCTCATGACACCCTGACAAAAGACTGTCATGTCTCTTTTCCAAGACAGGGCAAGAGTCAATGATTCCATTATCAGCTAATGTCCCTTAGTGGCCATCTCAAAATACAAAAATGTCATGTAATCTCAGCAGTAGGGACAATGTCAGGGGCTCAGAGGAGATCTACTACTCCTTCATTTAAAAGGAACAAGTTAAGATGGTTTAGCATCTCATCAAAATGTCTTAAGGCAATTCATCTTTTCACATATCGCCTTAAAGTTGCAGTGAAATGTTTGACTTTGTTTGTGGTGTAAAGATATGGGATATTACTCCCATGTGATTTGTGGAGCCTCATCTGGTTTGACACAAGAAACATTAAAAACTCATTTATCATTTATGTGCTGCTGAATTCAGGTGTTTTGCTCTGGTGACTCTGAATGTAGGTTAATCTTACTGTGTGTGTGTGTGTGTGTGTGTGTGTGTGTTTTCTAATCAGTGCTCCACAGCCCATGTGCAATGCTGCTGTACTGTGACCTGCATGGTGTTAAAAGCGGTTTGGTGTTTAGTGTGCACACATGTTCTCCTTCTCTCTGACTGTCTCTGTCTCTGTCTCTGTCTCTCTCTCTCTCTCTCACACTCACACACACACACAGTAAAGTGAGATTTTATTCTCCCAAGGAAACACCTGCAGTACAGGTAGAAAACACATACACTTTTCTGGTCCATTTATCTTTTGTGACATTTCACCAAATGTTTAACTGTGACAGACACAGACAGGTAGGTCAGTATGGTTCTTCTGTAGTGGCGTCACTCACACAAAGGAAAACATCTTTAGCAGTACATTTCTTTCCATTACTGATCACAGTATTGTGGCTGGATAATTTACACATACAGTTAGAGTGATTATGGGTTTGTTGCAACAGTTCCATGCCAGTCAAGTCTGCCTCTGTACTGATCATCTTCATCTCAAACAACAACATAAAAGATAACTTTTAAAACTTTCAAACAAAAAAACTTGAAATCACATGAGACAAAATTAGAATTAACTCATTTGTCCTAAGCGAAATTACATCATTTCAACAATATGACATATTATTAAGACAAACAATAATGGCTGTTATATGCTCTCGTTCTCACTTCACATACCGTCCTCCTTCCTCCCTCTATCCTTCTCTCGGGCCAGTCAATATCACACACGTGTGTGACAATTTATCATTCTTCATGGCTCATTTTTCTCCTATTGACAGTAGTGTTTTTTCATTCAGTCTCTGCAGTATTAAATCTGTTAGCAGTCGCCTCAAACACAGGCCAGACTCTGAATCTTCTCTGCTGTGGAGGAAAAAAACATTGAGTTTTAAAACTTTTCTGCTCTTTCTCTTTGTTTCACTATCTCTCCCTTCCATTCTTCCTTCCTTTCTTCTCTCTCTGTTATGTGAATTCCATTTTGTGCTAAATCCATCTTTAAAAATCTTGAACCAGGATGTATTATACTGGGAAACTTATCTGGGATTGATTTAGAGTCTTTCGGGCAACAGAGAAACAGTTTCTTACGTGTAGTTTTTGATAGTAGCAAGCTGTTTAAAGGATGTTTCCTCAACATGGTGCGTGATAACATATGAATTACGTTTTTGTCTCCGCTGCCATGTTCTTTTAATGCTGCTGAGATCCATTTTTTCATGTTCACAGCAACACTAATTTTGTTTGTGTGTTATTTCTTTCATTTGTTGAGAAAGAGAATTTCATTTTACTGCACAGAAATTTTTTTGTACCAGCTTTTTGTGTTGGTCACTGACATTGTTCTATAATGATCTAGAGGCTGCTCTTCACTATTTTAAATTGTAAATTAAATATCATTGGGATTGTTATTCGAAGATGTCACCTTTTGCTCTTTGGATTTGTGATGGAAAATTTTTCACCATTTTCTTGATATTTAATAGACAAAACAATAAATGGACTAATCAGAAATATCAAAATAGAGACAAAGGACGGAGAAAGACAGACCTACATGTTTTCAGTGTTGTATATAGAGTTGTGGCCAGGAGGTAATCATGAAACAGCCCAGTTAAAGGCTAGTTTGGGATTTTTTTTCAAGGCAGGAATTACTGTATTTGTTACGTGCTACATTAAAGGAGTTACTGCTCAGTTTAATCGTCCCTCGTATCTACACCAATAAACAGAAGAGGAAAAGAGGAGAGGAATTAATGGGAGGGGAGGAAAACAGAAAAGAGGGAAGGGGAAAAGAAGAGAAAAACCAAGAGGAAAGAAAAGGAGGGGAAAAGGGGTGAAAAGAGGGGACAAAGAAAAAAGACAGAGATGTCGACAGCTACAGAATCACTTGGCTGCAGGCTGTTACCAGGGCGATAGACTCATCACCTCAGTCTACTGTCCCCCCTGTCACGCACACACACGCGCACGCACGCACGCACGCACGCACTCACACACACACATTCACAGATGCACAAACATAAACCTGTCTGTGTGTGTGTGTTGTAATTATGTCCCTAGCAGTGTCAGGGGATGTCATTAGGATCCAGTGTAGCCTCCTCACAAACACACACACACACACACACACACACACACACACACACACACACACACACACACTCCGGTAAAAAGAGAATTACTTGGAATCAAAAACCAACATAAGATGGCTATTTGTGTATTACATTTTCAGATTTCAGATGAGAAAGGGTGTAACAGCGGAAAAAAAAAACTGTTCGCAGTATGTTTTCAGTACAGTGAAATGAATCAAAGTACATATAGAAGGAATCATTTCTCTTATACTCTTTTGGTAATCGACGATAAGATAAAGTACAGTAAAAGAGATTAAAAAAAACACAACAGAAACTCCAGTCATGCCTTGTTTTATTATAAATGCCTCCAACCTGCATAATTTCGAATATGAAATACATAAAATCCATGAATACAAGCGCCACATATGCATAATTGTTGTATGTTTGTTGTTTTTTTTTTTTTTTTTTTAACAGTAGTGCAGTTTAAGGTTTTTTACATTTAATTTAGCAGTTTATACATAGTCAAGACTCACTGCATTTTTAAGGTTTGTACTGTAAAGTAGCTCTCTGTGGCCCTGGAGGTCCATTCACTGATGGTGAAGACAACTGCAGGGAAATGGAAGTTTCCTGGACAGCTTTAGGGCAGGAGCAGTGGACTGACTGATGTGCTTATTCAGGACCTTCATAGTGAGGCTCAAGGAATTTACATATGCGATGATATCCCATGGGGGAATGTATACTTGTTTTTGTTTTTTGTCAAATCCAGCAGTTCTAGTCCAGTGTTGCTGTATCTCACCGGGAAACATCACAGTCCTACACAATGGATCCAAAAGACATCGGAGGCTCATCCTGGTCTGGTTTCTCATTCATGCTTACCATACTGAGGACACTGATTGGCCGCTATATATCGATTGGCTAACCTGACTAGCATTGTCTAGCTGACAAGCAACTCACTGCAAAACTTTCCTTGTTGAATTGACACTTTAGGATTTATTTTCCACACTTTCTAAGAAATTTACCCAATTAGCCTTTATCAGACTAAGTCTAGTAAGTATTTGTTTCATAGAAAATAACTAGATTCCCTATAACTGATTACGAATCTTACATCCTACACCAAACAGTTTGAAATGAATACTTGACTTGCTTTACAATCATAAAGGGGTTTTGTCTTTGTCCATGCAAATGCTTGTGCTTCTCACTCTACTAACGGTGCCATTTCTATATTCCTCTGGCGACTTTTTTAAGAACGTACCAAGAGGTTGATTTTTGCAAACAAACTATCACTGACATCAATTTGACAGATTTTTGGCCTCATTATTATCTTCTTTACTGGCTCGGTCGCCACTTTACTCCTCATACTGAAGACAAATTCACCTCAGTCTAAAAGGACAATCTCAGCTCTGAGTCACGTATGAGCTAACAGTGAAAATACCCACAGCTGTCCAAGAAACATTTAGTAGCCAAGCATCCAGTTATTTTTGAACCCTTAAACTTTGGGCCTAATGTGTTAAAAGGGCTATATTTCAAGCATGGTTCTTTCAATATCAGTCTAAACCTACTCACATTAAAGCTGAGATTGGGCCCATTAATGTATTATCTGTGCTGAGACTCAGAGCCTGAAGATACAAAACAATTTGTAACTGTTCAAATACAAATGGTCTAGACAATATATGATGACTTGTTTCAACGGCCAACTGGTGATTATTAATTTACTTATCAATACTGTGTTGAAATTTGAGATGTGTCTCTTGAGCGCACCAAGTATCAGAGCTAAAGCTGTGGCAGCATCTTCCATAATCGATTCATAATTCAAGTAATTTATAAAGTAAAGTGGTCAAACATTCTCTGCTTACAGTTTTTCAAATGCAACAACTGGCTGCTTATCACTTTCGGCTCAACATCTTCAGGGTTTTTTGTTTTTATTATTCACTAGTGTTTTTGATTGTTGTTCAGGAAATAACACTAGTAACTACTGCGTATTTCAGTGCAGGACACAATATTTTTAAATATCATTAGAATCCGATCATATCAATGTAGAACAGTAATGTGGTTCTACACTAGAGGGAAGACTGCCTCCACTAACAGAGAATATCTCATCTCTGCCTCTAATGGAGAGGTTGACCCCAGGGAGGTCAAAGGTCCCTGCTGGACACAGCTCCATCACCCCCTCCTTCATACAGTGATGCACACATATACACATTTTCTCTGTACTGGTGGGCATTTTGTCTTCTTCTGGATTCAGGGTCCTGCAGACATGATCAGCTGATTCAATCCAGCCAATAAGATGTGAAATTAAACTAAAGATGGATACCTGTAGCTTTTAATGTTTGTTCACAACAATTTAAAATATATTAAATTTTTGGATGATTGCATTCACAGTACAAGTTAAGTCATTAAGACCTAATGCTTCTCTCATATGATTTATATTTTCCTCTTCTTTTCTTATTTACCTCTCTCCCTCTCTCTCGCTCTTACTCCCCCTTACTCCCTCCTCATCCCGCTCTCACCCATTGTGAGGGGTACCACAGCAGCACAGATAGAGGTCAAATGTCAAAGGTCAGGCCGACCCTCACCTCGCTGTGTCATTAGCCCCGCTGTGATTTGGTTAGCTGAAATGCTAGCCTCCCCTGTTAATCTAATTCCAGAGCCTGGAGGTCGTTTGGGTCAGATCACGTTTCTCCTCAGAACAGATTGAACTTATGGAGAGATAAATGTGAAGAGCTGCGACTCTGAATGTTGTGATTGTTTCTGATGATTGCGTCTCTGCTGTTCACAGTGAGGGACCCAGCTGG